>JAODJU010000050.1:1204310-1224715 GCA_026776725.1 Gnathonemus echidnorhynchus | reverse complement strand
TTATTTTTTCTGTGCAGCCCGCGGACCGGTACCACATGACCCACGGCCCGGTACCACATGACCCACGGCCCGGTACCACATGACCCATGGCCCGGTACCGGTCCGCAACCTGGGGGTTGGGGGCCACTGAAGTAAAGGACACTAAACTTTACTATTCTGTCTCTCTCCCGCTAAATTGGCTTTCAAGTTTACGACAGCAATTACGCACATATGGGTTCTGAAGTGGCACATGTGCACCATTTCTGAACACAAACCACAAAGCAGCAGATCTATCCATCTACCAACATCCTGTTCAGTACAGCAGTGTTTCCCAATCCGGTCCTTGGGGACCCACAGCCACGTTTTTGCTCCCTTTGAGCTCTCCGTAAACCAGTCCATATTTTTGCTCCCTTCCAGTGGGTCCCCAAAGACCAGACTAAGAAACCCTGTAGTACAGGGCCACAGGGTGGGTGTGGAATCCACCCAAAGCAGGTAGAAGACTGGGACACCCAGGATAGAATACCAGTCCATCTCAGAGAATATACAGATGCACAAACACACTACCGGCAATTTAGAGGCGACAATTCTATAGACGCCTAACTGCAGGTCTTCAGACTGCAGGAGGCCAAAGTACCTAGAAATAAACCCATGCAACATGGGGGAAAATGTGGTTTAAATCCCAGCTCCACATACACGGAGTGGAGGTGGCATTTAAACACCTAACCCCTTAGGCATGAGGAAACAATGTTACCATGTAAACAACCTAAAATGGATCTAAAAAAACAAGAGCAATGTGCCACATGTTGGACAAAATAAGGTAAAAAGATTAGCAGAAGATTCACCTTTTTGACGATAAAAAACGTGAGTTTGCAATTGTTTGCTGTGGACCGCAAAGTCCTGAAGCATCAGCCGCACCGGTAGGTCATGTTGTTGAGGGAAAGAACAGTGACCTCACAGGTGACCTGTTCTGCATGCCTCTGTGTATTCATCCTAACAATCAACACCAAGCTCATCAACAACATCCCGATTGGTTTCCTTCACTTTTTCCAGTCTGATTTTACATGCTATAGGATGGATCAGTTATTGCTGACCATTTACGATTTCAGGTATTTTCAAACATAAACCGTCATTCGACGTCAATTCATTGTTGTTTTTTTAGTGCTAATTAATTATTAATGCAGTATGATACAGTTGGCGACATGCTTTAAACAGAATCGGCATTCCGAAATATTGGCGTTTCCTTAAAGAATGACAGAGGTTACAAAATGTTACAAATATAGCTACAGAAGTTAAACGGCATTTTTCTTTCTGGGTGCCAGGATATTCAGACTTCTACACCTGGAACAGCATAGTACTATCTGACCATACAAGCAGTCATGCAGCAAATCTAAAACATGGAATAGCTAAATGGGTGGCTGGATAAAGGACTTCTGGGCAGAACAGGCAATATTTGACTTGTTTTTTTTTTTTGTTCCTGTTGTGATTGTTTTTTGTTTTGTTATTCATTGAGCAATGACAGTCAGATCAATCACTGTATATGACTCCTAATTTACTGAAAGTGCAAAAATCTAGCTAAATGATCTACAACTTATATGCCTTACAATACATTTCAAATATGAAAAAAACATAAAACTTGGTCCTTTTGTATATATTCCTGAATATAAGTCTCTATATCGTGTAAGCTATAGGCCTCTTGGTAATAGAATGTGACTGAATGTACATACATAGATTTCAGAAGCGTCATCTTCTCATGTGTAATATACTTGTTTTGCAACATAATTTATTTAATAATATTTTGTATTTCCTTTTGCCAAGTTTCATCCTTAACTATAGAAACCGGAATTCCAACAGTACGTCCCTATAGTTGCCTACATGGAACAGTTACTTTTATAGCTTGATTACATGCAAACAAGGTAAAGGACAAAAAAATCCGGTCTAAGCCGTAAGTAATGCAAGGGATCGTCTTGCAAAAGTTCAATGAACCAATAAAATCACACTTTTGGCTTCAGCGAGTTATCAGCTTCACGGCCGAAAGCTGTCATTTTCCACAGAGCATCAGTTGACGGACACAAAACTTTGAGCGGCGCATTCATTGCAAACACAAATATTCTGATTTAACTCTGGATACTTTGTTTCCCTATACAAAAATAAGACCTAGCAAAGAAAATGTGACGGCATCTCTCAATAGCATGGTTGTGGCAGAGCAAAATAGGTGCATTTCAATTCTCCGATTGATCCATGGTCGAAGAACTGATTTTGGAAGCTCGGGATCCGGACTCACCTCTGAGCGCGACTGGAGCCGTTTGTTCATTTCGTAGATGCGATATTCTGGCTGTACCATGTAGGGAGAGTGCCTCCGGTAGAAAGGTCCAAATGGAGAGGAATAGAACGGGTCGTGGGGTGCGTTGGACATCTTGTCTGCTACCGTGGTTTAAGTTGCACAGCGCGATATTACCATCCATGCAGAGCACATGGACCGCACCGCTCCGTGCACTGTAAGCTCACCGCTACGAATGCAGCCACATTCGCAGCCACACGTTGTAAATGCCGAAAAAAAAAACCCCCTCTGCACTGAGGCAGGAGAGGGAGGCGAGGGGGGGAGGTGGGTGTTGGAGAGCCGGCTCGCTACAGGACGCAGTGTGCGGCTTTAGATTACAATTTTTAGGAAAGGACATTTCCTATCCGTTTTGTGAATTAGGAGAGAAAGAAATACGCCAGAATCTAAGGTTCCGTTTTAATTTTCCCGTTCAGGACTTAGACGGTATTGTTAGCTGTGTGTATGTTTAACCGCGTGTCTGTCATGTTCAGCAGAAGCCTCTTTCACTGGCTCACTTAGCTGCATGATGAAGGTACATTTGAACTTTTTTGATCAACTGCCTTATAGTTATCAGTTATAGTGCGACGGCAGTCCTCACCATAGTCAGTAAGTGGGGAAATATTTTGAGTATACAAGCACACAGATAAGGTGAAATAAATGCTATGAGCTGGTCTTGCCTAATCCAAACAAATTTTAGAAGCATAATTTAACTAAGAAGAGAAATGCAACAACGCTGTTTGTTTATTGGTTCTCCTTGATTACTGGTCATAACTGTGATCTCGTTATGTGGCTAACCCTTCATGCACACCAGCTAGTTACCTGGGGTTTCCAGTAGGTACAATATGAGCGATTCATGATTTATGATGGACATTATGAACCTGAAACTAAGTACTGGGGAAAATCAGTGACAAAACGCTAGTGTTCTAATGAAACTTTATACTGGACGTATTTAACGACAAGTCACACCTAACAACTTTGTGTGTAATCCATTACATTATGCGGAACAGGACAGAAATGAACAAAAATATGCACCCATTCCGCATGGCGTCCTGAAATCCGGGTGCAATAATGTAACTAAGACCAATCATTGAATGAATGACAGGTTTATAGTACCGACAGCACAGATTTTTAAAGATACACACATATTGCGTAATGATGCATATCATTTTCAAGCATTTTGCACTTCAGGAGGAAATGTTGCAATACCCTGAGCATAATAAACACATCACTTGAAATTCCAGGGTGAGTAGACAGGATTCTGATCCATATGGTTGTATCTGTGTTGCATAATGTTTCTGTAGGTACGGCGATCTCTATAGTACCTCCAAAAAACCTGATAGCAGTGAGAGCAATAAGAAGAAAAAAAAATCTGATTCACTACTATGGAGGTATGTAGAACTATAAGGAAAACAATGGCAGTATTTATACTTCACTCTTTCCTGCTCTGCATTTTTTTTTTTTTTTGAAAACAACATGTGTAGAGAATTAGATGAATGTAAAATATGTAACAATCAAGGGATTTTCTACTATATTCAGCAGTAAATACGTCATTATGCACAGTTAGCAAAATATTTGATAATTTTTATTTTTAAAGGTTGTTTTGCTACTAACGTGTGAGCAGCAGTTCATTAGGTATCAGTAGGTTTATTTGATTAGGGTATTGGCTAAATCTGGGAATACCAGTATTGGGAATCAGAATACATTCCATCAATTTTCAAGCACATGTTAAGGGTCTCGGTGATCCAGAGACCACTCTAGCCAGCATAGGGTGAAGTCCACTGCTTCGTTGCAGGGTACAGGCAAATGTTCACACAGTAGCAATGGTTCAAAGTCACCAACCAGGAGGAATGTGTGGGGTCCTTCATGTACACAGGAATGGTGCGTGATCTCCACGAACACAGGAATGGTGCGTGATCTCCACGCACACAGGAATGGTGCGTGATCTCAAGGAACACAGGAATGGTGCATGATCTCCATGAACACAGGAATGGTGAGTGATCTCAAGGAACACAGGAATGGTGCGTGATCTCCACGAACACAGGAATGGTGCGTGATCTCCACGAACACAGGAATGGTGCGTGATCTCCATGCACACAGGAATGGTGCGTGATCTCCATGCACACAGGAATGGTGCATGATCTCCATGCACACAGGGTAAAAGAAACCTATGGAGGTACGGAGAAAAGATGCCACACACTGAGCTGCTGCTTTACCCAATTTTTTTCCATTTATCTACGGTTCAGATCAGACCTGTCAGCACAGCCGGATCTACGTTAAAGCCTAACATCATTTGCTATCACGGATCAGTCAGGACAGTGGATAAACTCGAATCCACATAAACTTTCGGTCAAAATTGCAGGAGACGGTCACATAAATCAAAAAGCTAGACTCATCATCCCCGAGCAATGTGATACATGTTGAATGAAATGTATAAGAAATGCCAACACAAAGTACCATACAATCCAGAATTCATTCACCACCTTAAGTTTCAGCGGTTTTGGCAAAGAGCTCATTGTAAGTACCCTGTTTCAGAAAGGAAATTCAAAGAATGTTATTGACCTTAAATCTGTTGAGTTTATTTGGGATGAAATTGATAGAAAGGCCAAGGCTGCACTGTCAAGCCATGCGGAGCACTTGTGGGCATTTCTCAAGTAACATGGACAGTGGAAAATACTTTGAGTCTTTAATTAATATAATTTTTTTTCAGTTGCAGTCAGTGCCAAAGGTGGCTAATCTGATGAACTTAAGATGCTGCTTGTTTTCACTGCATTGGTACATTTGTCATTTGTTTGACATTTTCCCTAATTGCTAGTCTGTACTCTTTTTTGTTATATGTGTGGTACTGATAGTGCTGTAAACGTAATCAAACAAGCTCCAGGTGTTCAAAAACTTTTGATTGATGATGTACATGCGCACAAAGTCATTGGAATGTTTTGTAAACCCGTATCTAATGAGTGTATCTATCTACATGCTTATACACAATTACCATCACTCTCTGAATCTCACTCTGATGTAATCAGGTTTAGCATAGGGATATGCCCTTATATTTCAATAAATAACACGGGTTTTCCTCGAAGAATGCAAAATATTTTGCGGCTTCCGCTCACACGATGCATTATGTTGACAAAATCCATCCATCCATCCATTTTCCAACCCACTTTATCCTATTGGGTCACGGGGGGTCCAGAGTCTATCCCGGAAGCAATGGGCACAACCCTGGACAGGGGGCCAGCCCATCGCAGAGCACAGTCACACACCATTCACACCTACAGGCAATTTAGTAATTCCAATTAGCCTCGGCATGTCTTTGGACTGTGGGGGGAAACTGGAGAACCCGGAGAAAACCCCACGGCAACATGGGGAGAACATGCAAACTCCACACACGTGACCCAGGCAGAGACTCGAACCCGGGTCCCAGAGGTGTGAGGCAACAGCGCTAACCACTGCACCACCATGCCGCCCCGTTGACAAAATCTACAAACCAAAATAACCAAAATAATTATAAAAAAACATACAGTGGCCCAGAGTACAATCTCCAGCTCAGGACAGGAGGATGGATTTCATGTTTTGTTTTCAGAATATTTTTTTCCAGGGATTGATTTTTCCTGTAAGCTAGAGCAGCAAGTCCTTGGCTTCAACCTGTTTGAGAGAACTCTTAAGAGCAAGTCTATTACAGTTCGCATTAGGTTTTGTTCCCCTGTTCTCAAATGGTGTTTGTCAGATTTATACGTATTACAGAAGCATTTCATATGTATTGCAGAAATATTAACTAGTGAGAATCCCCAAATCACTGTTACAGTGCTTGCAACGGGAGATCTAAATGCACCATTTATGTACAATCAGTGCTTGAAGTACAATTGTCATCATCTCCTCTCATCTTCGCACAGCTTTTCCTAGTGAGGATTATGGTGGCCACATGCCAAGTAGATCAGACCAGATGTCTTTCTCCTTAGCCATAGAATCTAGCTTGTTTTGCCCAGTCTCTGGATATTCCCATGCATGCTGAGAATATAATCCCTCCAGCATATCTGGGATCTTCTGGCCAATGGGACGTGCCCGGGACAGCTCCCTCTGTATCTGTCCAAGTGGCATCCTTATAACATGCCAGAAACACCTCTGTTGATGCCTCTTGATCTGAAGGAGCAGTGATTCTATTTCTGGGTCCCCCCAGAGTTCTGGACTCCGGACTGTCATGGAGAGTGTGTCAAGCATACAGAGAAACCTCATTTCTGCCTCTTGTACTTGTGACCTTTCGGACATTACCCACAGCTCATGGCCATAGGTGAGGAGAGGAACATAGATTGACAAGTAAACTGTGAGCCATGTCTGATGACTTAACTCCTGTTTCACTTCCACGGTCCTCCTGAGTGCCCACAAAACTGCAGTCACCAAAACGGTCCTCCTGTCAATCTCATATTCCCCCTTACCATCACTCGTGAACAACATCTCGAAGTACTTCAACTACTTCATTAATGGCCTCCCCAAAAAGGAGCAAGTCAAGTACCATGCCCTCGGATTTGGAGGTGCTGATTCTGATCCTTGCAGTATCATATTTACCATCAAATCACTCAAGAACCTGCTGGAGATTCTGATCACACAAAGCCAGTATCATCTGTAAATAACAGGGATGTGACTTCCAGCTTGTCCAGCCATGGCTGAACCTTTAGATCTTGATCATGAAGATCTCAAACAGGATTAGAGACAATGAATACCCACCTCCAGAGCCTAGCACCCCATCTAGGTGATTTTCTCCTTTCTTCATTCGAGGGTCCAAAATGCAACCTCAAGTCAGTTGCAACAACTAAAAAAATGACCTTAACTCTAGGGTGCTTTAGATACCAGCAATTGTCAAAAGTTTAACTAGTATCCAGAGGTAGAAAGTTCACGTCCACAAAGCACAAATCCAGACCAAGATTTTGTTTCAACCAACCAGTAGAGCATGGGGAGTCACAGTCACAGAATACTCAGCTGGTTGGTTAAAACAAGATCTTAGTCTGGATTTGTGCTTTGTGGATGTGAACTTTCTACCTCTGGATACTAGTTAAACTTTTGAACATTGCGTCAGAACATGCTGTTCATTATGGACAGCCCAATGGCTTGCAGAGAAGTCCAATAACAATTCGCCACTTGAAGTCATCTTTGAAGGGCATTCTTCCTAATCACGCCCCTCCATTGTCCCCCACTTGAGCACTGAATCTGTGTTGAGCATATCTTTATTGATGTCCTGTATCAAAAAAGTGTATTAAGACTAAAAGTATCAAAGTGGTATGATTGGTATTTTCAAAGCGGTACGGGCAGAAGCTGAACACTCAAGGTTTACCGAGAACTGAATATGGATTTTTTTTCATCATTATCTTCCTTGTTATTTCACCTCGTGTCTCTGAACTTCTGGTGGTGATCCATTTCCTGGCAGCGGTTTTCAGCCCACTTTATGTCAGTGTGGTCTGCTTGCTGAAGTCATAGTCTGCCGCTCCGCTCGTGTCACCCAGACTTTGAAGTAAAACCTTGTTAGCACCTAGACCCTTTACAGTTTGCCTTTTATGTGACAATCTGCCGTGGTACTGTGTGTCCCCCCCATGCCACAAATATACTATAACTCAATGAAAACGTCAACAGAGGATGACAAAAAAGGCTGAGGGAATAGTATTTAGGCAGTTCCTATGCAGCCAATCTAACCAAATTGGTTTTTATCGTGGAACCACCAATAGCCCACAAACCCTTTTGGTTCCCATCAGCGGCATTTTGCCTCCACCCGTTTCCCGCTTCTTTTCCTGATTAGTGGGAGGGTCGACAGCCCACGACTCCACCAATGGACACCCATAAAAGGATAGATATGACGTAAGGTGCGTTTATTTGAACTGGGAAGTAAGAATCGGAAAGTCGGTGGAACCCCTACAAGCCTCGACCTCAGAATTCAAGATGGCTGCTCCGTTCATCAACAGAGGTGAAAGCTGTAGTTCTATACATTTTATTAGCACTTGTGCATTGTTTGTGCTTCATTAACACGCACAGCCATACACACAGTACTGTCCAACCGCTATCTGTAGACGTGTAGCTGTGATGGTCGTTATATATATAAAACGCATATAACGCAAAATGCATTGTTATCCATTGGTATTGCTTAAAATGCCTAAAAACGAAGGCTAGAACTGTTATCACTAAATGGCTTTCCGACTCGATATTCTACTGCAACATGGTTAACTCGGGTGTGACGTCATTCACAGCTCCAACTTCCCATCTCTGAGGTAAATGAAACACAGCGTCAGTCCCCTGTGTGACCGTAGTACTCTGGAATTGGGTTGGGCAAGGCACAGATCCATAGTAGTTCTACAAAAACACTGTTCATTTACAAGGAACTTTGGCATTGAACAGACCTCAGCACCCCTAAATACATTAAGTCTCCAGAGCAGTCAGCTGAGTTGCTTTGGTCAGTGATAAACATTTTAACATCACTTAAAATACTCTGTGGCCTGGAGTATGTTCTTTTGTTTTGTTTTAAAAAGGGATCAATCCAGTGCACAATAAATACACAGAATGCAGTTAACACCTACATAGCAGTCTTCAGAGTAAAAGGTTTTTTCATGCATATGCAATTATATCTAAACTGTTCAGCTTGAACCATAACACATGTAAACAATGGATCTTCCATAACCTAAAGCTGGGAAAATGGTAAAATACTAGTGGATAATTTATCAGTTTGTTTAAGCAATGATAAATAATTTAAATATGATCTCTTTCATTATTTTGTATTTATAAATTATAATTTCTTTCTGAATATTGCATGTGACTCTCATTACGTACTCGTAGTCTGACTGCATTAGTGTGATGTCCATACATTTGCCTCACTCTGCTTGCATGTAAAGGTATATGCTTCCTAAAATATGCTGTTCAGTGTATTAAATGTTTAAGTGCTACATCCCTTAACAGCTCAGGGGGCTTAGTAAAGGTTACAATGTCACATCTACATGGACCTAGACACAATGTAACGTCTATCCTAACAGATCTGCTAATTGATATCATTGTTAATAGCTCACTTAACCCACATTTTTCTTGCTTACAAGGAGTGACGCAGAGAGAGCGATGTCATCTCAACGGCAACCACCGCAGGAAGGCATAGTACACAACTCCGCAACACTATGTATGTTAAACTAAGAAAAGCAAGTTCAGTTTAATGTTAGTACTCAAAGTTGCAAAACCTAAGGTTATTCTTATAGAGGAGCTTGTCAGTCAAGACAATCTGTTAAAAAAGGGATTTTGTGCAGGGAAATGTATTCTTATTGATAAAAAAAACCTTCAGAGAATCCCAGGGAATGCTGAATAACTAAACATTTTTAGAAACAGATTTCAAAAGGAATGCACGAACGGAGTGGGGTGGGGGGGGCGTAGAATAGCGCAGTGAGAAATGAGCAGCTCTCTTCCTCGCAAGCTAATGTTTACTGAATATGGATGAAATACTGCCTGCATGCTAGAGAGCAGGGCTCTGTAAGGGACTCTCATTAGCATTGTAATAGCTTGCAGCTTCATTTGCATTTTGCCTTGAGTGATTTTTTTTTTCCCCGAGATGGAGAAAAGGCTAAAACTTTGAAGCTCCTAGTGGTATTTCATTATTTAAGTTAAAATTTTAATTGAAAGCCCGTTTTGATTATTTTTCTTTCACCAAAAAAATAAATTAAAAAATACATGCAACATGCAGACAATTTGAACAAATACACAGAACTGTTCTATTTAATTAAACCAACCTATATTTGTTCATAATAATTATTTTAGGAAATCAGATTTGTCTGACAACTACTTTGTAATCAATTAATTTTATATAATGTTTAATTTTGACATCTAATGAGGCATATAAAAAGAAAAATATGCATATATTATGTTTTCTATCTTTTTTTTTCTCTACATTTTGGTTTTTCAGTCGCATACAAAGTCTGCACCCAAATGGCTTGATCTGGTTTTATATTTATATTTGTGTGTGTAAATCTTAAAATCACCTCAGACACTTCTGTGTGCATATATGTGCGCATATGCTACACACATGATGAATAACGATAATAATTCTCAAATAAGATTAACACTGTGCTTTCTGAAAAGGTACACATGAAACGCAATATAAATCGCTTCGTGAGTAAAAGTTTTCGTGGTTACGTAAAATGTGAAATGAAATAACCATTGGTTGTAAAAACAGACTTTGGTCCACGCATCCTTGCGATCATCTTTTTGTTACCAACAAAACTGCGTAGGGATTTGCATAAAAACCATCTGCATTCTTGTCTTTTAGCCCGAACGCCAGGCCGGTTAGTCACGCGTTGCATGTGGCACTAAGAATGCACTTAAAACACATCGCATGTGTTCACATGTGTATACTTGTGTCTGTTTGCGACTCCATGTGTGCATGTCTGGTTATATAGCCAAGTCTTGTAAGCACTCATACCTCAACGTCTGTCTGCATTGAGTAGTGAGTACCTTCCTTTTACTCTAACGTGAAGTAAAGCTGAATTTGGGCTTGCCCAAAGTATGAATACTCAACTGCTGATGCATGCAGCAAAATTTTCATCTCTTTAGTGGGATAAACATTCTGAACACATTTGGATTGTGTCTCAGTGCGATGCAACGTCAGAAAAGAAAGTCACTCGTTCAATCTGCTTTTCTGTGTTCGTGGAGAGCTAGAGAACCATATCAGAAACTGATATGTGAGCCTGTGTGCAAGATGGGAAGCCACTCAGTGTTTTGAAGCACAAAACTGCGAAATTCATCACTGCAGTCCAGTGCAGCACTTGGTCTAAGGAAGAAACAGAACGTAAGCACTTAGCACTGCTCCCTACACACAGATAAATCTGCAAATCCAATCTTACCATAAACTTTCCCCACTTTTACTTCAAGGTATAGACAATTATTATAATTTCATGTATATGCTACCGATTGAAGATTTGCTAAAGAAGCTAATGAGTGCTATAATTTTTCTGCACAAACCTCTTTCCGTTTAAAGTTACTTTGCATCTTTGATATATTCTGTTTGATATTTAAGTACATGTAGGGAGAATTTTTATATGATTTTTAGCTTTAATTTTTTTTTTTTTTTCGGATCTATTAATATCATATGTAGCATGTATTTCATTGTAGTTAATTAACAAACACTAATTCTGGAAAAACATCCCCACTGGCATTGTAAAATGCATGAGGGCCTTCATAAAACATTCAGGATTTTTTTTTTTTTTTTGCAATACTGCAGTGAAATTACTACTGGGTGGTTTCTGTCCAAAATGGAGGACCGTTATGGGCTAGAACTCACATCTGTTATGGGTTAGAATACACCGACTCAGAAGTTCAGCGCCACTTTAGGGACAAGAAAGAGGCCCTGTGGGGGGGGCAGGGGGTGTTTCCCAATCTGTTTCCAGTTCATTCTCAGTCCTTTCCCACAGTCAGAGAGAGGACAGGCAAGGATCTCATGTATATTTTTATGGACAATGTCGCCATGGATACCTTAGTTCTCTTCTATTTCAATTCCTTTCTGAGGTTACTCATAAGAGATTTATTTATTTGCAGTTTACCTTGGCAAGTCCTGCCTGAACTCTAAATGTGAAATATAAATATATTCCATATATTTATACTGAGGATTGTAGTCTGCAATTAAAGGGATGGTTTCTCCACAAAAAATTCTGTGCAATAAGGAAAGACACCTAAAACACACATATTAAGATGCATTAAAATGACAATAGTCTTTATATTTTGGCAGATTTTGTTTGAAATGGGAAACCCGAGCTTTTGCACAGGATATTGATATAATACTGAAATAATGTAGCGTAGCACCTTATTTAAGGCCATGTTTTTAGTAATTTATAAACACATTCATAACAAATAATAATGCATTCATAAAGCATTATAAACATGGCTATAAATATTTATTAAAAAGCATAACATATTATAGCCATGTGTATTATGCATTATGAATGCTTAATGAGCTCTCCTCTATAATGCACTATAGATACCTCTATAATGCATTATAATGGTCGGTATAAGCATTAAGGATGCTTTGTACTGCATTATGAAGGTATCTAAAGTGCATTATAGATGAGAGTTTCATAAAGCATTCATAGTGCATAATAAACATGACCCTAATGTATTATGGCTTTCTATAAATATTTATAGCCATGTTTATAAAGCTTTAGGAATGCATTATAATG
Organism: Gnathonemus echidnorhynchus; assembly: GCA_026776725.1. Taxonomy (NCBI): domain Eukaryota; kingdom Metazoa; phylum Chordata; class Actinopteri; order Osteoglossiformes; family Mormyridae; genus Gnathonemus; species Gnathonemus echidnorhynchus. Next base: position 1,212,241 of record JAODJU010000050.1, on the reverse strand, counting down.
CATTATGAATGCATTTATAAATGACTAAAAACATGGGCTTAAGTAAAGTGCTACCTAATGTACCTCCAAATGCATTTCGGAAGCGTTCACCATTTAATGCAGGTGTTCTCTCCTACAAAGGAAAATTCACCCAGGGGGAAGTAAAGGGTGCACAGCACAGGTGGGAGAGGATGACCGCCTAGTTTCTGTTTAACTATAGGCCACGACTCGCGGGATTCCCTAATTAACCCGTGTTTATCATAGCCCACTACACCAGGCTAAGGTGGGGTTCCCTTAACAAGGGGTGAAGAAAACAGCAGCGATCATGGATTCTCCTCATGGAAACTGCTTGATTGAAAACAAGGCTGCCAAGTTGATCTTTTCCATTTGCGGCTTGTTGAAGAGCACCTCGGGTTGAAGGTCGAAATTCACTCAAGTGCTGCCCGCGTTCTATAAATGCTCCTTATAACAGCCATCGGCATGCACATAAACGAAAATCCCCCCCCCCCCCCACCACGATTCTCCCACCCAGTACAGTGTCTGTGCTATTTTCCTGCCCGATACCATCTCCAATCTCGTTTCTCAGGTGTTTTGTTTGTCAAATACTTTTTTTATTTCCAAACATCATTTAACGTTTTAGCTGTTTGTATAGAATTTATTTTTCATGCTGGTCTGTCTGTTCAAACTGGATCCTGAAACCCACAAAAGATCTAGGTCACTCTTTGATAACAATAATACTTTATTTTCCATTTCTACAAGCACAAAGGAATTCAAGGGTTTTCACATATCACATATGCCATCATGGTCTCATATGAGGCAGACACGCACACGCACGCACACACGCATGCACACAGGTGACAGTGAAGCCTGGGTTCAGAGCAGAGGGTCAGCTAATTACTCAGCATTCCCGGAGCAGTGTTCAGGGTTAACAGCCTTACTCAAGGGCTTAAGAAGGACATGATTACACTGTCGGCCACGGGATTTGAACCAACACCCATCTGGATAGACAGACTCAAAATACACAAAACACACACCATGCCTTTATAATGTTACCTAATTTTCTAGACCAATGTTAACTATCCACCTTCCACTATTGATTACATCTTGCGTTTTTTTTTTACATTTTTATGGAATAGAAATTGCATGCACATTACAACATTAAGACAGTCATGTAGCCAACCTTACATGCACCACAGTGCTTCCCACTACCCACCATGTCCCCCCACTTAATGGAGTTGAAAAAATAGATCAAAAAAATATACAGTTGGCACCCTAGACCCGTGGCCTCGGGCCGTGAATGCTCTGAGCTATTGGTTATCGCCTCATCATAAATTCATGCTCTAGCAACAGCTACTACCGTGACGCATCAGATGTGGAATCACCTGCAGGAAGTAAAGCATCAGGCGTACTTTGTTTCCCGATGTGCGATACATGCATAGATCCGTCAGATTTAAGACAAGTGCAAATTAGACACTGAATTCTACAGATCATTTTGCGTTCTGACACCTCTGAGGTCGCCGTGTCCGAAGGCAGCCTGTCAATCAATAAAAAAATCATGCCTGTAAACTATAGAAAATGCAGCAGATTTCACAATGTAGCACTGAAAGATTCACATTCAAGATTCTACGTTAAAATAAAATCTTACTGGGGCGCCGTCTGTATCAGTACAAGGTAACAATCAGCCCAGCAAACTAAGACATCAATAAAGCAGGTAAACAATTTGAATGGTTAATCTGTGCAACAGTGCAGCCCCAAAAAAAATCAATCAATGCAATGAATGGAATGAGGGCTCTTTTCTTGTGGAAGTTTTCTTCCATGTTTTATTATTATTTAAACACATAAAAGGTAAATGCATCATATTTTTATTGGCTTTGGTTTCTGCCACTGGCGTGAAGTGTGTGAGTAAACTGCCATAATTTCTGTTATAAGTTCAGTATACAATATATTATATAGTACAATGCACCTAATAATGTATTATATATAGATTACGCATGTGTATAATATATGTTAATTTTGCCCATTTTCACCAGATTTGAATATCAGATGTAATATCAGTTGATGATTTATCATAATACACCGTTAAATTGCATCAACTATATCATCTCCTCTCATGACTTTGTTGTAGTACTTTGTTCTGCATGGGAACCGAACATATATATGATTTGACAAAATAAAGGAAAACAATGACCTGTTATCTTTTTATTACATTGTTACTGGCTTGTTTTTCCTGTGGCTGATAAAGTCAAAGTTATGTCTATGCTGGTTACCATGGAACTAACAACTGTATTGCAATCTTATTTTTATATTTGAATTCACTGGATTAATTTCACTAGTCTGATACTTCACTATCTGAACATGGGTTAACTAGCGGTTCACTTGGTCAGTAAACATTTTTATTGTAACTCCTGTCAATGCCTTGCCTTTAAATCCAGCTATATTCAGCTGAGGTGGCTTTGAAGATGAATAAAGGCAATAAATATGCAGTTAATTTTATAATCTGCAGTATGAATGAACAAATGGCAACACCAAAGAAACAAATTTTAGCTAAAATTAATACCAAAGCAGAATGTTTAGAATATCTAATGACATAATTTTAATAGCAAATATATGCTTGGCATATGTTTTAACAGTGACATAAGCATTTGCTTTAAAGATATGAAAGTAATTATTTTATAAAACACATACTGATTAAAATGGTCTCTTCCTTTTCATTGAAATATTCACGAAAGGACGGTCATATCCTTGGAGACTCGGCATCAACTTTTTGAAAGAATTTTTTAATAAACAAGACTCCATAATTGCAAATTTAATTGAATCCAAGGGCTGATAATACTTGCTGCAAGCATAATCATTAAAATAATTTTGGAGTACGACAGTAAAAATCAAACTGTAAAATATCATTTGTGGCTAATCAAGAATTCACAATTGCTTGGTGTGGCAAATTCTATTCACACAGACATTAATATTGCTGTTGCAGAATAAAATAAGTATTTCTACTTAGAGTTACAGTGTTATTATGCAGGACTGATGTATTTATTATAATTTATTGTGTTTTATTATGTTTTACGCGCCATAGCACTGAATTGCCTCGATGTTGCACTATTGTCTTGTGTGAACCCCTTTCAACAACATGTTATAGTACGAGAGACTGTGTCACACAAGAATTTCATTATATTTTCTGAAAACACACAACAATAAAACTGGAAACTAGAAGAATTTTGGCCGAAGTTCCATCCTCTGAACGAGCCATTTAATACTCCCCGTTGAAACATATGATTGTTTACCAAACCCGCCATTGCTTGGTTTGGCGAAAGCTTCTCTACGGTATGGAAAACACCCCGAGATGATTAATTAGAGTGGGAGGTGGCAGGGCCGGCCGCGGTGGACGTCTGTGCCTTCCCATGAGCCTCTCTGTCTCTGCTGTGGTCGCCCTTTCAGCGGGAGTCTCTGGCGGCATTTTGGTAAGCCGTCTTCGTAATTGTGTCTGAGGTCGGGGTAGATGTGCAGTGGTAGGGGGGCGCCCCAGCTGCGCTCCACTTGTAGGAATGGGATTCGGGATTCGGTGTGTGTGTGTGTGTGTGTGTGGCTGGGTTATGTATATATTATACTGTGGGTACCAAATGTCCCCAGAATGTGATAAAAACCTGTTTTGACCTAGTGAGGACATTTTTCTGGTCCCCTCAAGGGGAAACGCAGTTCTATAAAAAAAATGAAAAATTCTTGTATTTTGTTTGGTCACTTATGGTTAAGGTTAGGGCTTGGTAGAGATTAAGGTTGTCATAGTTGGGATTAGGGTTATGCCCTTAGAAATGAATGAGTCCCCACAAAGACACAGATACCTAATCTGTGTGGTCCAGGTATACCTTGTCTTGTGGGGACCAAATGTCCCTACAACATGAGGAATACATGAGGAATTAGCATTTTTCCAATAGAAATGAATGAGCGGTCCCCAAAAAGATATGATTACACGACTGTGTGTGTGTGTGTGTGTGTGAGGGTCAGATATACATTAGATTGTGGGGACCAAATGTCTCCACAATGTGACAAAAAATATCAAAAGTCTTTTTGGTTGGTTACTTATGGTCAAGGTTAGGGCTGGGTAGGGGTTAAGGTTGTCATTGTTGGGATTAGAGTTTTTCCCATAGAAATGAATGGACACCCCCTACAAATATCTGAATACAAACGTGTGTGTGTGTGTGTGTGTGTGTGTGTGTGTGTGTGTGCGCCCATGTATTTGTGTGACCACAGGTAAAATTAAAGGACCACAGAAAATAGGAGATATGGGGAGATCTGCAGTCAGGACTGTGCCGTCCACAGACTCAAGCGAGTGTGAAAGGCTGTTGATCAATGTGTGGACTTGCAGTAGGCAAAGCGAAAGGGTCTTTTTTTGGGAGCAACAGAGATTTCAACCTCTCTGCCGCCTTGCTCGGATGAAATGGAAGTAATTCCACTGGGCCCATAATTTTTGCCACTGGATTATGGAAAATCGTGCTTGCAGCCACTAATATAGTTATTTTCCTGTCAGTTTTATTTACATCACACTAATTTCATAACCCGCCCATCATTTTAAAACAGATGTTAAAACACAGTAATTGCCCTGCATACTTGTGCATCTTGTCACTGCATTTATGCTAGAAATCCTATGCATTGCACAACTAGGCGCGAGCTGAAACTTCCGAGAATCACACAATGCCGTACAGGCCCTGACAAAATAACAGACCATGGCAAACGTTTTAAATGTGAGTGCCGCTCAAAGCCCCCTTTCAGCAGCTTTCCGGTTTGCCGTGAACGCGGTTTTCTCAGTGTTTAACAGGTTAGCCCTGGTGCTGATATCATGCTCCTTGGTCTTATCTTGGTCTCCCACAACCAGCAAATCAGACCTGAAGACTTGGGACCCTAAATAGTGAAATGTCGCATTGCATGCATTGCTGTAAATAACATGCAAATATAGACCAATTAGAAACCGATACAATACATTTTTGGAAAACAGGTTCTATTTCATACCATATTGTTAATCATCACCTTTATTGGCTGTTTTGGCTTATTTCGCTATCAAACAAATCCATCCACTTATTTTAAAGAAGATCACAGTGAGCCTGGAATCTCTCCCAAGGAATAGCCTGAGTGAGATGTCAATGTCAGTCCATAGACACTAGGGGCAGTATGGAGACACTGGGTGACATTTCTTCAAAGCGTGAGAGGACAGGCATGCAAATCATGGGGAGGTAATGCACAAACATCGCACACACAGCGCCATGAATGAGCGCCAAAGCCGCAGCTCTGGAGGTGTGAGGTCACAGCACTACCCAGCTAGCCACTGCACCCGCAGTGAAGTTACAAAGCTGTACATCATATGAAAGTCTTTCAGAGGTTCACATGTTCCTCTGCTTTAAGCAACCAGTTCCATAAGCTGCCTCTGGCTTGGTAACAACCTGAAAGATACATTGACGGTATATACTCTCATTTTTAGAAAACATGCTCCTACTCTTAGCATACATACTCTTAGTCTTAGGATACATACTCATGCTCTTAATATACAGGCTCCTACTCTTAGCATACATACTCTTACTCTTAGGATACATACTAATGCTCTTAATATACATGTTCCTACTCTTAGTGTACCTACTCTTACTCTTAGGATACATACTACTGCTCTTAATATACATGTTCCTACTCTTATCATACATACTCTTACTCTTAGGATAACTACTAATGCATTCAGTGCTTTCAATTTTGCAGACATTATGTAAATTTCATCATCAGGGGTTGGAGACGGCTGTGGTTGGCGTGTATCGCAGATTTTTTTTTGTCTAGCTGCGATCACGCGTGTCGATTGCGCATGTGCAAGATCATTGACTGGGTCATATCATTTCCAACAGGTAACAGGTGGCAGAGCCAAATTTCACAGATCAGCAGTCATCGACAAAAGAGTAGAAGAAGAATAGTTGTTGTTATTGTCGTAGTAATTATGCCGTGGAGCTGTATGAGATGTGGAGGAACCCACATATTTAATTTTTCATAATATCCAGACATTATACTGCAGTACACGGTATTTAAAAAAGCAACACGATTCCAGCATTTTGAAATCTTGGCGATAAATTTTGGGGCGGACCCCGCTGTTACTGTTGTAAGGTTTTCAAAATACCACGGCATGTTGTATTACCTTAAAGGCTGATATCTGCTCGCTTTACATATGAAAATAAATACATTCGAACGATATCAACGCTCATATATTTCCATGCATCCTTTACGTTGGCATGGATATTAAACAACACATCCATTGGAGGGCAGCAGAGGGTACGGACCCCCACCTTTTCATTCGCTATCATCCAACTGACATTTAATTTAATTCCTGTCCAATCTCCTCCCAGCTGTTCTGTGATAATTGTTTGTCTCTGTGGCTGGACAAAGTGGCATCATATAGGCGTTAAGATTTCATACCAAATCAAACAAAGGCTCCTCAAAAAGTTCCATTTTTAAAATTTCTTCATTGTGCCTCGCTTGAACAATTTCCTATACTGTCCGCACAGTTGCTGATGGTACTGCATTGTTTCATCCAGTTCCATAGCTTTCAGAAACCTTGCACAAATACAGAAGAAACAGCTGCAGGGCGAGGAGGGAAGGCTCCGCCTGCATCCGTATTTAACGTTAAGCATATATGGGACTTAAATATCACCCAAGCATAAACTAACTTTAAAAATGTTCATAGATAGTTTACCCATTTCACTACACTGCTTGTATTTGTGTTTATTGCAATATTTTCTCCTGGTATCTCCTGGTTTGGTGGAATATCACAGCTGTATGTATGCACCGACCGTGACGATCCGCGCCCAGAGCCAAACGTAGAATGAGCGCAAGCTACTGCACACACGACTGTCCGCAGCAGAACACACACACCAAAGAGTGAAGTATGAATTGGCCTTTAGGATACATACTCATTCTCCAAGGATACATACTCATACTCCAAGGATACATACTCATACTCCTAGGATACATACTCATACTCCAAGGATACATACTCATACCCTAGGATACATACTCATACTCCAAGGATACATACTCATACTCCTAGAATACATAGTCATACTTCTAGGATACCTACTCATACTCTAGGATACATTCTCATACTCCTTTCACCAAAGACTGGTGAGGACTAGAGACATAATTAGAAGCAGCTTAACTACTGCTATTACTTTTCACAGTCTAAAAAACACAAATAACAAGAAAATGAACGATGCTCACTGGTCTGGAGGATCATTGTTAATGCAGAGATGCCCCATGGGGGAGTCTGTGAAGTTTTTGGGGGTCTTGGTTTGCAAAAGTAGCAAAATTTGACTTGCAAAAGGCAATATTTTAAAAATAAGCGCAGCTGTGCCAGTGACACGGTGACAGGGTGCAGAGTATTGCACGGTCTTGCACGGGGCTGAATGGCGGTTACTCTCTGACAGGTTAGTTGATTACTAGGGATTCTGACTTCCTGCAGAATTACAAACACTTGCACCATGAAACTCCAAACCTGCCCCCTGGCTAATAATAAAAATGATGGATCGCCACAAAGCAATAATGAAGCATTTTAATAGCAAATAATTAAAATAATATCTTGTCGTAGTCATTTCTCTATTTTTTTTTTTAATTTGTGTCTCATTCTTAAAGTATAACCACTATTGTGCCTTTTAATTTCCTAAGAATAAATACCAACTTAGTCCAAATTCATCCTAAGGGGGGGCTAAATGAAAAGGTTTCCTCACCAGGTTTTTCGCTCGTTGTACAGAAAAAAAAAAGGCTGCAGATTCCATCCTTGCCCATGAACGGCGAGGATTTTTAGACTGAAAGAGTTAACGTATTTCTGAAGCATCACCTCCCCCATCACACACAGGTCTGCATCCTCATGGACACACACACACACACACACACAATTCCCTCCACCCCCATCCCTCATCCCTCTCTGTACT
>JAODJU010000050.1:1182773-1201129 GCA_026776725.1 Gnathonemus echidnorhynchus | reverse complement strand
ACCCCCACCCCCCCCCCCCAAAAAAAAAAAAAAAAAAATAAAAAAATACAGAAACACCAAGTGTAGCTATGCCTTTCCTTTTTTGAAACGGCTGAGGTGAGTTTTTTCCCCCCCTCCCTCTATGTTCCTCCATTATTTATAGCATTTTGTGCAGAATAGCTTCCCTATTCTGCAGCAAAACAGAAACTATTTGTAAAGTCCGCGACCAAGAAAACAAACAAGAAGCGACAGACGTCCATTCTTTCACATTGATCTGCTGTAGCGTCCCTCCCTCTGTCTCTGTTTGATCAATATGCAGGATTCTGGAAGATAGCTGTGTTGCAGAAAGGTAGATGATTGTTTTAATTTGATAATTTCTTAATTCATATTAGTTCAAAGATTGAATTTGTTGCTGCAGTATCTCTTGTGGCCAGAAAAGCCATTTAGACTGATTAGTTTTTTTCTCATTTCATTTGTCAGTTAGGGCATCTAAATAGTTTGCAAATGCCTCTTTAGTTTAATCCCTCACATGCCAACAGAAGACTCAGTCATCAAGTATGTGGTCTGTGCAAGTGTTTCAATAGCAGGTACTCGGAGCCAGGTTGGGTAGTCTGTGTTATCAGTGAAGCCCCATGATGGGATCAAGCGAAGACTAATGGTGCTTTTCCTCTGCACTAAGAACCAAACCGAACCACGATGAGGCAGTTTTCCACTGTAAGTTACGCGAGTCTCACCTGCTGTCTAGCATGACAAAACAAAGCTGGTCGCATCACGAATGTCTGATTGGTCGAAATGCAAGGAGACATGAAAGAACCAATATGCATGCATTATCTGATAGAAAAAAAGGGCGTATTCTATATATTATTCATTATTAGTAGAATCGCACATCACAATGTAGCGATACATTCCCATGATAAAACCTCCTACCTAAAAAGTATTACAGAACGACTGGATTCGTGATGCAGGTTTACGCAAGATGATGATAATTCCGCTAAAATTTGATGCTTGCATAACTCGGAAATTCTCACAGATGTGCTAAAAAATTAGGAAATTAGCATATAGTAAATCATCATGTATGCCATGTGAACAGTAACTAAGAGTCTTTTGGGTTTTATGACGCTGTCCTTCTAGAAACCTGGCAACGCCTTTACTGAGCCGACCCTTCCGTGGTTGAAAACTGAAGCGAGCTGGAACCGCATTGTAATCAGGTTCTCTGTTACAGCCTGGTTCCTATGCCAGTGGAAAAGCGCCATAAGGGTTAGTAATAAAAAGGGAGAGATCCAGTATTCCGCCCCAAGGAAGGATGCCCACAGTTTCTGTTCCTCTTCTTCATCCCTTCACTGAAATACTCACAGCATTCTGTGAAAATCTGAGGTGCTTGACGCAATATGGACATCTACACATACACATCTGTGTAGACATTTTAGAACTATGCAGATCTTATTACTATGTATTGTAGTCTGTAATCCATAGTGCAGTTTCATATGATTGTTTTTGTTTTTTTACATTTTGTGTATTGGTACAAAAGATGTTTCGGTAACACTTTACACCCCCATGTATAATGAATTATAGATACCTTCATAACGCATTATAATGCATTCATAAAGTATTGTATAGGTACCTTCATAATGCATTATAATGGTCAGTATAAGCCATTATGATGCATAATGAAGGTATTTATAGATGACAGCCTCATAAAGCATTCATAATGCATAATAAACAGCGATAATGTGTTATGCCTTTTTTTTAAATAGCTACATCTGTGTTTATAATACTTTATGAATGCATTATGAAGGTATCTATAATGCATAAAAAACTGCTTTAAGTAATGTGGTACCAATATTTCCAATACAAGTCTTGTTAGAGTAATTGTACTGATGTACATCCATTATACAATTATTATTATATAATTATTTATTCTCGGAAATCAAGCAGAAGAGAAACAGATAATGGAAAATGTTTAGTGTCTTTAGTGTCTATACAGTGAATAAATGTTTTAGTTGTTTTGGAGACGGGTATCATTGAAAATATTATCTGTAGGTTATTTTTTTGAGGGAAAATGATTAATTGTCCCATTTAAGCATCTAGATGAGAAATAAAAGGAGACGGTGGACTGGAGCTCAAGGTGACCTTGAGAGAGATTTTGACCTGCATGTCTGTGGTTGTCCATTCTCTGTAAACAAATGGCTCCTCATCTCATCTAATCAGAGACTGAGCAAAGGCAGGAAGGCACACACATACACACACACAAACCTATATTCATTTATATTGGAAAAACCCTAATCATAACAATGACAACTTTAACCCCTACCCAGCCCTAACCATAACCATAAGTAACCAAACAAAATACTTTTGGCATCTTCGGCAGTTTTTTGATTGCAGTCACAGATTTTTATAAAACTGAATTTCCCCTTGTGGGGACCAAAATAATAATCCCCAAACGACGTCAAAATAATAGGTTTTTATCACATCGTGTCCCCACAATGTAAGGTAAACCAGGACCACACACATGCAGACACACACACACACCCAGATAGACATACAGACAGACACAGGCCAAACGAATGCTCTGTCGCCGGGCGGATTATCCGAGCTATGCGACGAGGGGACCAGTCCGCCCTTGAGCACTCTGCTTTTGTTCCACCGGATTCGGGGGCACAGAGGCAGTATAATTAAGATTCATGAAATCCACAGCCGTCAAGGGAGGCTGCCATCTCTGAGAGAAATAAACAAACAATTACAATCGAAAGTATACCATGCACTATACTGATGATTAAAGTGGCCACAGTTAATACAAAGCCTATAAAGTTTTCCTTTCCTTTTCGAGGTTGATGTTACCTTGGTGTAAAGAATAATAAAAATACTACATATTAGTGTGTAGTTCTATTAAATTATTTTCCGGAGAAATACACTATAAAACAGGGGTTGTTGTAGCACCAGACTAGATAAGACTTACGAAAACATTTATGTTAACATTTACATTCCCATGTGCAATTTAATAAAATGTAACTTGCCAAAGTTTAAGGTATCCTTGGGGGGAAGATGGAGACATGCTAGGTGTCCCCAGTCCAACAAAGGAAATTTTGGATAACCACGTTTGAACATTTGGTGGGTGTCTGTCTGCTCTGCGTGAACTTCTTATTGAAGATACTCTATACACCCTCCTATATGCACTCATTTTGTTTTAATAAGTCGTTTTACCTCATCGATGCTTCGATTGTGGATGCTGGATCGGTCATGCCAATCACGTTGCCAGGTGACCAAAGAGGGCGTGGTCACAGCCTTCAGGCTCCTCCCAACAATGTCGCTGACTGTTTGCAAGGCCAGATAACAAGCTTGTGTGCAGTCGAATCTCATACCACACATAAATCACAGCAAATTCAGTTTTTGTCTTATTAGGTTCTAGTTTTGATTGGAAAAACTATGCTCCAATACTGTTTAGACCTGTACCTGGGCCTTCACCTCGACAGCTCATACATTTGTAGTGTGCTATTTGCCAACAAAAACGCCCGTAAATGTAAATTTAAGAGCATAAGCAAATTAGCATTAAGGTCACAAATAAGCTTTCAGTGTTATATGAACACGCATAATGTGATTTCGATAACTTCGAGTTCCTGTTGCCCACATGACATTTTTAAAAATTTGTTTCGAAAGTGGTTCGTTATGTTGCCGTTTTGTGATGACAAAATAAAGTCTAATAAAACAGCAGAGGAAAGAAATAATGACTAGCATGTGGTGCGGTGATTCCAAAGCAGCTTCTTTTTTATTTCAGGTTTTACAAACCCCCGCACATGAGTTGACACATCACCCTACCGGTAGCGGGAAATTTGACGGCTGGAGTGTTTAATTCCTCCACTGTCAACGATGTGCCACATCGTGTTTTCCCCAAATCAACCAAGAAATTGTCTGTTTTCTTTCGGTTTGCGTACAGTGCAGGGTTGGGGTGTCGGTATCACGCGTTACAGCTGTCTTCAATTTTAATAATAGCTCCGGCATAAAATTCTCTTCCAATCAGTCAGGTAGCCTTCGAAACTAGGATATACTGTATGTTATATGCAATACGTAACGTTAAGGATTTGATTTTTTGTTAGTTTGATATTGATAGAAATTTGCCCCTTGTGCCGAATGAATATAATGACTGCTATTCCATTTTAAACCCGGTGTGAAGACTGACAAACTATTATTTCCGTGCCCTGACTTTCACCTCATCTTCTCTATCTTCTTGTAAGTTATTTTGACAGGGTTCCGACATTTTTCGGCCTCTCTTTGGTCTGTCTTCTAAGGGGTCCGTGTGGCGGAGGGGAGGGGCAGCCTGGGACTGTTTCGCAGCTCAGGTGCTCCATGGTTACGGCCGCTCTCCAAAGGCATGCTGGGAAGGCCTTATTTGACCAATTACACGATCTGTCTCTCCGCTGCCTGCTCAGTCGCCACCCTATTTCCATAAATCCAATGCGGGATGTGGCTCGTACCTCTCAGCTGATGAGACTCTTTTCCTCTGGAGAGTGTTTATTGTTCCAAACTGGCACGTGGAACATTTTACTTATTTTTTTTTCTTTGTTTTCCCGGGCTGTCTAGAATGGTGAATCAGCTTCTTCTTCTTTTTAAATCCGTCAATCGGGGTGTTATGGAATCATATGTCAATGAAAACGTGGGTTCTTTTTAACATGTTTAATATACGTTAAGGTCTATAATTACATGACTACAAGCTTAAGTAGCCTTTTTAATTCTATATTCTGTATCCTATAGCCCAGTGTTTCCCAGTCCAATCCTTGGGAACCTGCAGATAGCCCAAGTTTTTGCTCCCTCTCAGCTCCAGGAAGGGTGCAAAAATATCTCTGGCACGGAGCTGGGAGGGAGCAAAAACATGGACTGGCTGTGGTTCCCCGGGGACTGGATTAGGAAGCGCTGCTATATCCTATTTCACCTTATAACTTTTTTTTTTTTAATCTTTACTTTTTATATACCATTTATGTATTTCTGTATTTTTAGTAGTATTTTGTTACCTTCATTATTTTTATGTTGTTATCCTTCTATTTTGATTGCTGCAGTCTGGAGTAGCAGCAATTTCATTTTACTGCTGGCATACCAGCACATTCATACATGGAACAAATGAAATTCTTGAATCTTGAATCGTCCTGAACCACCTTCCAGCGTATAGGTCCGAAAGCAAGAGGAATCTCAGGACAGTAAGGCAGGCGAGAAGATCTGCTGAAGATTGTTGTCATATATGAGCTAGTCTTACCAAAACTTAAAAACAGTGTCCTGCTCGGAAATACACGGAGACTCAAGCCCGAACTGTGCACTTAGCTTATGCATCTCTCATAGTGTCAGTCTTGAATGTCTTATTATTTTCACATTCATTTTAATGATTTTTATGAGAAGGAGGGAGGGAGAGGGGTTAGAAAAAAACAGTTCAGCATAACAATTACCCTGCATCTCAGCATGGGGCTCCTCCAGGTTATTATAATCAAAATCAGTCGTGGTAAACTGAGATGCAGTCTAGGTATGAATTTCTATAATTGTGTACTATTGAAGAAATACCACCTCTATCGCTCCGTGGCCTTTTGCAGCAGCTAATTCTGGTAATCTGCATCCATAGCAACAGGAAATCCAAGTTATCGAAATCACATGAAGGTGGAGAATACCTTTGCTGGTGGGAGGGACCTCACAGTTCCACTCCCATCTTCACATGTAAACTGGGAATTGCCACAGATTTCCAGAATGTTTTACATTTACTTTGTGATTATGCTGTTCAGAGAGATAACCAATCAGATTGTAGAGGAGGTGGGTCCAAGCAACTAAAGGAGACAGGACCAAGATATCTGATTGGTTGGTCCTGCCTCCTCTAGTTGCTTGGACCCACCTACTCTACAAGCAGATTGGTTATCTCCCTGAACCAATCATTTTTCATTCTGCCCTCAGAACATTTTTAAGTAAAACTCCCAGGAGCAGTAGCAGGGGAACATAGTCGCTGGAATGTAGCCACATTTGGCCCAACTTTCTTCCTGGGGAGTTCATACATTTTCCTGGAGTTTGTGTGGGTGCCCCCATCCCAGGCCTGCTGGTTTCTTCCAATATTTTTGCACATTTTATGCTGGCACTCTTTTAAGATGCCTCACTCCTGCAGCAGAACTTCTGAGTTCTGACCTGCAGGATTCATTCGTTAGGAAGACCTATCAAATTCTGGACTGCGTTTCATCAAATATTTAAGAAGCTGGTAGTGAAAGAAAAAAAAAATTCACTGACTTTTCAGATTTATTTTGCCTTTTTCCTAGAATGGATATTTATTATAACTGATGGTTATGGTTTTATATGTCTGGTGTATGTCTAACCATGTAATAATATAATAATTATAATAATTCGCAAGTGTAATAGAATGGAGTTGGTTGGCGAGGAATTTCTGACCCATGAGGCGCTGAGGCAGTATTGGTCAGTCCATGTTTTGCTCCCTCCCAGCTCCTTACAAAGGAGCAATATTGTGGACTGTCTGGCAGGGAGCCTGGAGGGAGCAAAAACGTGGACCGGCTGTGGGTCCCCGAGGACCGGATTGGGAAACACTGCTGTAAGCGAATTGGGGATTCTAGAACCCGTCAGTAGATTAGTATCAGTCTCTTCTACAGGCTTCCAGCTGTGCCTTAGTCCGTTTACTGCAGCATGGCCCCTAACATGGGAATGGAGCTAAACAGAGGCCTGAACTGCCCCAGATGCCCTGATATGCATCTCCCACATCTGGAGAGCCAGCAGGGAGCGGAGAGCGGTGCTAGGTCTGACATCTACATTCCAATACAAATGTGTGAATCTTAACTCGGTCCGCACGGTCCCCAAAGCCCAAGAGCAGACAATGACACTCTCTTACGCTGGGTTTTGCACAGAGAAGAAGGGATCAAATGCTGTCTCTCAAAAAGCCTTTGTTGATGAAGTTTCAATGCTCCCAAAATGGGGCCTTCTAAGTTTGAATACAATGGGAATATTGTTTTGCTTCAACCATGTGAAGACCAAGGCTGGGCCGGCTGGGGACAGTTCATTCTGTTGATATTGTATTATATCTGTGGATCATTTGCCTAAACATTAGTCACAGAAATGGAGTGGCCAGAAAAACAGTGTTCTTTGGCCCGAAATATGTAATGCAGCTGACATACAGCATCAAAATCAACCAAAGTATAATGTTAGAACATCTTTCATTATTATATCAACAGAATTACAGTCACCGCAGTATTGTAATCATATTGTAGTGTAATTGTGGCATTATTGCAACTGCATTTACAATTGGGCCACAGCATACCAATGAATGATAAAGGAGCCTAAGACATCGATTTAGTATTTCATTGCAAGATAACAGACAGCCAGCATGCTTATACCTGGATAACAGACAGCCAGCATGCTTATACGTGGATAACAGACAGCCAGCATGCTTATACCTGGATAACAGACAGCCAGCATGCTTATACCTGGATAACAGACAGCCAGCATGCTTATACCTGGATAACAGACAGCTTACACATGGAAAACAGATAGTCCCTATTCTTGGATTTGAACTTGCAGCCAGCATGTTTATATATGGAAAACAGCCATTAAGCTCATATGTGGATGACGGTGAAAGATGACATTTTCAAAAAGAGAAGCGGTACTTAGCTATTAGCTCATGGAAAACAACAAGAACTGCGATAAATATATCAGTTCAATGACAAGCTACTGGCTCCAAATACAAAATAATACACCAAAGTCCAGTGAAAACGCTGCCGAAATGACACAGAGAAAAGTCTCAGAATATAAGGATGCGTTCCAGTGAGTTTTCTATTAAACCATAATCTGTTATTCTAGCACTGTGCCACAATCAAGGCATCTTAGAGCAAATTTAATATTTGACTAACCTTGACCTTTGTGAGTAATGAAATCTGAAAATTAGAGAATATATTTATCAAATATGCCATGCATAGTCTTTCACGTACGTTTTTACTCCCTTGCATCGTTTCTGTAAATTTCCCTATCGAATGCAAACAAAAGTGATGAGGAAACAATGAAAAACAATACTATAGATCGCATGCCTTAAAAGTACCGAATACTCTAAATTAATAAAGCAGGGCATCAAGTCTTTCCTTTGGAACAAAACCCTTTTTGGTTTTTATTCCTACTGCTGTCTCATCTACTGCAGTGGAATATAAAGTTATTCTGTGATGACTTTCCTGTCTATGCAGTGATACCTGAGGGCTTCTGTTTTAACAGGCCTGCCCAGTTTTTAAAAATCGTTATTTGTTTAGTAAGGACACAAGCTACATTCTTATACAGAAGATTTCTTGTAACTATTATTGTTCATGACATTGGTCATTCTTTCCAGAGCAGTTAAATGTTTTCAAATTGATTTTTTTCCATTGAGAAATGTACATGCAAAATAACTTTTTTTTTCTTCACTTCGACAGAGCACTCTGTCAGAGTATAAGACTGCTGTAAGGAAATTCCCACATATAGCTAATACTGCTGTAGAAAATGCCATTTATAAGAACAGAAGGATAACCCATTTACAGTAACTAGCAAAGCGTTTTTCGAAAAATGTTTCAATTGCTTAAATATATTTCACAATGAAAAAAAAATAGCCAATAAAAAAACAAAGATTCCAAGCTTGTATTACTCTACAGCCACATCCTGTGTTCTTAGATGTGGCGTTACCATGGCAACCTCAACTTGGTGACCTCGTTATTTCAACCTAATCCTGCTCTGAAATTAGTTGCTCCACCCTTTTGCCTGGCTGGCCTGATAACATAATCATGGTAAATGAAGATGGGGGGGTGGGGGGACAGCAGGATGTATTCCCAGTGTAGCACGTGGAATGGCAGCGGTGAGTCTGGAAGAACAGGGGAACAATTACAGATGCACTTTGTGTACTATGTGTCAGTGTATTTGCATTTCTGCATGCCACACTGTATTGTGCCCCAGAAACTCTCTGCTCTGGTGATTGTGAATATGCCAACACAACCGGGGACAGAAAAAGCTCATGTGGAACCGGCTAAACAGTTTTGGTATTACTGCAAGGGATTGAATCAGGTAGGCTGAAGTTTAAATGTGTTTTGGAGGGTCTCACGAGGTGGAAATATTAAGTCATCGTCTAATTGAGGGTGCCCGTTTTAGCTTTTGTCAGACCAATGGGACGCTACCTCAGTCAATTCGGCATAAATTTGTCAACATAAAAACATATTGACCATGCACAAATCATGACCTTCACAAACATTCAGCGAAGCTGTTTGCAGAATTTCAATATAAGGCAGTCTGAGGTTGCTTTTCAAACTATATTTTGCATTAAGAAGGTTTTAAAATCTTTTGCAATTCTGCTTTTAAAAAATGCATTCACTTTCCCTGCGACTGTTGACATGTTCAAACTGTTCAAACTTCCCTGAGACTTTTCCCAGGTAGACCTGATGTCTACAAAGCACAGGCTTGCACTAATGATTTGGATGAAGACTTAACTTACGCAAATACAAATTTTAAAAAGAGTGCGCTTATGCATGGTTATCGTAAATAAGCTATCGTTTTAAATCACCTAGGTTATGGATAACTATTAATGATTAATTTTTATTGAGCTTATTTAATAATTATTTTATTGCTCTGCTGATATGTTTTATGCAGAGTTGCACCACAAGTAAATATTTTATTGCTAAAATCCAGGCTGTATATTCCGTTCAGTGGTACAAAAATTGTGCAACTTCCGAGACTTGAGCTGGCAACTTTCAGGCTCTGAGTTCATGACCTTAAACACCACGCAACTAATCTTCCACCCCATGTTAAAGCTTCATTCAGTTGACTAATTTGCCACTAAGAGACTACAGCAGCTGAGTGATCATTGAAATATGTGCTTCAGTATTTACAAACTGGCAGTACAAACCTGTTTAATGTTGGAAAATAAGCCGAAATTTGTCAAGATGCTGTAGTGCAGAAATCAATGATTGTATGTGATCATTACCATGAAAGTATGTCTAATTGTAATCTCATTTCATGCAGTGCTCTGTACTTTTGTGGTATAAGGGCATAGATTTCTATATTAGATACACAGAAAAAAAACATTTCTTTTGTCTGTGTATTGATTTTCTTTGCTTTTTACCACCAAAAACAAAAAATAAATAAAATCTAATAAGAGAAAGGTGAACATACTATTTTGGTGAAATTTCATTGAAAGTTCTGACTTCAAAACTACAATCCAGATATTTAAAATTAATTAATTTTATAATTTCACCATTTTTTAAAATGCAAATTTAATTTTGACTTTTCTTGCAATTGATCGAAGGTGGTTTTTATGACCCCAATTTATCACTGAGAACACAATTACCTCATTTAAAGATGGAATTTGTTTTATATCGCTTGTTACCGAACTGCAGCAGTATACACATATAACTGTACCAAGGATATAGAAATTTAATTCATAACTCATTACAGATTGCATCGAACATTCTGTTACATTTTACGTATCAGAATGTGATCGAAGACATTCTTTCTCTTCTGTTCCACTTTGAAGAGCGACACACTTCAATTCTGTGCTCCCCAGGTCACCAGCCACACTGGCTTATTGTGCTGGGAGAGGGAACCGTGTGGCAGGGGTCGTGCTATGGGAGTCCCAGGCTGCCTAATGGCTGCTTTTCAGCTGGCTGCCAGTAGGAAAGCCTTCGGTCTGACCCAGGGTTCACCAGACCATCGCTGGAGAAAAGACTGGGTTTATGTGCCCCCAAGCTATGCAGTTCTCAAGAGGCTTGTCGTGGAAGGGGAACCTGAAATTCACCCCTTGACCTGCGTTGTACATATAGGGAGAAGCCCATTATCGTGTCATGAGCCTTTGAGTCAGAAGCTGAAAAGCATGGTCCAGCTTAAGCTGGTCTTCAGGAACTTCTCAGGAGGCCAGCCTGCAGGGTGGCCGCAGTTCATTTCTGACACCGGAGTTCGAGCTCCTACACCAGCCTCATGAGAAGCAGAGACACTGGCAAGGGCGGAAAGTTCAGGTTTAGAAAGTACAAATCTAGACCAAGGATTTGTTTCAACCAACCAGCTACGTACTCTGTGACTGTGACTCTTTATATTCAACTGATTGGCTGAAACAAAACTTTGGCCAGAATCTGTACTTTCTGGACTTGAACTCTCCACTTCTGGACATTGGTACCAACTGATCTTATGATGGGATGGCTGACAGTCCAGGCCTCCCGTTACACTTCTTTGTCGCTCATATGATGAGAGCGTTTTGTTTATTGACTCTTTGTTTCGCTTATAGGACTGCAGCCTCTACGCAGCTAAACACCTAATGTAGGAAACGCTCAATGAGGGTCACATGACTATCTTTGTACAGCGGCCCTGATCTGTGCCGATCTGAGCGTGCCCAGGATGGTGGGTAACATCAGGGAAGAGAGATTTTTGTGAAGATCTCTCTGCTCCGAGGCGGGAGATGCAACCAAATGCATCATGGAAAACTTTGATGTGGATATGAAGACGACAACGTTTTTGAACAATAAGGGAATTTACTTTAAAGTTTTTATTTTGCAATAATGTCAATGCACACATAATGCACAATGTATGCTTAACCCAAGTATAATGACATCTACCTTATGATCTGTGGAGTCACATATCCAATAAGAGGAATATTTCCAGGCAGTGGTTAAATTCCAAGCCACTGAGAAATCCAATGAGCCTTGATTCATTTTTCTTCATGCTGTAGTATGTCTTGGGCAGATTTCTAATAAATTTGGTTTGTACTTTACCTATTATATGTGCCACGTTGTGACATTTTGAGATTTATTTTACACTTGTGTTTTTTTTTTTCTTCTTTTTTTACAGTGGTAGTTTGATATGCATAATGCTCTGGAAGCGATGGCCTTTCACAGTGTGCACCGGTGCAGTCAGATGAAACATTCATTTGCAGCATTCACACAGGTCTGCTCCGGACGGCTTCACTGAAGATACATCAATACAAGAGAGCAGACCCATGTTGGGCACTGAAGATGATGCAATATCAGAAGCCACTGGAAAAGTCTACCCGGTGCATCCACAAGTTTGACACAGTGTCCTCCACTGGAATTTATATGTGAACAAAATATTATTTGTTTTCCCGGGAAAACTAATTACCGTGAACTATAAATGTCAGTCAAAACCATACTCCTTACAAAAATCGAGTCCCTAAATAGGCAGCTCCATCTAGTGGTAGACTAAGACATTGCGCTTGTTGCTGGAGAACAAAAACTAAGAAAAAAATATATACTAGATGCAGCAGCTTTTGCCTTGGTCTTTCATGCACATGTAAAGCTAATACATATTTACCTTGTTTAATTTCACTGACAGTTTTCTTGTTGAGAATACACCACGTAGAAAGTGTAGGCTGATTTTTGCGAGGTAAAAGGCAGAATCACTGGGTGCGAGCAAAGAAAAAGACAAGTAGAGTAGCAGAGATTAATAAAAGCCGTTAATAAAAGAGAAGCCATGTAACAGCCACCAGTGAGGTCATTGTTGAGAAGCTGGGAATGTTCCAGACATGATTCAGTGGCCAGAAACATGTGGCGCTTTAGGTGAGCTTCACTGCTGGTGCTCCCCGTCTGAGACAACGTGGAATTGGCTTGCTAAATTGGCACCCCTCAGACGATGGCGCCCTCGGCCATATCATCACAGACTTTTTAGCTCATGACAGAGATTTATTGCGCTCGGTTGCGGTTGCGCTTTTGGTGCTTGTGAGAGTTTTACTTACACAAAAATGTTCTGAGGGCAAAACGAAAAAGGAATGGTACAGGGAGATAACTAATCAGATTGTAGAAGAGGTGTGTTCAAGCAACTAGAAGAGGCGGGAGCAAGACATCTGATTGGTTGGCCCCACCTCCTCTAGTTGTTTGGACCCACCTCCTCTACAATCTGGTTGGTTATTTCTCTGCACCAATCATTTTTTACTGCGCCCTCAGAACATTTTACCGTAAGTAAAACTCCCATTAGCGGTTAGCGTTAAAATCGAATTTTTTCCACATTTTTATACTTCGTGAATATTTCCTGAAGATTATCTTGCAACCTCCAACCAGTGTTTTGCAAGCCCCTCTTCGGGAATCCTTGCCCTAGGCAATCGTCTAATAGGCTGAGCTCTACCTTTGGCTGGTGATATGTTCAGCATAGACAGCTGAAGCTGGTCCCCCTCCGAAATGGGTCTCCAGGGCTGAGAGCTGCTCCTTAGCACCAGGCTGTGGACCGTACACCCACCATACAGCAATGCTGTCGGCATGGCCTTGTTGCATGGATGTTGTATGAGTTCTTCTCAATGGATTTCACACAGCAACCAGTTTTTTTTTTAGACTTAACCCTTAGCATGAATAATACGCAATAATGAGAATCTAATATTATCACAATGATGAGCCATTTTGCTGGAGATGAACATCAGTCCATCAACAGTAAATCTATAAATAAGTACATCTAATTACTGTAGCCTACCTATTAGACCAGCAATACAGGCAAATTAATATCTAGACATGACATGATGTATTAGTTTTTAATATTGAACTGTAAATATGCAATAATATCCTTTAAAAGCAGACATGAATAACCACAATAGTACAATGCTACACTATGCCCTCAGTTTTACGAACTTGAATAGCTGAAAATGGGTGAAGACTTTATATTTATAATAGATTAGGTTAACCGTTAAAAACATGCTCTCCAGCTGGATTCTGGTGTGGATGTTATTTAATTATTCATTACAAATTGTTCCATCTAAAAGTTTAATCAGTGTCAGAAAAAAAAATCTAATTTCATTAGCAAGTTCATTTTCCCCCCCAAATTAATGACATGAAATGTTTTTGTTGTATTTTTAGCTTTTCTCCTGTCCAACTAAAAATCAAATAGGGTATGAAACCAGCTATGGATGTCAAAAAATACGTGAGGCTTTTTTTTTCTGAAACACTGTGCTGCTTGATAAACACCAGTCTGCAGTATTGGTTTCAACCCTACAGGGGTACTTAACAATTGAGGCTTCAGTATCTGCAGACCATGTAAAACGAGGGATAATACATATTTAAATTAATTGTAATGCCCAGAGAAGTCTGTCTGTCTTAAAGAAACTGATGTGTGCTTGGTTTTCCACATTATTGGAGAGTGTGTGATTTATAATATATTAAATCCTGTCAATTATAAAAGTACAATTCTAAAAAAAACTGTTGTTAGAGTTTGAAATATTTATTTGTCTGAAGCTATAATCAAAGGCAATTTAAGGTATATAAGCAGCTCCATGAGCTTATCTAAGTGACAGAACATTAAATTATTTAACTAGGACAGAAATTCTAAGATAATATACATGATAAGAAATGACTATTTCTACCACGGTATAATGTGTGTAAATGGATAAAGAATGAGAACACAGACTGAACTGACACTAATGAAAAGTTCATTTAAAAATATCCCATACAGAGATAAAACAATATTAGTTAAAGAATATTCCGCATGACCGAGATTTCCAACTGTTTTCCACAGCTGTTTGGTACTGAATGGAGATGACAGACCTGACCCTTGTGTTCGGAAACTTTGGAGTGGAGATACAGACCCCACAAACAGACCAGGTCTCACATGTCAACGCTGAAGTAAAATGAAACCAAAACTGAGAAGAAAAATCATTTATGTTTTAAAATCAACCACAAAAAAGACACTTTTTCTTTTGCAAATAAAAAATAAACTGTTATAATTAAGGTAGTCATTAAATTCTTTGGTAACACTACTTGAAGGAGCACCAATACTACTGAAGTACAAATCATGAACAAATTTAGTTGCTACTTGAGGTAAAATACGCGTCACGATTCACTAATGATGAACAAACATGACATCACTATTTCACTTGTGTTGTTCACTACTTGTCCTTTCAGTAGTTCCCTTATTAGTTACTTCTGTAGTTCACAAGGGCTGACGAAATTATCCGATATAACAACAAATACAGTAACTGTTCGGCATGAAAGATGCATCATGATTCATTAATGATGAACAAACGTGAGATCAGTATTGTGCTATTCCTTCAGTACCTCACAAAGGTTAATAGAATTAACAGACATAGTAACTGTTTGAGATAAAGGTATGTCATGATTCATAAATGATGAATTAACATGAGATCAGTGTGTAAGTTTGTGGTTAATTAATGCATAAGTAATAGCATAATACTGTATTATTTGTGTCCTGTCAAGTAAAGTGTTACAAATTTTTTATACCTCAGTTGGCTTGTCTCAGAGAAGCTCTGAAACCCGAACAAAGGTTACAAAGGGGTTGCAGTGAAATTGTCCTTGGACAGTCATTCTGGAAACGGCAGTGGATGTCGTTACGAGGAGTGGGAGTTGAGACTCAGGGATATCGGCCCACTAATCAGACTGGTCAAGTCGTTCTGGCCAACCTTCAGCAACACCTGAGGGCGTGGCTTTCCCCCTTAGGCCCCTCCTTCTCCTTTCACCACACCAGACTTCCATCTCCAGCTTCGACGACCGAGATCATGCGATGTGACTGCATTCACTGCATGTGGAGGGGTATGTTGGCACTCAAGGGTCCTTGTAGGGCCTGCTGACGACCGCTGCCTGCAGCCCGCATCTGAATTTTACTCTGAGGCTTGTGGCAGCCCGCATCTTAGCTCCTTGCCGCAGCCATCAATGCAGCACCTGCCGAATCCATCTCACATCCTTAAATGAATATAACAATGATCTGTGCAGTCAAACAACTGAATCTCACCACAAATCATATACTGAATTATTGACAGAAGGTGAGCTTCAACCTAAAGATAAACCTGCTAATTTTTTAAATTTTTGTGGCAGTTACTGGACCGGAAAATATGAACTAGGCAGCAGTTTTGAATTGTAGAGATTTAACGGTAAAAATCTAATTGTAAAGAGTAGCGCTTATTGGTGAAGGTAATATGTGTGATGTGGTATTTGATTTATGGCTTTAAACTATTGTACAAAGGGCGAAACACACCTTTTTAAGAAATTGGTACATTTATCAAGTGCAGAGGAAACAGCTATGCCCTTAATTCAAAAAAATGGTCATGCTACCCACTACATTTTTTTATACCATCTGTAATGTGATTTGACTTTAATTACACACAGTGTGAGGAAACGCCCGGGATGTACTACATATAGTGAAGAGAACCATGTTAAAATACATCACATGATTGTTTTGGCTTTTAGAGATACCAGAGGACGTTAACACTCTTCTAAAGGGGAGAGGTATTGCACTACAGCTTTTGCGTAGTGTATGGCGTTGTGTAAATCACAAAATCATGATATCCGAATCTGTCAGCAACACCCATTTTTTTAACGATCCATATTTTTTCTAACAAAGGCAGTAAGATGGAATTTGTGCTTTGCTCGAGTGCGCCCCCTTGTGATAAATGTGCCCACACTGCATCAGTAAATCTGAATTTGAGTATACCAATTTTTTTTCGCCCCAAGGCATACAAGTTGTGCAAAGGTCACTGGCCTACAGTCACATTTCAAATAAAATCTCACTCAGACTAAAGATGAGAAACCATTATCAGCCTTAATCAGACGATTTCCTTGCTTTTTTTTTTATTGGCAAAGTTGCTAAACGTTCGGCACGATGCGAAATGGACACAAAGACAGCTTCCCCAGGGAGAATAAGGGGCAGCGGGACTTTAAAAACAACACGGTCTTCTAATGACACACGACGGCTGACACCTATAGAAGAGCGTACAACAGACACACCCCACACACCAGGGTCAGCGGTGTTAAGGCCACTCGATAGGAAAGTACCCACTGTAACACTGGATAGGATTTTTTTTTCTGTTTTTTTTGTGCAACATTAAGAAACAAGGACAAAGTAAACAAGCCCACTACATTTACGGCACGGGGAGATGCAGAGAAGAGACACCCGACTAGGCCGAAGCCGCCTGCAAGCAGTGCTTCCCTCCCCTCGGTGACTCCCTCCCCTCTTCACTTCCGCACCAGCGTGGCCTCCGTCTTCCCGCCAGCTGTCGCCAGCTGCACCAGGCTCCCGGAGCAGGGACGGTCCACCCCCACGGTCCAGTTGAAGAACATCCTGGAAGAGATGAGACCAGCCTGATCCTGACAGGCATGTCCACAGCACCAGCTGCCTCCTCGGTGCCGTTCTTCCCCCATAATTAATCCTCCACAGCTAATTCTCCCAACATCCCCCAGAAGCATTAGAAACCTAATCAAATCGCCGAATAATCCTCCGTTTCATCCAGGCAGTGAGCGAGCACTGACCAAAGACGATACACGTCTTTCCCGCACATTAGGAAGATGAGCTATGCACATCTCTATCTAGAACAACTACGGAACACCAGTATTGACTTATATCTTCTCATCTTGAGTAGAAATTATCTACTGGACACAAGAAGTATCATTCTTTTTAGTAAGAAAATTAAATGAATTCATAACTGAATAAAACCTAAAACCGGTGCCTTAGTCTTCAGCCGTTATGCATTAAAAACATCGTTCACAAATTAGAAAATGACAAAGTATCGACTCTGGACTATTTAAGGATAGGTTTATGCAGATACTCTGCCTCTAAATTAAATGAACCCCCCCCCCCCCAAGAGAATACCTACAACAATGTACCCACATTATAATCCCCGTCTCACAACCCACTGCTGCCACTCAAAAGTCCAAAGTACGCAGGACGAAAACAGGTCACATCTTATCTGCTCAGCATGCGCCAGGCCCTCACTCACTCGGCCACAAAGTCCAGCGGCGTCCATGAGCTGAAATCTGCATCGGGCATCGATTTTCTGTTCATCGGCGTATCCAAGGTAACGCTGTCAAAGGCACACGCAGCAGTTACCAGATGGAACGACACGCCCTGAGGTGATTCATGTGGGGAGTTCAATGAAACCATTTCTGATTAAAGATACCTGTTAATAAATAATCAACCTTCGGCCTGTGAAGTTTGAAATGAACATTTGTGCAACGTGTTCATCTGCGCGTTGAGCGCTATTCACAAGCAAAAACGTTAATCATCAGGAATTTAATTAAAATGTGATGTACTGTTCCAAACTAAAACTATATAGGCATACAAAGCCAATCATGACCGTAATAAGAAGGACTTGTGAGAGTTATCTCTCTGAACCAATCAGATTGTAGAGGAGGTGGGTCCAAGCAACTAGAGGACCAATACATCTGATCAGTTGGGTCCACCTCTTCTAGATGTTTGGACCCACCACCTCTACAATCTGATTGGTTCTCTCTCTGAACCAATCATTTTTCTTAATGGCCTCAAAACATTTTTGTGTAAGTAAAACTCCCATGAGCACAAGAAGGTTTAAGAGGAATAAAGAGGGAAAATTATATATACACACATACATATACACACATATATATATATATATATATATATATATTATATATATATTATATTTTATATAATATAAAATA
>JAODJU010000050.1:1144498-1182673 GCA_026776725.1 Gnathonemus echidnorhynchus | reverse complement strand
ATTATGGAGGCACGGTCATGTACCGGGGGGATGGACCCAGATAGGCCCGTGCACAACTGCTGCCTTGTGGGCACAGGGTAGGGGAATCTAAATTTATATGCACTCAGTTTTGTTTCACATTAAAGTCAAAGAGTAAGAGGCAAAGGTCGATAATTCAGAATCTGAGGACGATAACATTTCCCGTTCATTTCACTTCAGCCCTTTTCTGACTAAATCTCGCTAAATCGCTCCTGAAATGCTAAACAGATGTGCTAGGCTCATGTGGGAGCCGAAAGAGAAGAGGACTAAGGAATGCGTTTGAAACGCGATCTTCAAACTTTCAGAAATTATTACAAAATTATAGCAAGTGCTTTGAAGTGACAGTAGATGTATAAAAACGTCCATAAAAAAACACCCATAAAAAAACAACACACTGACCACAAAGGAAGACGTGGATTTTTTTAAAGCTGACTATAATACTTGAGGCCACATATAAATCAAAAAAATAACTAACACAGTTGACCAGCAGAGGGAGCCGGCAGTGACGGGCCCCCCCCCTTCTCAGTACTCACGGCAGGATGGACACCGCCGCAGAACCCGAGGGCAGTCCGCTGTTCTCCCCGGCCAGACTGAGGCAGAGCTGGTGAACTGCAGCTTTGGCCATGCCATAGCCAACCATGCCTGCAGGGGGAGCACAAGAGCTGAGAAGGGGACCACAGGAGTCAACCAAACAAACACGAGTTCACCCCCTAAGCCAGGGCTATTCAATTCAGGCCCTCGATTCCAAATCCAGGCCTTGTTTTCAGTTCTCCCAGGTAGTTAGTTTAATAATTACTGATTCTGATTGGTCAGAGGCTTCACACCTGGCTCACAGGTGAAGGAAGGCTGGAAAATCAGCAGTGCTCGGACCTCGAGGACCGAGAGTTGAATAGCCCTGCCCTAAGCCAAAGCTTTGCAAAAGAATCGCTCATAACCGGGGAGAATCTGCACAGGCAGGACATTAACTGGTAATCAGAGCTCAGCAACGTTACCATTGTGAATGGTGAAGGTAGATACCCTGAATGTCTTACAATGATTTACATCCCAAAAGATCCCAACCATAACACAACAAAGCTAAAGTGTATATATACAGCAGATGTGTAGCACTGTTTGTAATTTTCAACAGGAGGGAAGCAGCCGTGACAACAGTGCGCTTAAGCTCCGCCTCCTACTGGCTCAGCAACCTGGAATCAATTACCAGCATGCTCAGTTTCAGTTACAGATTACCCTCTGGCTAACATTTTTAATCACCTAACAATGCAGACAAAGAACTACCCTAATCCGACTGACCAATGAGATTGAGGGGCGAGGCGCTCCTCTCTATAGAAAGCTATAGAACATTCCGCACTTCAGTTTTTAATACTAGGATACAGATATGGGATTCATGTATATTTGTAACCTATACTTGATATAGATTTATATACTTGCATGAAAATGAGAACAAAAAGTGATACACACTATGACAAGCTTTTAAAAAACGTATAAAGTGTTACAAAACAGTTGTAAAAGTTTTACTTGTGGAATTGTCAAATGAAAAACTCTATTGTTACAATATGAAGACAATAAGCTAAAAATTGTGTGTATGAGGAGGATTTTGGAATAAGCACCACAATTTACGGATTTTAATCCAGCTATGAATCTCAAATGTTGTGTAAACAGTGAGTTCTGTTTAATAAAATACTCATTCCACAGTTTTGCATGCAAATATAGCTATTCATTTATTTTAAAATAATGAATAATCACATTACACTTCACAACCCATAAATTAAAAAGAGTAAGGAATATGGAAGGATGAATTTCACATTTATGACAATTCCTGGTATAAAATTATGAGATGCAGATACTGAAGGCAAGTAATTTAGATTCACCGTTTTAAATTTCCTGGAAAAACGGCAAGGCCTTTCTTTCCCTGTCTCTGTTTGCACAAGCTCATTTGTTCAGCCTGTTTAGTCAGTGTGGATGTCAGTAACCTTCAACCTCACAAAACAAATGGCCTAGATTTTAAAAATCCTGCCTCACTGATAACTGTAAACGCACACGTGTAATTGAGTTTTATTACCGGTAAACATTAATAACATTTATCTTACCAGGAGTTCCCTCGAGACAGGCCCTAGCGCCGGACAAGGTTAAAAGACCACCGTCCTTCAGGTGCTTGGTGGCCAAATGACTGGAGATGGTTGATGTCCAGACACTCTGCTTCCACATCAGGTCGCTGTTTTTGTACAGAGCTTGAGAAAACAGGACAGGAAGCAGAATAAGTGACGAGACACATCAGCCTGAAGATCTGGCAACCGAAAGTCAATGATAAAACAGATTTTGCAGAAGACACATATCAGCTCTGCTGTGGATCTACAACATCATGCCTTGTCTAGGGTTACAAGCACTGGTTAGGTCTCCCAGTCCGCCTGAGCACAGCAACTTACCTTTGGCCTTAGCGCTCCCACCAGCCCACCCTCCAGCCACACAGAGGATGGCGTCCACCTTATTCCCTCCCAGCAACTGAGACACATCGGCTGTCACCTGTTGCAGGGGAATATAATGTGCCCGAAAGTTAACTGATATGACGCAAAGCAATTCCTTACGTTTTAGCCATTAGCACACACGCTTCTTTTTAAAATTTTAAGGCAGATCGATGGTTAAAAAAAATATATATTTTTTTTTTTACGATCGCCGGTTGTTGATTTGGATTTTATGGTAAAATGCAAGACAGTTAAGCTTGGATACGTGAAAAGGCTGCAGAACCTGCTCAGCTTGCTCAGGGAAAGAGTCCGTCAGCTTGACAAGCACGTTGGCGTTCGCTTCTTCGTTAGCGGCCACATCCACGCAGGCTACCCACTTAAAAAATAGGAGATTGATACAAATTACCACACCATGCACACTGTGCAATTTACAGGCTTAAACGGGTCTGTCACCAAGTGCATTAGATTTCTGCCGATTCTAAAGTACAACTAATCAGGCACTTCAGCAGTATTGTTTGATTTGATGCAATTTAAATGAAATATACGAAGCATAATTACCACACAAAAATAACAAATTGCAACATAAGTAAAATAATGACAAGCGAAAGGATTTTTCATTCTACTTGGACTCACCCAGCTTTTAGATTTAAAATACTGCACGCACGCTGAGCCGAGAGCCCCTCTTCCTCCGTACACGATGACCCGATGGGCTTCAGCAGCTGCCATTCCCACCTAGACCCTCTTCATTCACAGACACCACGGTTAAATGCGCAGCACCCGTCTCACCCACCAACAGGACCTGGCCGCAGCTCCGGCTCACGCATGCGTGCTGGACCCGCACGCTCACCCACAAGGAGGACCTGGCCGCAGCTCCAGCTCACGCATGCGTGCTGGAGCCGCGCACTCACCCCACGTGTACACAACGTCATCCTGCGAATTTTGGGCATTCATATTTGTAGTTTTCTGAGTAACGGTTATTTAAGAACTGTACTTTTGTTAGTTGTCTTATCTGCTTTGCATGTTGTTTTTTTACGCATATCAACTCAAATTAATAGTTAAAATCTGGTAAGATGGCACTGTTTATAAAACGCCTATACAGAAAGGTAATTAAATAATGAAGATTAACGAAGGATATTGTTTTGAACAAAATAATATTAATATACAAATAAATATAAACATGTAAATGCAAAATATAATACGTAAATGCATTCTATAATCTGTAAGAGGCTTTTTGTATAAAATTCTTTGTCCATATAACCCAAAGTACCTTCCTTTAAATGATGCGTTCTCGATGTTTTGTTTTCTGAAACCAAAATGCCCAACATATATTAAGTACTTTTTAAAGATATTCTTAATATTTTTTGTGAGCTGATTTCCTTTGTGATTCTGCAACAGCAGTTTATTGCCTGTCCCCAGACGCAATTTGCTCTGTGGGACATTAATCCCGATGTTGCGACCTGCGCATGCTCTCCGCAGCCTTCTGCTTTGTGGTCCGGAAGAATTGCTCTCTACGCTGGTGAATGACCTTTGCAAAGCATGAATGTCATGCTGCAACATGTGTCACAGGTCATCCGCATAACTGGCGACTCTGTAAAACATATCTGTAAATTCTGGGAATTGGATGAGATAGTTTTAATGTTATTCTCAATGTCAGTCCCCAGCGCATTTAGCCCAACTGATTAAAATGGGAGGAGGAGCTCTTAGACTATTGGATGGAATACAGGGGTTAGAATTTCCCCCTGCCATAAGATCCCTCTTCTGATAGACTCCATCTCTAGGTCTCACAATGGCATATACACAGTTTTACTAAGCTGTTTTTAAACTTTTATCCTTGTTAATTTAGACAACGGCACTGCAATGATCTTAAGAAAACTTTGAAAACAGGATCTTTAGGACAACAGTGCAGGAATGGCAAACGCTGGCAGCACATTGCATCATATTACAGCCAAGCAACATGTGGTCAGGCTTTCATAAACAATGAAATGCCTGGGATCTGGAAGAAGATCACGTTTTCCTTCGCCTCTCTGCTCAACATTGCCTCAGTGGTTCTGACTGTCGTGGCGCTTTCTACTGAGAAGTGGGTAATTGGGAAAATCCTATGCCAGACTGGCGCTGATCTGGTAAACGCGTCAGATCCTGAACTGGACAAGTTTATCGGTGACATATATTTTGGGCTGTTCCAAGGGGGCAAAATATGGAAATGCGGTCTGGGAAGCAGGCGGTCCAAAATCTACAGTAAGTTATTTGTTATAATTTTATGCAACGTGTACCAGTACATTATCTAGTGTTATTTTCTATTGTTTATATAACATTTGCTATTGACAATTTCAATTGTGATGACTGCTAACTGAAAAGACATTCTAAAGAATAATTATTCTTGAAATGGAAAGAATTTGGTGATCATTACAACATCTATGACATATATTACTTGCTATTATTTGCATAATAATACAGTCACAAATCTAGCAACATGTTGACCGTATCGATAACCATTACACTGAAGTATGTGTGACATTGCGTGTTTTTTTTTTCAGTATTCCCGAGGCTTGTGAAGAAGTTGAATGGTGGCCTTCACGTGATTATCATCCTATTCCTTTTTGTTGCCATTGGTTTTTCATTTGTAAGTTTAGCATTCTGCATTTATAATGCACGAAAAATTCCATATCAGTCTATTAAAGGGCCTCCGGGACTATACTTGTGGAATTTTATTGCAGGTATGTGGACCAAAATAAATGTTTGTTATTCTGGCCCAAATCTTGTGTCAAAACGTCAAACCACTGCAGATACACCCTCATGCAATACTGCAGAGAAACGGCCGTGTATTAACCCCCTTAAATGGCTAATCGGGCGAAGCTTTTATAGCTGTTTCTGCTCTTCCCAGGTGCCTTTGGAATGTTCGGCATCGTCTGCTTCATCGCAGCCGTGAACCAGCACCGTCTCACGGAGAGAGTGGCGAACTTCGAGGAGGACATCTTTCGATTTGTTGTGCTGGAGGAAGAATACGACGTCTCATTCTGGCTGTGTGTGGCCAGCACTGCAACTCACGGGACAAATTTCATTGTAGTAGCTATGAGTAAAATCCACTTTCCAAAAATACAAACTAAGAAGCCAGATGAGCCAAGCGTCACAGCTGAGGACTTCTTATACTGAGATTGGATACAACTACAAATAAGAAGACTGGACTAGGAAAAGCTAGCACAAGCTCATGGGAATCAGCAGTATTCTGATTTTATTAGATACGTTTCTGTGTATACATTACAGGCCAGAAGTCTCCCCCCCCAGATTTTTTAAAAAATAAACGATACACTGCTTTGTTAAACTTTCATTACAAGAAAATGTAAGAAATACTTAAAACAAATGTAACTGACTGTTATTCATTATTTTATAGCTTGTAGTAATAAATTATTTAGCTACAAATGTTGAAAGTATTGGTTTTGAAGAAGACATATCATAGCATCGACATTCACTTTGTGTTGGAATTCTACTTACTAATGTCCGAACTTGATATGCTTTTGGCCTCTCATGATTGTGTCTTAATAAACTAAACGATAGCCACATGTCTGCCTTGTCCCAGATCGTTTTGCGAGAGGTTTAATGCACTGTCTGCTCCTTGTTTCAGTCTTCTGTTGTACTGTATCACAATTGATGTCAGAATTTTTGATATTTGCTTTTTTATGTTTACTGGCTAGAAAGGCAGTTGAACAGAGGGCTCAAATCAAAGTTTTGAGTGAAGAAGGGTTCTCCCATCGCCAAATAGACAGAAAGTTAAATGTTTCTAAGCATGGAATGACTAACTGTATACAGAGAAAAAGGTTGACAGGAAGCAACAGTGACCAGAAATGGTCTGGGGCAAGGAAAGTGACATCAAAGGCTGAAGATCAACACTTGGTTGTGATGTGCAAAAGAAATTGGAAGATGACCTCGGAGGTCTGTGATTAATTTGAACAGAGGGAAACCAGTATCTTAAAACTCGGGCAAAGACTGAGAGCAGCTGGACTGCATGGACGAGTTGCTGTCAGAAAACCTTTACTTTGTGGTGTTAGCAAGAAAAAGAGACTGCTATAGGCTAAACAAGACAAACACTGGATTATTCACGACTGAGAACAGGTCTTGTGGATGGATGAAAGTCCATCCAAGGGATGAGTTGGAAGTTTAAAGTGAACATCTAGCAAATGAGACAGAACTGTTTGCATCCTTGAAAAGATGCTGGTAGAGTTTGGACACAAGTTATTTCCAAAAATTGCTGGAAAGGAGGCTGTGAATCTGTGCTGCTGTGATAAAGGCAGGGGCTGGATATTTTGATGAAACTCGTACTGAGTCATAGCAGCACTATATTCTTGTAATAAAAGTTTGAAAAAGCAGTGAATCGGAGGGTGGGCCCAAGCTTCTGGCTCACAATTACTTCTTCAGAAATTGACTTTTACATAAAAGTAAATATTCTATGTTAAGATAGATAGATAGATAGATAGATAGATAGATAGATAGATAGATAGATAGATAGATTACTTTATTGTCATTGTCATAAACAACGAAATTGAAGTGCCTCTTCTGTACAACATTCATCCAAGGTAAATTAATAAGTACGTTAAGCCATATACATTCCTTCTGGCCCCTCCACATTTGCCCCCCCACACCCCTTTCTTTGAAAGAAACAAATTACAGGCCTGTAAAATAATGCAATATGATAAAATGTACATTAAAAATTAAAAGTTCTAATATCCAAATCTTACAACAGCCTTTAATTTGAAGTAAAAGAGACATTAAAGGCTCATAAAACAGGTTTACAGCACATAAAAGTCTGCTTAAGAATGTAAGCCTATGTCGATTACTATGTCACATTTATTATTATATATACTAAGGTATATACTGTATTGTTCATTCAAACTAATTCCACTTCTTTTATTTTAAAAAAATCATTTAATAAAAATAAAACCGATGCAGCTCACATTAAGTGAACTAGGTATGTTTATCTATAATGCTATGGTGGAAATTATGCAAGGACCCCTAACAACGTGTGTCGCTTTTTGATGACGTAAGAGAACGGTGCGATCTCTGTAGCGTAGGACACGTGGTTACGTGTCTATCTAAAAATTTTAGTTCCTTTTTGTGTTAACGTATTATACGAATGATAATGATTTCCATTAGAAAAAGAATATTAACTGCGGTATTCAGGCACAACTGCAGACGTTTCTCCATATCGCGAAACACACAGGCAGAGAAAAAAGTAAGTTTAATTATCCTGATATTTTTTGTAGCAAGATAATATAGTTAAAAAAGTAGAGTTAGGTATTTTAGTATAGTTACCTACCTATGTACCAATAGT
This sequence comes from Gnathonemus echidnorhynchus, assembly GCA_026776725.1. NCBI lineage: Eukaryota > Metazoa > Chordata > Actinopteri > Osteoglossiformes > Mormyridae > Gnathonemus > Gnathonemus echidnorhynchus. Next base: position 1,174,873 of record JAODJU010000050.1, on the reverse strand, counting down.
CGGGTAGTGAGTTTCGATGGCCACGTTATCTAGCTGATTGGTTTGCTTTTTGTGTATGTTTAGAATCTGAAGTAAGTCTTAAAATGTAAAATCAAAATGATTTCAGTGTCATGTTGGTACAAAAAATGGATGGATAGAAAGCATTAAGTAAGTAGTACTTGAATGACACAAAATTGTATTCACAGGGCTTGGTCCTTGGCGTGTATGAAAAAGAAAAAGATGAAAATCTGCGGTTCACAGAGGCTGCGGAGACCTTTGACAGATCGCTCTCCGGAAGACTGAGAGAGCTGCTATCGACGTGAGTTAATTACCATCCTCACAATTACGTTTGAATAATTAAACCAGATGTATTCAATGGTTTTACCAGAATTTTTGTTTTTTAGATCTGGACCACCTCTCAAAAAAGGAAAAAGCCGAGTGTTTTATGGAATTCATGAGGTATACAATAAATCGTTTTAAATCAATGCATTTTACTTATGTTTTTGTGTACAGTATTTGTTAACCTGCAAATACAGTATTACAGTGTTTCTCTTCAGAAATGTTCATGTTAGAGTTCAACCGAGGTAAACTTTGAAAATAAAATATGTGAACGTTACATATATTTACTCTGCCTTTGTTTTAGGAATTCCCCAGTGTGGTTGTTGTAGGACTCGGTAAAAATGCGCCAGGAATATGTGACAAGGAGAACTGGGACATCTCTAAAGAGAACATTCGAGTTGCTGTTTCAGGTATGATTATTATTAGAAAATGTTTTAGCTGAGCTGTGCACTGTGAAATTGCACCGTATTTTAAGTGCATGTACAGTACGTGTTTGTATATATGCGTAGCCCTTTGCACCGTGGTTGTGGAATGGAATTTCATATATTATACTGCCATGTGTAGGAAATATGACAGTAAAGTTCACTTCACTTGACTTGTCTGTCTGTGGGGTGTCATTGTAGCCCTGTTTTGTCACCATGGTTACAGGGTGGTTTCCTCTGGATGCTTTGATCTCCTGCAGTGTATGGACATTGTCTGGTGAATTGGTGTCCCCAAGTTGACCTTTGCATTTACTGGAGCGTGTACAATATGGGAGGCCCAGTAGAAGACTGGCAGTCCATCATGGTGCCCCCTGCCTTGTGCTATTAGTGCCTGGGACAGGTTCTGGATGTGGACTTTTAGGGATTGACTTGTATGATCATTTAAATATCAGTTCGGAGGTATGCTTGCTCAGAGGTTAACTTTCATAAAGTTAACCTGGCTTCAGAAAGCATGGGAACGGATCCAGCCAGGGGTGACATAGAAGCTGCAGATGACTGAAGGGCCTTCCTGGTTGTGTCAGCTGGCTGCAGGGTTCTGCAGGACCTGGAAGTCCCACTGGTGGAGGTGGACCCCTGCAGAGATGCTCAGGCGGCTGCGGAGGGAGCTGTTCTCGGCCTCTTCGAATACGACGAGTTTAAGCGGAAGAAAAAGTTTGTGGTCAAAACTCAGCTACATGGCAAGTAAGTTCACATCATTTAAATGAGTGTTTCCCAGTCTGGTGCTTGGGGACCCACAGATGGGTCACATTTTAACTCAGGAACTGGGAGGGAGCAAAAACATGGCTTGGGGATGCCTGAGGACCGGATTGGGAAATACTGCTATGGATCACACTGTCAGTACCTGCTGTCGAGGTTGAATTGTATGTGAATGAAAAGTTGGGTTCTTTTTTAATATGGTTAACATACGCTGAGGTTTACCATCTAATGATTAAAAGCTACAGTAGCCTTTTACATCCTGTATCCTATAGCTGGAAGTTTCCCAATCTCAGCTCCTGGAGGGGAGCAATAATATGGACTGTCTGACAGGGAGCTGAAAGGGAGCAAAAACGTTGACCGATTGTGGGTCCCCAAGGATCAGATTGGGAAACTGATTTAAAGGATTAATGCATTTAAAGACATGTTTGTTTGTTTGTTTGTTTGTATTAAGAACCTTTATGCAAACTATGTTTTTTTTTAAAGCTAACAGTATTATTAGTAATTCAGCTGGACTTTGGAACAAACTGTGTTCCAGAAGGCTGGTCAGGTTGTGATTTGAATCCGTTCCAGACCCCCCAAATGATTGTCTATTTAAACTTATCTACCTACCTAACTAATGAGAAAAAGCATTAATAATCAATATGAAACTAATACACGCATGAAAAGAACGCATACAAAAGCAATAAACATGAAATCGATGACAATTTCTGAGCACGTTACCTGTACTGAGGTGAGCTGATGGCGTACTGGAAGTGGCAGGAGGGGGGGTGGGGGGGGTTATTGTTTGGGAGGGGAGACGCTTCTCCATCCCTACAGGTTTTAGCAGGAACTGTCGAGTTCCAAGATTTTGGTCGAGGTACGAGTAAAAAAAAAAAATGCGACAGACCGGTTCCATGTCCGAGTTAAGAGGCGCTCGAGTTCCAAGGTTCCGCTGTACTTGAAATGTGCTAACTTTTATTTTCGATTAAAATGTTTTGCCTCTTACATCTGATGAAGTGTATATTCTGTCTAGCTCTGACACTGCCGCTTGGGAAAGAGGAGTTTTATATGGAGAAGGACAGAATCTGGCGAGAAGGCTGATGGAAGCCCCGGCCAATCACATGACCCCAAAGCTCTTCGCCGACACTATAGAGCAGAAGCTTGCATCTCTGTCGGACAAGGTCACCATTTATAAGAGGTAGACTTATTGATGTCATCTGTTTGTTTTTCCTGGACAAAGTAGTTTTGCAGGTTTCCAATCTTGTCTTGTGTCTGCAGAGACAAGTGTTCAGTATTGTTTAAAACATAAACAGGTATTTATAAATGGTATTAACTGAGGAGCGTATTTAAGTACGATGGATAATCTACAGTCTTCCACTCATTTAATCCAACTGCTATTTTGTTTTGTAATTTTTAATGTGAAGTGCTTGGTGATGAAGTTATGGCCGTAATAATAATATTAATAATAATAATACTGACAATGCTGGTTTTACCGCAGACCTCAGTCGTGGATTGAGGAGCAGCAGATGGGAGCTTTCTTAAGTGTGTCGAGAGGCTCGGATGAACCCCCGCTCCTTCTGGAACTTCACTACAATGGAAGCCCGGACACCAGCCAGCCCCCCCTCGTCTTAGTAGGGAAGGGAGTAACTTTTGATAGGTAACATGTTTTTTTTTTTTTTCTTTCGTATGCAAGTAGGTAAAATGGACGTTTTTACATCTTTCACAGACAAGGTCACGAAGTGCTTTTACAGCAAATGAAATGTTAAAACAGACGAACAATAAAGGAGACAATAGGCAGGAACATAGAGACAATAAGCACCTGTCTGAGTACAATGCCTCTAGTTACTCCTCAAATCAGCATAAATCCGTCTAGATGGAAAACCAGGCAGTATATTAGAAGGAATATAAGCAACTTAAGTGCAATAACAATCCACTAGAAACATTAGAAATGTCTTTAGTCACTTTTTAAAAGACTCCACAATGTCCGCACTTCTCAAAGATAGTGGTATTACATTCCATAAAGTTGAGGACGGAAATCCCAAAGCTCGATCACCACGAGTTTTCGGGTGGGTATGTGGGGGACAATGGGTGATGGTGTTTGATGCTCACCCACAGCGGCGGAATCTCCCTGAAGCCTTCCACGAACATGGACGCCATGAGAGCAGACATGGGTGGTGCTGCCACCGTGTGTTCATCCATTGTAACTGCCGCTGCCTTGAAGCTCCCCGTCAACATCGTCGGTGAGTTCCTCAACTCCTCGAGTACTAAAAACAAACACTACATGGTGCGAAACATAATTAAAACACTAGGTAACACTTTACTTCAGGGAGCACAGATAATGTAGTAGTATAGTCTTACTTAATGTATTAAATAACCAGAAACTGTTAGTCATGTACTGATCCCGTGTATGTTAATCATTAGTCAGTCATAACAGTTCATGTGTTTCATGCAGTTACTGTATCTGTTCATGATTTGTACTTGAGTAGTAACTGAGTTACTAAGTTACCTGTGTCCCCTTAAGTAAATTACCAAATACTATTTGAAATACATCATCAGAATCTGCTTATCATAAGCATGTAGATTAGTTGGAATTGATTTAACTTATTCTTCAGTTAATACTTTGTGGCCGAGTCAGTAACTCCAAGGGTCACCTGCCTTCCTTGAGCCATGAATACAAATATTGTATTTTCTGTAACTATTGTATTTGAACTTGCTGGAATAGATGCTTCTTTTTGGCGTCTGATCGCAGCCGTCGCCTTACTGTCTCAGGTCTGGCTCCTCTGTGTGAAAACATGCCGAGCGGAAAGGCAGCCAAGCCTGGCGATGTGTTCAGGGCGAAGAACGGGAAGACGATACAGGTGCGCTTATCTTCTTAGCTATTTTAATACGTCTAGGATGCACAAATTATCCTGCTATGTTTCTAGGGAATGCTGACAAAATATTTTTATAACCCAAGTATAATTCTTACAGAAGAGTCAGTGCTGGTCAATCCATTAGGCGGCATAGCCAGCCACCAAGCACTGGAACTGCGCAAATTTGCATAAATTCCCTAGCACTACTAGGTCTGAGCAGATTTGTGCAGAGCCATCAGCTCCGTTGTCCTCCTGCTTTTGTTGTGCAAACCCACTAATCACCTATAAATAAAACAGACTTGTAATGTATTTCATAATGTTTGTCTTCTATGTATAATCTTTAAACTGTATTTCGTAGTGATGTGATTTTCATTAGACAATCATTCTAGACATTCTGACAAATCATATACCAAATCATATACCAAATACCTTTTGCATGTTTAATGAGTACGTACGTACTTCTGCCCACATGAGGATGTCAGCTGAGTCGGCGGTCCCTCACTGCGTCCCGGGACACATTCACGTTCACACTGCTATGAGAATGTGGCCATACGCGTCCCAGACCACCTCCGAATGTGGTTTGAGCGATTGGATCTCAGTGTCTCCTCAGTGCGTTTCGGGTGTGTTCACACCTGTAATTAGTGCTGTCCACATGTGATCGGATCACCCAGGACTCATGTTAATACCAGGTGTGAAAAGGGCCTTTGTCTCGGATGGGGGGACGTCAGCGGTAAATCTTCCCTGGGGGGTTGCCGGGCTTCAACCAGTACTGAGAAGAGCTTTGCCAGTCCTTTTTACTATAATAAAAATTTTGGATCTTTTTGTGTGTTTCAACAGGTTGACAACACTGACGCAGAGGGCAGGCTGATACTTGCAGATGCACTTTGCTACGCTCATAACTTTAACCCAAAAGCGATAGTTAACGCTGCGACCTTAACAGGTAAAGATATCTAAGTGATTGTACTCTATACAGTTGCTATGCTTCATGGCATATTTCGTTTCATGTTGTAAGTACAAGACCAGATGGCGTCCAGTATTCGGTGTGATTGAGCTGACAGAAGTTAGGATTGACCTGAGAATTAGGACAAACATCTCCTTCATCTGCAGGGGCCATGGATGTGGCCTTGGGTTCTGCTGTAGCTGGAGTGTTTACCAATTCTGATTGGTTATGGAATCTGCTACATAAGGTACTCACATGCATGTTTTCCACGACGCAGTATGGTGGCTCTGGCTTGCTGCTTCAATGCTCTGCTTTATTCTAGGCGAGCATCATCACCGGAGACAGGGTGTGGCGGATGCCTCTGTTCCAGCACTACACCCGACAGGTCACTGAGTCTCAGCTGGCAGACCTCAACAACGTCGGCAAATACAGCCGGTGAGTCAATGGAGCAGTTAGGATTCTCGTAAATACAGATGCTTCTCGTTTTGCGATGGTTCGACTCACGATATTCTGACTTTACGATGGTGCGATAGCGACGCACAGTCAACAGTCCTCAAACTTTGGATTTTGATCCGTTCTCGAACTAGCAATATGCCGTACGAAACAGATAGCCATGCTTCCGGTCTCTTTAGCGAGAGATCGTAATCATCTTGTACAGTGTTTAACAACATTTCGTACTATGTTTAACAACATATCGTACAATATTTTTTCTGTTTCAATTTTCAAGGCCCATTATAACTACCTAACGCCCAAGTGTGTTATCATATTGTATTCATATTAATATTAAGATATTTTCAACTTAGGATGAGTTCTTCGGAACGTAACCTCATTGTAAGTCGAGCAGCATCTATATTGACTTAAGTCATATAAAATAGGATTTATATACAGTATATGCTTACATGTGTAAGTATGTGTGTAACTGCTTTGTAAAACTCTTCGAAGAAGTTATTTCTGTGTATGATTTCTAAGTTTGCGTAGTTAATGAAATAGCATCGCAGGAACAATTGTTAGTAGCTTGTTTTACTTTCTGTTGAACTCTTCTACCTGGGGGGGGGTGTTGGGCCGGCCCTCAGGTCGGGGGGAGCCTGCACAGCAGCAGCCTTCCTGAAAGAGTTTGTGACCACGCCACACTGGGCCCACCTGGACATCGCTGGCGTAATGTCAAACAAAGACGAAGTTCCGTACCTGCGCAAGGGCATGTCTGGCAGGCCAACACGCACGCTGGTGGAGCTCGCGGCTAGCCTGAGTAGCGAACCTTGACATAACAAATATACATATAAATGTAGGACTTAGTAATGTTATTAAATATCAGTGTTATTAAATATGTACATAAATACTGTATTGATTAAGTGAAATACCTTGACAAACAACTGATGTGGTTTCAGATTGTCTTTGTTGATCATAAATAAAACTCTGAAACTTATCTGAAACTTTGCTGTTTTATCCACGTTATTTTATCTGCGTGAACATTTTCAAGTATTTCATGAAGCGTGCAGATCCAGTTGCATTTTAAATGTGGAAAAACACTGGTCAGATTACTTTGGCAATCATTTGCATGCAGTAATAAAACAAGATTGATCCAGTACTGAAGCAACTTGCAAATGATAATGAATTAAAGTATGTGTTCTTGTTGTCAAGTCTTTGAGTCTTTTGAAATTCAAGAAAACTTCATTTTAACTTGAGAGAAAATTAATGGTGCAGAAATATCTTACACTTCCTATTTTAAAACATATATAAGCAAGGTACCAGAGAGAAAGGTCTTCTCTGTAGCAGCATTACAAAAATTAAAGTAATATATAAAAAAAGTAAATATAACATTAAATGCATTGCAAAAGTATTGGATCATTTTATTCTAAAGTGATTTTTCGAAAACCATCTCTTAAATGATGCCTAGTCTTGAGAAAGTGTGATTGTCTTTTGAAACTTGGAAAATTAAGAAAATTTACTTAAGACAACCTGCGACTGGGCAAACTTTTAATGTGAAAATTTGTATTTATATGTGTTTTTGTGAACATGCAGTAGTGGTAAGGTCTGGTCCATTTTGACTTGGGGGTCCCTGCTTTAAGGAAGTTTAAAAACCCATCTCTACTCACAGTGGTGGAACAACTCTACACTGGGCCCTGGGGCAAAAATGCCCCCCTTTCCAAATTCACACCTAGGGCCTGCCTACGCCACGTGTAGTAGTAGCAGATGATAAAATTTAAGTAGCCTCCAAATATCATACCCATCATGCACTGCAGTAGTTAGCCAAATCCACAAACATGCTTTTTTCGTTAAAAACACGCCTCGACAACATAGTTTGACTGCCATACATTACAATCTATTACATTTCAAAATTGTTTTAAGTATTGTACCAAATATCTTCTTGGGTTGACCGCCACCATATGGAGATTGTATACATAAAGTGGGAGATATATAGCATATTAGATACATTTTATCTACCCGCTTGAAGTTTACGCAAAACACTCCTGTACAAGTCGCTAAAATTATCCTATTGCTCTGCGCATTTATTTAATGTATCTGAACTCACTACTGGGAATCTGAGTAACACACCCCCAGCATTAAAGTAACAAAAAAACTCCCAGCATTAAATTAAAAGTTGTTTACGGTTTGATAGGGAGAGCTGTCATCACGTGACTGTGACGACTAACGGACACCGTACTGCGCATGTCCTGACGCCTCAGGTGGGGAGTCGCAGCAAATGGCGTCCTCCATGAGCGGGATGTTTTCTGGACAACAACCGACTGTCTCTCATCCTGCTGGGACAACTGGTGCCCCTGGGCCACCGGGCCTACTACCCGTTACTACCGGGAACAGGGGTCCGAACAACAGTACTTTGGTGGACGATCTGGAAGCTTCGTTCGAGGTAGTTACTAAGCAGGTATATCTGTATATTATTACTTGGCCTAAACTTTTGATGCTCCAGAGGAGACAATAAGATCACCTAGTTGGTACCACAGCTAACTGAAATGCAATCGGTTCACGATTAATATGCTGTCTTTCTTTATTATTATGTTTATGAAAAAAAAAAAAAATCCCAGAGCTCAAATTTTCTGTTGTGTTACTCATTAAAAATTGTTCTAGATTAAAAAAAAAAAAATCAACGGGTTTTTTCGCTGCATGATTTTTATTTCTTTAAATGCAGTGATAAGAAGTGGAATATGTTAAAATATTCTTGTTTGACTTGCAGGCGTGTTTTGCATCCCTTGTGAGCCAGGACTATGTTAACGGCACCGATCAGGAAGAAATTAGAACCGGTAAGGAAAAGGTGCTTAAAATGATAAAATCAGTGTCTTATTGAGACATTGTTCAAAATTGTAATCAAATGCTGATTTTCGTTCACAGGAGTTGACCAGTGTATCCAAAAGTTCTTGGATGTTGCCCGACAGACTGAATGCTTTTTTCTGCAGAAAAGATTACAGCTGTCGGTCCAAAAACCAGAACAGGTTGTAAAGGAGGTGAGCTTGTAGGTTACATGTTAAACAATTTATTTGGGTTTATTTTCCCCCATGAAATATCATTTTGGCTTGGATTTCATGATGCCGTACTTTACAGCTCTTGTTACAAGGCAATGTCCTTAGCAACTCCCGTTTTTTTTGGTTTTATGTATGGAATCTGTGTTTCCCTGAATATCCCGTGAATAAACAGTCTCTCATCATCATTAACAATTTACCTCCCATTAAAAAAAAATGCATAAACATTGGATGATAAAACACCAGTCATGTAAACACAACTTCATAATTTTATTAACTGGTTTTTATTTCATCTCATTTTAGGATGTGTCAGAACTCAGAAATGAACTTCAGAGAAAAGAGCATTTAATTCAGAAACATCTAGCCAAAATTCATCACTGGCAACAAGTACTGGAAGACATTAATGTTCAACATAAAAAACCAACAGAACTTCCTCAGGGCCCCCTGGCATTCTTAGAACAGGCTTCCGCCAACATTCCCGCACCTATGAAACCAAACTGACTCGTGTGTGTGCTTGGAATTATGTAAAAAAAAAAATGAAACCTGAAATTTAATTTGTGTAAATATTTGATATGAATCAATGCATCAATCTTGGGGTTGCTAAATTCTGAATAAATTTTTTGAATTTGTATAGGTTGTTTTTTTTGTATTTTGACATTGTATACTACAAACGATTTCATAATAATGATATTTCACTTCTTGATGTGATTGTTGGACCAAGCTAAAACACTTTGGCAAGTAAATAATGCAGGTTATGTTAAAATTAGCCTTTGACCTAAGTGCCGACCTGAAAAATAGAAAATCAAATATTTGTCATGGTGAGATGAAGGAATAAAGAATGTTGAACCCCAGTGTGTGATATTTCAGTGTATAATATACATCACTTACTGCTTTTGATTGCTCTTCAATAGAATATGTCCATCAAGTGATCAGTGTCATATACAATGTTAATATATAACTGCCTGAGACTTTATTTGGAGACTGAGAAACCCTTGGTATTGGCAAGTATAAAACATTAACGATGCAAATAAATTCTGGCTAGGAATTACTAAGAGGTACATCATTCTGCTGTTTCTGGTAATAGAATGAATCGATTTCTATCAGGATAAAGGGCTATATGTTCTTTTTATTGACTTTGAGTATGATGGAAAGGACCAGGTTTTATTCCCTGGGGAATTCCCAAGGTTTGCAAACTTTGCTCAGCTGGCAGGTGCAAGATTTCAATTGAATACGAATCTGCACGCATATTTACATGTATTACCTTTCAAATAGGTTTGCAAACTGTTCCAACGCTTTGCTTGATGTAGCTAATTTTAGGCTTAAAATGGAATAATATAGATTTGCCGTAAGATATATTTCGTAAAAGTCTGAGAGCGTGTCACGCCACATGAGACTTGCATGATGCCTTCTAGTTATACGCTTTTGTTAACTTTTGGTCACTTTTGTGATACATCACAGCATTGTGATTACAACGCAAATGGGCAGACGAAGCAATATAGCATCCAGCATTGTACACAGTTGCTGCAAGATAAAAAGTACACCATTTCGGGCAAGAATACACTAACTTCAACTTCAGCTACCGGAAGTACCACCTCCTACTTCCGTCTGAAGTATGGCGAGCCAATCAGAGGCCTGCTGTATTTGAACATAGGGCGCTTACCATAGCTCGAAAAAACGGACTGATCGGCGCCCGTTTTCACTGTCCCTAATTGTCTGGTAAGTTAGCTATTTACAATTTTAAATGTCATTGTCCGCTGCTAAGTAAATTAGCACTTAGAGAAGCTGTATGGCAAGAACAATTGAAATTTTGCGAGTTCCGGCGTATATGTCCTTTGTTGTTCGTGTAGTCGAAACTAGCTAGTTAGCTTCGGTATCTGTGTTACGTACTGATGCCCTTGGAAAGGGGTTTGATTAATATTGCCCTCTAAGAAGTTTTCATAAATTGGCAAAACATATTGCTTAAGTTGACAAATATGCTTTTGTGTTGATATATTCTTTCTTCACATTGTCCATTAATTTTATTAATTGTATAACCGTGGAGCTAAAAGACTCAACGCGGTATTTTACCAAATATTTTGCAAAGCTGAAAAAAGTGAATTTATGTAAAAAAGGTTATTCATGAGGAAAATGGTTCCGTAATTCCTGCTTTTTTGTCAGTTAGGTACGTCTTTGGGGGAGGTATAGGAACCTATACCAACCATTCGTAAGTAGACACACTTCATTTTGCTTCCTGATTTTAAGCTTTAGATTTTAGCTGTATAATAGTTATTTTGATTCATATGTATTTATTTTCTGTTACTGAAAAATACAGAACAGTAAAAAAAAAAAAAGCATTTTATTGTTAGGTCTCTTCTGTCTGGGATTTAAACCAGATATTCTCATGTATATGTCATGAATTTTAATTAATGTTTTTTTTCTTTATGAAAAAACAGTATCTGTCATAGTCTATTTTTTTAACTTAATGATAGGTGGTATCTATTTAATTATAGAAGGAAAAGTCCTGCAGCTTTTATGGTCTAAACGTGTTTCAAACAACTTAACATTGAATAATTTTGGTCATAACTTCAATATTGTATTTCAGTCTTTCACGGGCCACTATTGTGGTATCAGCATTGCAGAAATGACTACGTGGAAGAGAAATGCTTTGGTTCTGAGAACTTATGGCAAGCACAAAACTAAGGTGGAGACATGGTTGTCTCCTGATGCCAGAAAGAAAGCTTTCTCAAGCACTTCTTCATCCGATCTGTCACTCGGTGAGCTGAGCAACATCATAAACCTTCGACGGAAACCGTGAGTTAATTTTTTATAAGACCAATATGCTTTTCCACCCTTTCTTAAGCTGTTTTATCTTTACAGTTTATTGTATCCCACGTTGGGTGTCCACCTTTTTCTACAAACAGACTCCATTGTAGCTCCTTGTCCTGTCTGTGCCACCTTTGCAAATTTTGATACAGATTCTTTTAATTCTCAGGAAGAGAACCCAATCTACTGCATATTCAAAGTCAACACGAATAGCAAAGCAGAAGGCCCTGACAGCTTTGAGACTGATCGACAGTGATGAAGAGAATTTTCTCATCCCAGACACTTGTCACGGCCCTGGCGGTCAGAAAAGGTAGGACAATTAATCGAAGTGAGTTGCACTTAGGGGCATACAGTTTGACGATATTAGATCGTGGACGATTAAGATGTCTCCGCAATCTGCATTTACGGAGAGATTGTTAGTATTGCGCTAAAGTGCTCATTCTGCCAGTGGCAGTTCTATGGCTCATGCGCACATCCAAAGTTGTTTTTATCAGCAAATCTGTTTTGACACACCAATAATAGCAAACAATAACTAGTGTCTTGGATTTTTTTCCTCTCCCCCTTTTGCACCCTTCATGCATCCCAACATGCAATGAGCAACATGCCACACATTCCCTTTTCCCATGGACATCATGGAGGAGTTGGTCCCTAAAAAGAATTTGTTGATAATATGGAACTTGTTTGGATTTTCCAAAACTGACACGACACAAATGACAGCTATTTTTAAATTAGTTTGGTTGTACTGTTCAATTACTTGCAAAATAGACTTAAAAACGAACATGGTAATAGAATCACGATAAAAGCATGAATCATCGTGATATTTTGCCATATCGCCCACTCCTCGTTCCACTTACGATAGTTTGCTCTGTACGACAGTCCATGTGACATGGCACTGCAATAGGCAGTCATGTGTTGAAATCTATAGTTTTAAAATGGGCCTTTTATTATCAGGTGGTTTAATTAAAAATTAAATTAAGGGTGGTTTCCTATTAACAGAAGCGGTAACCCGTCCACAAAGGCAATTTCAATCCAGACAAAAAGAAAGGGGCCAGTGACATCACACACTTCTGAAAGTGAAGATGACAAACCAAACAGAAGAAAGAAACCCAGATTTGGATCAGAACAAGGAAATACAAGTGAGAACATGAGAAGTGAAAAATGTGTGAAGTAAGAATCTTTTTTTTCTACTTGCATATTTTCATGCAGTTCAATAAATTTAGCAGTTATCAGATGGCCTTCCACACCGGGTCATTACATTGATGAAAAGAACACTCAACTCCATCTTCTTTCCACCTAAAGGTCTAGTAATGTTGGAGGTCTACCTTCAAACTCAGGAAAGTTTGTCACTGATCGAAGAAGAATGAATTTTGAAAAAAATAATGGCGCAAAGGTAAAAAGGATGAAGACAAAATCAAACGTAAGAAATGTCACTTCAGTCTTGCTTAAATTATCTGTGGAATTGCTATCATCTTTGCAGTGTTTTCTGTTGTCTTTGCTCATTCACTGTGTTCTGAATCTTTCTCCTATAGGCCTGTATCTTTAACAGCAGCCTTGATTCAACTAATAACTTTGTGAACAGCCCACACTTTCCTCCTCAACGTGTTGCTACAAGAAAAGCCTCTCAACAAAAAGATGACATGTTTTTGGACAGTACGAGATCTGAAATTGACTGTGCATTCTCAAACCTTAGCCATACGGAAAAAAATACAAAGAATGTATCAATGGGTAGGACAGCTGATGGAACATCCAAAAGCTGTTATAAAAAGCCCTTGCTGTCCAGTACTCCTTCTCTTTCACATAAACTTAATTACAGGCATTGTGATCCCTCGATCAGTAAAATATCCTTCAACAACCATGATGAAGATGATGCCTTAAGGTCCAATGTGGAATCTACCAGGAGCCTTACATTAAGCAAACCACCACAGTTACAAATCTCAGAGCATGTAAGCCTTAGTGAAATAGCTAGAGAGCTGCGTAACTCTCGGAAGAATAGCACAACTTCCCAGCACGGCAAGAAACTTTCTCATGTGGAGAGTAGAGTTGAAGATAAAGGTGAAACAACACATGGACGTCCATTAGAAACCGATTTTTCTGCAGAGTCCAGCCAAGACTGTAATTTTGTGTCTAACACTTCTATGGATTCTCTCATCTCAAGTCTGAAAGAAACATGCAGAACCTTCAAGCCTAATGTATGTTTAGAAAGAATTGATGTCTCAAATTTCCATCTGAGTCACATCTCAAATGAGGGAGATGTGTACTTCACATCCAGTGATTGTGAGATGGATTTTAGTTGCCATCAGTCTGGAAGCAAATTACATGGTGCAGTGGAGTTAAGAAAGGAAGACTGTACTAATATGAGTAATGCATGTCAGACTGAAGTTAATGAGGTAAATAATCAAGGATTGGAGTTGGACTTCAATGATTTGAAAAACAAAGAGAGCCCCTCTGTGGTGTACATATCAAAATCCACTGATTCATTGTCAAACCGTGAGCTTCAAAGTGAAGGGGGAGATGTTTTGGAGCCCTCCTATAACTTAAACAGTGTTTCTGACTGTCACAAACGAGCAAATGGACACCTAGTTACTGAATACTGCATGGACCTATTTGCTGAAATGGTACAAGAAGATGGAAGTGAGCCTTCCCAAGGCATTTTACCTCCAGTAGATGGTGGTTCTCTGTCAGTGGGATCACTTGAGGCTGTTTTGAAGGGGAGATGCATTTCTCTACAGCCCACCATAAAACTCGAATGTCTCGACCTTTCCAAGTACGACTACAACAGCAGAGGCTCACAAGCAGAAGATAGCTTTGATTCCACACCTAAGCGCAGTTTTAAGGAGAAAGAAAACTGCATGGTAAAGGGTTCAGGTATTGAGGCAGAGATGTTGGTTGATTGTTCTGGAGAGGAAGGAGTGGGACATGAGCTGAATAGCAGGGACCGAAATTTACGGCTGCGCAGGCGATTGAGTTCCGTGTTTACTTCAGGAACTGCTAGGGTGGAAAGTTTTCTTGATTCTCCCCCTGGTGGTAAAAGGGATGTTAGTGCATTCAGAGTTCAAGAGCCTGCCAAGGACAAGCAGGGGACGGGAAGAAAAGCCTGTGTCAGTGGGCTGAGTGTGAGCAGATGGACCAAGAATAGTCATCAGGGGCCTAAGCAAAGCCTTACAAAGTCACTCCTGTCAAAGACACAAGATCACCCCTCTGATTCCAGATTTGGACTTAACAGGAAATGTTTTGTAAGTGTACTATGTTAGATAATGTAACTCAAGTAATCAGGATATGTTTTTTTACGTGGAAGAAATTGATGCCAATTTTGGTTGCTGCTGGATCAAACTTCTTTCTTTTTAATTTATCGAAAAATGTCTTTTTCTAGGACACGATGAACAGCTGGTTGCACGGTACCAGTGATCTGTTCCCTCGAGCATCCATGCACTCGGAGTCCATGAACGTATCCTCGTTTTTGGCCGGCCTGGGCCCAGATTGCCTGACCACTCATACCTGGAGCAGACTTAAAGCAGCCCTGTCAGTTCATAAGAAGAAAAAGGGTAAGGAATAGTAGATTAAGGTAAACTGTAACAGTGTCTGTCTTCAGAACTGTCACTTCCTCGCTGTGCTGTTGAAACATGTTAAGTATTTTTTCAATGTAATTTTATGTGGTGTTTTGTTGAGTGTTGTGTTCTATTTTTACATGTTATATTGAGATGTCAGGATTATTGTGTCAAACGTGTGCTTGAAAGTTCAAACTGCTCCCTCTGTCTTTCTCATTCTGTTGCAGCCTTTCTCACACCCAAAAGACAGCTGCTTGCCCACAACCAGTCCAGTGAGTCTGAGCTGCTGGACGTGAGCAGGGATTTTCTGACTGCTGGCTGTTCCCCACACTCTACTCTCGTGACGTCGCGCCTGCTGAAAAGTCCAGAGGGCCCCCATTTGGTGAGTGTCTATATTTATAACTGGCCCCCACTCCTGTCTCGAAGCGAATGCAGACAAGCATTTCATATGCCATAATCTGAATGTGGAGAGAACTCATGATTGATATCATTGTTTCCCCCCTCCCTCCAAGGTTTATTAGAAAATGCCAAAATGACATGCAATGCCAAGTAGGCTTGCTGTTTATCCTTAGTACGGTTACATGAAAATACCCCACATGGTGGAGAAAATGGCTTACATCTGCTGTATTTATACTAGCAACTGCTTGAAAGTCATTAAATTAGTTTTATGGTGCAAACCTTTTTTTTTTTTGTTGTTAAATGTTCAATGGAAAGTAGTACACAATTTTACATGTCCTCTGTCTTGCATCCTGGTACTGGTCCTGGATCTAATTTGATAGTTACTGAAAATGGATGGTTCCAGGTCAGGGTCACGTTTTTGTGCTACTGCTTTTCCTGGTCTGGGTCATAGGTAGGGTGTGTATCTCATGCATCAGACTAATTGGTGCAAATCTAGTAAAACGTCATTTGAGCAGAGGTGGACATTTCAGGTCCAGAAAGTAAAAATCCAATCCATGATTTTGTTTCAACCAACCAGTTGAGCATAAAGAGTCACAGTCACAGAGTATTCAACTGGTTGGTTGAAACAAAATCCTGGTTTGGATTTTTACTTTCTGGGACCTGAAATGTCCGCCTCTGCATTTCAGTGTATTGATGGTACAGCAATGGAAACTTTCAGGGTTTGACCTCTGACACTTTATTGTTTAGGACATCACAGATGCAGAAAAAGTTTACCAAGAGTGCCAGCAGGAAGGCCCAATTACTTTTGAAGAGTGCATTGCACCACAAAGAATGAAGCGGTGCAAGAAGATCGGTGAGGGAACATTTGGAGAAGTGTTTTCAACCATCGGGGACTCCATGGAAACTGTGGCGTTGAAGGTAGGTCCTCCACTCATTTCCTCCCCAATATTATATACTAGAAGCACCAGCTCTGAACATGGCTGTATTTGGATCTATTTAACAGATAATTCCCATTGAGGGTAACCAGAAAGTGAATGGAGAAGACCAGAAGACATTTGGTGAAGTGCTTCACGAAATAATTATTTCAAAGTATGTTCACTTTCTTGTGCTATTAAAGATGAAGGGGATAAATTTACCCAGTTTTTGAATGCTGACATATTCCAGGTATTAAATTCGCTAGATGATTGTTCGTAAAGAACTCTATATCATATGGAATGTTTTCTTTCAGAGAGCTTAGTAGCCTGGATGAACGAGAAACGAACCAAACAAAAGGTTTTATAGGACTGAAAAAGTAAGTAATTTTTAAAATTCTTGTAGGATTGTGAATTTCCAGCAATTCCAAATAAATATAGTGAAAAGGTGGAATTCATGCTTAAAGGTGTTGTTTTCAGCTTACACTGTGTGCGTGGATCTTACCCTGAGTTACTCCTGAAAGCCTGGGACAAGTTTCACAAGCAGAGAGTATCGGAGAATGATCGTCCTGGTAAGCTGTTGCCGAATGCCTTCCTGTTGTGAAATGGTATTCGTACTGCCAGTGAATTTTTGTTGGAGGGTAAATATTTGATTCCATATTCTCAGATTTCTTTGGGGAGGATCAGATCTTTGTCATCCTGGAATTTGAATTTGGTGGCAGCGATCTGGAGAGCATGAATGGCAAGGTAGTGTTACAATTCCATGTTTTTCCTGTTTGTGTTTTTTGCTATAAATTTTGTTTACAAAACAAAATGGTTTTTAAGGGGATTTTGAAATATTTTATTCTTCTAAAAAAATTTCTTCTAAAATATCGGCAGATTTCGTCTCTGGCTCATGCAAAAAGCATTCTGCACCAAGTCATTGCTGCTCTTGCTGTAGCTGAACAAGCCCTGTGTTTTGAGCACAGGTAAGGACGTAGTACTTGGTGTGTGTGTGTGTGTGTTTTTCCCCCTTTCCCGTCATAATGTACATTTACAAAGGAATGTATTTAAGTGGTTAACTTGGATTCTGTTGAGAATGCATCAGATTTGTTAAATGTCATATCAATCCCAAACCTTAATTGCATTGTGTGATGGTAACTGAAAGTTTTCCTCCATAAGGGATTTGCACTGGGGTAATATCCTAGTGAAGAGCACCAAGGAAAAGGAATGGACGTTCATGCTCAATGAGGTGCCCCACAGAATTGAAACCAAAGGCGTCCTTGTCAACATCATTGACTACTCCTTATCAAGACTTGAAATAGGTCAGTGCTTCTACCTCTTTCTGGAAATAATCATTAAAAAAAAAAAGTTATGAAAACTTTTTGTAAACCTAATCTGAACTGGAACAAACACAGACAGAAACCTGAACTTTCATTTATAGATGATCTGACGGTTTCCTGTGACATTTCTGCTGATGAGGAACTCTTTATGGGGACGGGTGACTATCAGTTTGACATTTATCGCAAGATGCGGGAGGAGAACAAGTGAGTTTAGATTGTATCACAGATCTAATACAATGTGACTTTGCTGGTTAGTTTAATATTAGATACTATGTTTACTTTTTTTCAACAGCAATAGCTGGAGTGAATATAACCCACATACAAATGTGTTGTGGCTCCACTACCTGGTGGACAAACTGCTTTCCATGAAATACCAGCAGAAGACACTTTCAAAACCCATGAAGGACCTGAAGAAACGCCTAACTGGTTTCTATGATGAGGTGCTGGGATTCAACTCTGCAACTAATGTCTTAGAATGCTGCAGTCTGTTTCAGTGACACTGTTGTCCTCTTCAATTGTACATTTGGTTTTTCCTCAGCTCAAGGTTTAGATATCTGTAATATAAATATTTTGAAGAAAATACATTTTATACTATAAATCCTGCAGTGATTGAGTGATTATTAATAAACCTAATTACATTTTAATAAAACAAAATTTGGAATTTTGTAGGTAGAAAATGTCACATTATACCAAATGTTTTATACCAGTTTTTCCCAACCCAGTCCTCGGGGAACCCCAGACAGTCCACGTTTATGCTTCCTCTCAGCTCCCAGCGCACCTGTATCAGGTATTTGGTGTTCCTGGTTGGCTGGGAGCGAGGAGGGAGAAAAAACGTGGACTGTCCGGGGTTCCCCGAGGACTGGGTTGGGAAACACTGTTCTGTGCTGTATAATTTTTGCAAAAAAAAAAAAAAACTATATCCACTATGCCACTGCTTCTCAACACTGAAACTATACAACTGCAAGGATATTAGAGAAAATATTCATTTATTTGTATATTAATTGCTGATGTGTATTGAATGGGCCTATAGTCACAGCCATTCAAAGCAGTTTCTGGAAGATCAGTCCAATTTTTTGTACAGTTTTGAGTTATACAGAGATGGACAGAAAAGTTTGTGTTTCCATCACCATTGCGTGTCTGCCAGTCTGTGACATTTTCAACCTTGCTTTCAACCAGTTACATTCAAAAGACTGTCTGAATTCTGTGCTGAAATACTGTCATGGAAACTTACACTGCTAATCAAAAACTCCTCTTTGAAATGGTCTTTCTTCAGATATACTGAAAAGGGAAATTTTAAGAGCATATAAATCCCAACATTTCTCAGTGGAGCTCATTTAGTTTGGGTTGTGTTTTCTCAATTCAGTCTGAAGAGAGTTTTGCAAGAAAATGTTTCTTGTTAGTGGTGTTTAGCCCTTGATAGTTCAAACCCCTGTAGGTAGCTGTTGCAAAATTGTAAGACTGTAAAAAAAAAAACCCCCAATAATAGTTTCTATTTGGCTGGACTATTTGCTTGCACATAAGATGTTTAAGATTTCTTATATATTGCCGTTTTATTCGATTATTTAATGCTGCAGGAAGTAACCTTTTCGCTAAGCTAGCCATGTTGCCATTCTGTCTGCGGCCAACTAAAGCTTCCTGTATGTAATGGCAAAACAAACAAATCCAGCTTAGGTACATTGTTGCTTGACACAGAATTGGAAAAGAGCGTTGGTGTAGAGTTTCGCTTTACTGCTTTTGAAATGGATGCTTCACAGTAGCTTCTGTTCAAAAGGAGAAGTATTTGGTGAACCACTCCTGTCGCTGGGGGTCCTGCGCATCAGGTCCAGACTCCAGCAGTCTCTGTTCGCACGGGTTCCTAAAAGACGGCATGAAGCGTTCATCGGATTCCCGAAAACTTAATGATGACAATATCAGTGGTTAATATGCAAAACTTTCACTGCCAGCGGGATTTGGAACAGAGATAAAGAGGAAATATTTTCAGAGAAATCTGAACGTGCAGACAGTTTGGAATTGTAACAGAAGCTCCTGTACTCGTGCATTCATACTAAACACATATTAACTCACCTGGGAGGCTGACTGTAGCTTTCAAGGGCTTGCTGTGGCTCTTCCGAGGGCGATCTGCTGTATCTCGCCCCCTGTCTGAGTTCCGGGATGAGGGTGGCAGCGCCAGTCGGGGTACCAGTTCGGGACACATTTCGGCCGTACTCGAAACTAGGGGACTTCACGGTCTGGTGGCAGGGAGCCCCTGGCACGGAGTCTGGTATCAGGAAGCCTTTCTCGTATAAGGTGAGGTTTGGGACGCTGGTGACTCGAGGTGGCTTCTCTTCCATATTTTTCTTCTTCCCCAATAATGGAAAGTGACGTATCATTATAGGAATGGTCTACCCATTAACCACATAGCATTAAACAGAAAGCCAAGTCGCTTGTATCTTGCTTTTCAAATGTAACTAATACTGCTTTAAACTAGAACACTGCAGGTTAAACGTTAGAAATGTGAAAATTATCCAGGCCATATCGAATATGTAATAGCTTAAAAGTAGAATACAGACGCTCCTCTACTTACGAATGAGTTACGTTTCTAACGGCCATTTGTAACTTGAAATGTTCGTAAGTCGTTATTCAACATAATTTTAAGGGTACTCAGATCTGCATAAGTAAGTATAATATAAAGTCAATACATGTTTTCTTATCCTAAAACACATTACTAATGATATATAAAACAAAAATGGATAATGGATGCACAGAATATTTCGCAATAAAAACAAAGTAAACTTTGATCTCAAGAGAGCATGTCTTACCGATATGCAAGTACAAAGAAGTTGCCCAACAAACACAATTTGGACTTACAGTCCTCTTTGTTCATATGTCTGAAAGTTCGTAAGTTGAGGAGCATCTGTATTAATTCTGACTGGTAAGGTCCAGGGAGATTATTTAAATGACCGCCTGTTTTTTGAATGACAATACTGCAAACTGCAAAATTAAACAGGTTTGCATCTGTGCTTATGCATAGTTACCATAGTGTACATTTGAACAACTATGAATTTTGCTCATCCTTTACCAGAATTGGGAGTGAGCTGTTTCTAAGTATAAGTACTAAAGTTTCTCATTACCCTCAATGTGGGGGTCAAGCTCCCCGGCTGGGGCCTGTTCTCGTAGACCTTGGCCGCGTTGTCACTGGGCACGTGGAGATGTTGCTGTAGCTGATGTCTCTCTTCCTGAGAACATAACCAGAATTTAGTGTTAAATCCCATCTTATCTTAACATAAGTACCTAGGAGACTAATTCCCCCTTACTGTTCACTC
This sequence comes from Gnathonemus echidnorhynchus, assembly GCA_026776725.1. Classification (NCBI taxonomy): domain Eukaryota; kingdom Metazoa; phylum Chordata; class Actinopteri; order Osteoglossiformes; family Mormyridae; genus Gnathonemus; species Gnathonemus echidnorhynchus. The sequence goes on along the minus strand of JAODJU010000050.1, from coordinate 1,153,852 downwards.
TCATTATTTAAAAAAAATAATAAAAAATCCACAAAAAAATTTGTCCTGTGCACTGCTTTTTCCTAACAAGGTTTTTAAATACTTAAGTACTTAATGCTAACTTGATCTTGTTGACAGTTGTTGATTTTAGGTCTGGCTTATAGATCGAAGAACAGTCATGGACTACAAAGCACTGGTAAGTCGCTCTGGAAAAGAGCGTCTGCTAAATGCTGTAAATATAAACATCCGCCTGCTTATCTGGGGGAGGGACAGCGACCTGTAGCCAACACTAAGACAGATTACACTCTGCTGCTGTTTGAAACACCATGAACGATGCCTCGGTAAGATTCAAATAAAGACTGAAGTTCTTTAGCATTGACAGTAGGTGCCCTAGCCAGCTACCCCGCGTAGCTCAACACTAGGCAATATCTTTCTTGTACTTCGACAAACTTTCATTAAATGATTTGCTACAATCTAATTATTTTGCCAGCCTCAGAGCCCCAAATTTGTTATTAGTGATTATTTGATAAGTACTGGGGTTTTCACATATTTGAATAGCCCACGACAAACATCAATAGAAATGGCTAAATGTTTTGGGGGGAAATACTTACAAGGAGTCGTTTAATTACTTGTTCTCGTTCATTGAGTCTTTCATGTAGTTTTCCAATGACGTGCAGATCTTCAGTTCGGGATTCACGCCCCTTCGATTTCTCATCCTTTTCCCGTAATCTTTACGAAAACAAACAGGAATCCGAATATTCCGGAATTAGAAAAATCCCCGCAATACAAAATGAAATGATCTAGTACAGAAAGCTCCAGAAGAAAATGCTTCTACTTGTTTATGCAAAACTCAAAGATGGGAGTTGGTTGAAATATTTATAGCATGAGGTGTTGGCATGTCATGGAAAAGATAGTGATGTTTTAGTTAGTGGAATGTATATAAAAAGTGTGGTACTCTGTCTCCAAGGTGACGATTCTCGCTTGTAGCCGTGTTTGAGCACTGCTGAAGTCCGCCATGATGGACTGAATCGCTTTCCGGTGCTCTCTCTTGAGACAGTCCATCTCCTCGTCACGGGACCTGAGAGACAGACCAAGGGTTAGTCTTGGTTAAACTACTTCTGTGTGCCTTACTGTGAGGACTTACTACCAAATCACTGGCAGACTGGTACCAAAACAAGCCGTAGTTATGGAGAACTAGCTGCAACAACTAACATGAGGGTCTTGATGCTAGTGTTCTGAAGCTTGGTTGACGTGATGGGCATTCTGCTTCCTTCATTTAATGGGCTTCAGCCATCTTTTGTGTGTTTTGTCTGTTGGTTAATATATCTCATTAAATGAACTGCTTGAGACTGGGTGACATATACCAGGGCCTTTCCATTATGGACTGGACGAGTGCGCAGGTAAAGTTCCACACAGCTGCAGCATTACACATTATTCAGGGCTTATTCTCTATTATATTTATTTAGCAGATGCACTGATCCCAAATAAGCTTCTTTTTTTTGAGAAATAGGGTTAGACAGTCCCTGGGGTGGCTGGGGTTAAAGGCCTTGCTCAAGTGCCCAATGGTGAAATCACTCTGCTGACCCTTGGATTTGAACTGACGACCTTCTGATTACAGGCACGGCTTTCTAGCCTGCTGAGCCACACATGGTGAACAAAAGAGCTGAAACAGGCAGTTTTCTTTGGCTGTCATAGCTGGGAACTGAGGGAGAGAGAAAAAAACATGGATGGCTTTTACGTAAGCAGCAAGGCTAATGGGCAGGACCTCCTCTGGTGCTGATCCACGCCCTGAATCTGGCAGAGCTCCTGTGTCAGGGAGGCCAGCTGCTCCTTCAGCTCGCCGTTCTCCCGCTTTAGGCCCAGGACCTCGCTGTGGCACTCGTCAAGCTGCCGCTCGAAGGCCTGCACCTGGTTCTGCTGCTTGAAGTCCTGAGGCGGGATGGAGCAGCCACACCTGAGTTCAGGTACACTCCGATACTCAGATACTCCTACTCTGATTCTACTCCAGAGCTCTGATACTCAAATACTGATACTCGGAGCAGGTTGGAGCAGCCACACCTGTGTTCAGATACGCTCTGATACTCAGAGCCATACTGTGATACTCAGAGCTCTGATACTCAGATACTCATACTCTAATGCTCAGATACTCATATCCTGGTACTCAAAGCTAGTTGGAGCAGCCACACCTGTGTTCTTGTATGCTCAGTGTTGGTGCCACAGGGGGCATAGATGCTATGTTTGTCCTATTGTCCCCCCATGCACCTGTCCTCTACCCTACAACTGTAGCATAAGAGGTGACACATAATAAAGCAGCCAATAAAAAGTACTCAAATAAAAGCAGTAACCAATAACAGTACACCTGAGTAGCCCCAGCCCTGCTCACCTGCTGCAGGGCCACCAGCTCTGTGTGTGTGCGCAGCTCTGCCTGCAGGTCCTCCATCTGTTGCATATGCCTCTGCGTGACCTGCTTGCTCCAGTCTGCGTGCTGTTGCGTCAGCTCCGCTTTTTGTCTGTCTGCGGTAGCAGTGAACCACGGAGCATTAGCGCCGACGACATCCAATGGGAAGCAAATCATGCAGCAAAGTCCACTGGGAAATGTAGTGCCCAGATCACATTAAATCTGGGTTGTAAAAATTAGAACCTTAACGACCACAGGGGGCTGTTGTTCCGTCAGCCTGTGCTTTTAATGACTTTATTTAATAGTAACACAATCTGTGTTTTAGTAATAAAACAGCTGCCAGGTATATTTCAAAATAGAAGACCTTGAGAATTGTAGGTGAGCACTGAATCCTACAAAAATATTAAGGAGTTGATTGAAATTTGGCTAAATGGAAGTTCAAAAATGTTTGTGTTAAAACAGGATCTGTGCTTAAATAAAGAGAAAAAGGGGTAGGTAAACTCTAATGCGGGGGGGCTTGGCAGCCATTTGACCTTGGACCCCCAGAGGTTTTTATAGCTCCATGTTTGGGAGTTTTTGGATCCTCTCCTCCGTTGTCATCCATCTTTCTTTCTTTGATTTCTTTGTCCTCCCTTTTCCCAATTTTTGTTTTATTCTGTTATAATGATGTTCTAATGTACCACAACACACCCATGTGAAGCACCTTGGGGTGACTCTGTTGTGAAAGGCGCTATATAAAAATTAATTTACTCAAACTTTAATTTTTTTTTTACTCTTTAAGTTTGAAAAATATTCCTAATTGATCAGACACTAAGCGCCACTCATTACAAAGGCTCTGCAAAGCACTAGACTCCCGACAGATGATGCATGAACCAGCCTGGTGATGATGACTCGGGTGATATTTCTGCCGCCTCGCCGTAACGCCGCGGACGACACTCTGCGCCTCGGTCGCATTTCCGCGCCATCTGATCCCCCCGAATGACGTGGCACGGGCCCAGTTACCGAGGAGCAGCTTCTGCTGCGTCTGCTGCCTCAGCCGCTCCGTCTGCGCCTCCGCCTGCGCCCGCTCCTCCAGCGCCCGCAGTGCCATCTGGTGGCTGTGCCGCTCGGCCCGGAGCACCTCCTCGTGTCGCTGCCGGAATGCTTCCTCCAGCTCCTGCGTCATAACCGGGGAGACGCAGAGTCACCGTCTCACACACACACACACACACTCATGCAGGAATCCCCGATGCTCCGCCCACACCAGCAATTACTGTCACCAGTGACCTTGGACTCTGCCAGTTTGTACACCTCACAGACACCGCTGGTGGGGTGAGGGGGGTAATTTTAGCTGCATGATGGCTTGTGCAAAAAAAAAAAAAAAGAAGTACTGGGAGGATAAAAGCACTAACAGTCTTTGAAACCGATTAAGCAACAAGGCGGCCATTGTAGCCGTTGCCACATAAATTCCAAACATCCATTCCTATTCTAGCTCCGTATCCTGGTCTGGGTCACTGAAGCCTCTTCCAGCAACGGGCACATGGTTGGGGGTGACACCAGGTTTGCCAACTCTCATGCATCTTGTGTGACACCCACGCTTTCAGACTCGCATGCAAGAAAACTTATGGCAAACCCATATTATTCAATTACAAACCTAGAATAAGCTACATCAATAGAGTTGGGGTAGGTTGAAAACCGTACATACTATTTACAAGGCATTCAAACTGCTACATATATGTAAATGCGTGTGCAGACTTGTCTCAAATAGAAAGTCTCATGCCAGCCAGCTAACCGCAGTTGGCAACGCTGGGTACACGCTGGATGGGATGGCAGTCTATCGCAGGCCACAAACATGCGTGTACTCACAACCTACGAGCAACGCCGATGTAGGAAACCAGTGTACCCCAAGAAATCCCACGTGATAATAGTAAGTGCGTGTCAACTTCATACAGGCAGAGCAGAAGTGGGATTCGAACCCGCAACACTCATGAAGTGACCCCACAGCACAACACAGTGAGCTCCCCTATCATCCATCACATAAAATGCATCCCCCCCCCCAAATCGAAGAAGCCGTTAATGCACTGGATGCAGATATTGTACTGGGTGTGAGTGATCAGTGTTAATAAATGAAAGTACAACGTCTGATGGATAGTTTGGCACATTGGAACAAAAGAATAAATGAATATTATGGTAGATATCAGGGCACCTCGATTCCAAATCCAGGCCTTGTTTTCAGTTCTCCCAGGTAGTGAGTTTAATAATTACTGATTCTGATTGGTCAGAGGCTTCACACCTGGCTTACAGGTAAAGGAAGGCTGGAAAATCAGCACCTTGAGGACCGTGATTTGAACAGCCCTGGTGTATATAATGGTCACATATAATCTCACAGACGGGAGATACCTAAATATGGCGAAAGGTGACACAGAATGGGTGAAATCCTCATCAGTGTTGCATGAGGTGACTTGTAGATGTAGCAGTGCTTCAGACGGACGCGGTGGGAGTATGAGACTCGTTCTACCTTTATGTCGGGCTGTTCTGCTAGCAGGCCTTTCTCCTGAAGCCCCGGCACCTTCAGGCTATAGTTCAGCTTCACGTTCTCTTGGCATCTCTGTTTCAGGATGTCCTGGTCGCTGCCAGGATGCAGATCTCCTTCGTCTCTGATCTCAGTACTCAGGACATTCTTTGCCTCCTCTAACTTAAAACAAAAAAAACAACATACAAATTAATAAAAAACAACTCAATAGATACAGGAGCCTGCCAATGTTTTCCAAAGCCTCCCACAGTGAGATTATTTTGCCTGTTGCATTCTGGACAGGAAAAGTACTAAGGATGGTCTAATGTTCAGGGGTGATACTTTGAATGGACAGCAGAAGTGGATTATGGTTATGGGGGAAGTCAGAAACCGTGGGGCCTTCATCTGCCACCGCAAGGGGAGAGGGAAGCGACTGAATTAGCATTTGCAGTGGAGGCCGATCAATTGCTTTCATGCTCTCCCCTGCGGTAAGAAATCACCCTGTCCCAGCCCAGGCACCTCCCCAGCCCAGGAGATCGCCTGGTTTAGATTCAAGACCCACATTTTTCCTTGGTCATTATGTCACGACCCAATTTTTTAAACTTTTGAACCAAATGTATTTCACAGAAAATAATGCAGTAATGGTAGAGCGATGCCTTCATGCACTGTTAAAAGTCTGAAATTAGAAAACATTTTCACAGTTTTCTTTAACGATACAGCACGGCTGCTGATACAGATTTTGTGCCCCCAGCATATCATACTGGGCCCCTCATTCATCCTCCAAATTTATTAGGGCTCCCGTCACTCGGGGGCCCTTGAGATCGTCCTAACCCCCCCCTTTACGGGGCCCCTTTGAGGTTCCTGTGGAGTGGTGGCTCAGGTTAGGGATCTGTGCCAGCAATCAGAAGGTTGCTGGTTCGAATCCCATGAATGCCAGGAGTGATCCTACTCTGTTGGGCCCTTGACCTGCAATTGCTTCCTCCTGGGTGTGATGTTAATCTAAATCCAGCCCAATAAGCAGGTCCTCCAACTTACAGGGAACATTTGGGGGTTGGTGGCAGGATTGGCAGCCCAGTGTCTGGAAAGAAAACTCACACTGTTCATTCAGACTATTGTGGTGCTGAGGTATCACCCGCCACACAGCTGCCCTCAGGTTCCCATCCCTGAGGTGGTCTGTCGTGCGGTAACATGCCGTATTCAGCACCTGACCCAATGAAAATGGGCCCACTGGTTGATAAGCAGTGGTCTATACACTAAACTGTGTTACGGAAGGTTAAGATCTGCTCTTTAACTCTCATTTTTTATTTGTGTCTCCTTTTATGTATACGGCAAACACTTCACTATTATATGCTGTAAAATGAATCATTATTCTGCTGGAGTCACACTGGGGAGACAATCTAAGTGGTTTTCTTAAACCGCAACTTGTTTGACCCGAATAACCGAATGTATTATGAGTTAAAGTGAAAGAGAGATGTTTGATTGGTCAGTAGGGCTGCCGATTGGTGCCCAGCATGCTCCAGTCCACCGGGGATGCGTGTGACGTGGTGCAGCCATAGCCTCTGGCCTGGTCGCTATCCTGGTTAAACGGAGTGATTCTGTAGTAGGAACCTGGGACTGCAGATCCTGCACTTTCTTCCACCAGCTTTCGTTTATCCGCTGCTCCTCCGCCTCCTTCTCCCGCTGGAGGTGGCTGAGGGTCAGGAGGTGCTGTTCTGTCAGCTCCTTCCTCAGGCTCTCACATGCTGTCCTGAGGACAGAGCAAAAGGTGGAGGCGAAAAATGTCTTGAGGGCAGCAGGAAAAATGATTGGTTGATCGAGATAACCAATCAAACTGTAGAGGAGGTGGGCCCAAGCAACTACAGGAGGCGGGACCAACCAATCAGATTTCTTGGTCTGCCTCCTCTAGTTATTTGAACCCACCTCCTCTACAATCTGATTGGTTACCTCAACCAATCATTTTTCCTTCTTCCCCCAGAACACTTCTCTATAAGTCAAACTCCCACGAGCCCATTTTTCCAGCAGCGCTTTAGGTTTCCGCAGAATTGCTTCTTCCTAAACAATGCGGCGCGTGAAAGTCAAAAGTACCGCCAGAAGGAGACCAGAACTACAGATCCCCTTCAGGACAGCATGTAATGAAAAGGCTCCTTCATCGTCACCTTGCTGTTTATACAGAAAACTCGAGTGGCCCAAATGTCATACCTCACTCCGCATTGTACTTCTCAATCACAGACCTATCTGGCTGATTTTCACTGATCTGCTTTGCCCACCTTATTTTTTCTTCTTGGTTCCTCGCGGCCTGCTCCGAAATACGCTCTTCCAAGGTCTCCATCTCCTTCCGGAGCGCTGAGATCTCCGCCTGGTGCTTTTCAGTCTGCGACTCGAGGTCTTCCTAGCAGGAACGCTGAGATGTGATTAGGACTGGCCCCCGGCGTCTGTTTAATCACCAAGCCTCGACACACACGTGCAATTCACTGGCAATTAACGGCTAAGGGCAGTCGGAATGGGAATTCTGCACCTGGCAGGTGCCCTAGAATGACAGATGACACAAAAGTGGCGATTCCAAGATTTGTTAAGGTGGGGAGGCCATAATTCATATAGACTGGCCAACTAATCATTAGCCAATGATATGCTTTGAATTGGTAAATGACGGGGGTGGGGGCACTCTGGGAGCCAATCAGGTTTAAGATGGGGATAGTGTTTCTGTGGACCCGCCCCTAGTGATACTCTTCCAGATTATTAACATCCTTTTTGCATCATACTACTCCCACATTGTGACAGCTGTCAACTGGAAGCAAAACACACAGGCCATCTGAGATCCTGACTAGATGGATGGATGGTGCTCTCCCTGTTTCCCCAACCCACTGCGCCTTATTTAACCAACAGAGCAGAGCCACCGAATGCACTGGGAGTAAGAAGATCATAGCAAGATCTGTCCTGCTTTCTCCACTGCAGTGCATGGTGGCCAGCTCCTTTGGGAGTGCAGAAGGAAGGAAAAAACCTGCAGTCTTGTGTCAGTGCACGGGGTTGGGGTGGAGTGGAGGGAGGGGGAGGGGAACACCTAGGCCATTCTGCCCCCCCAAGGCTCGTTACCGATGTATCAGCTGACATCAGCAGTCCTGATGCGGCAGTGGGGCTCCCCCCTGCATTGCAGCGGGCACGCTGAGGAGAGTGTGTGTGTGTGTGTGTGTGTGTGTGGCAGATACCTTCATCCCCGCCACCATCTGCTGCGCCTGCTCCAGCTCCTCACTAGGTGGCGCCAGTTCCTCCTGAGGCACAGTGTTTGCGGCTTGCTGGATCATGGCCTCCAGGCGGGATATCTAAAAGGGGACGACTCATTATATTCCCCCGCTTCACTGTCCTGCCGCCTCCCCCAGTCAGACCCCCCCATCATCTGTGGCCCCATCAGCATGCAGTCAGTGCTGGTGCTGACACTACCCCCCCAAATCAGGAAGCCCATTCACTTCATTATACTTGCATTACAATTCCCCATGTGTCCCACAACCCCCATCTCTCTCCCCATACAGTAGAAATCGCTCATGCTCCGCAAATTAATAATTTACTCCTGCAGCCATTTTTATTGCAGCTGTCTCTGAACTAATGCTTTCAGTAAGAGGGCTGTTGTCTCCGCGGGTTGGTGCGGTAAGCAAAATCAAATATCACCCGAAATTGTTGCCTTTCTTTTCTTTTCTAATGTCCTTTTTCACTAAATATTCACATGCATCTCCTTCACCTCCAATGGTATTTGATCCTCTGTTAAGGAAAACCAATCAGAATGCACGTCACCACGACGACGGCCCTTTCTTTGACGCGAATTCTGATGCGTCCATAAAGCGATTTCTACATATCGATTCCCGCAGACTGGAAAAGGGCCGCAGAAAGAAACGGGAAGCTGCAGAGCTCTGAGCTCTGGGTGCTAAGAGGTTTGGGGGCCCCCTATTGGTCACAAATAGTCATTACACTGAGGGGCAAAAGGTGAGTTTTTGAATGGGGCCCTAGAAACAGCAAATTGACGCTGGCGAACGAGGGTGCTGATTAGACGGCGTACCTCGCGGACGGACTCCTGTAGCCTGGCGCACAGGACCTCCTTCTCCCTCTCCAGCTCTCGCCGCTCCTCCTCGTGCCTCTTTCTGAACTCCTCCGTCTGCATCTGGAGCTCCTGCAACAGCAGCGACACGACCATCTCAGCGGAGACGGGACCAACTGAGCGGGATGCAGTGATTCACCGGTTATGCAGATGCGAGATCCGACTAAAAAGGAATTTGGGACGTGTTCGGACTTTTCTCCCCGCGCCTGTCCGATAAGGTCCTGAGGTCACACAGGACTATAATTTCAATCTAACTATGGGTCAGCGATTATTAACTTACATATTTATTAATCATGTCATATTCACTCGCACCCCGCCACTGGCACCCTGCCGCCCGCACCCCGCCGCTCGCACCCTGCCGCCCGCACCCCACCACTGGCACCCTGCCGCCCGCACCCCGCC
>JAODJU010000050.1:1080794-1123592 GCA_026776725.1 Gnathonemus echidnorhynchus | reverse complement strand
GGGATTTTAATGTCCCCCCCCCCCCCCCCCCATTTTGTTTTGGGTATTGATACATTTTTGAGCAGTTTATTGTAGAAGTGCATGATTTTATGATATTAATGATTATAGTATCTCTGCGATCTGCTTTTAAGGAGAGATCGTTAGAATGTGCACAGTAGCTAATACTATCAGTTGCATTATGATTTATACACGTATCTAAAGTTGTTTTGTCAGCTAAATGTGTTTCGACACACCAATAAACCGGTAATGGCAAACAGCAGGTAGTACCTTGGATTTCTTCCTCTCTCCCTTCTGCACCCTCAGCCCCAACATGCGACGCACAGCACGCTACACAGTCCTTATTTGGCAATGTAGCGGCATGGAAGACATGGGGGAGTTGATCTCTAAAAAGAGTTGGAGATCAGTAATATGGAACTTGGTTGGATTTTCCCAAACCAACACGATTACTGTTCAGTAACTTGCAAAATAGCCTTAAAAACCAACATGAAAGAATCGTGATAAGGTCGTGAATCGTGATTCCACCTGAAAAGAATGGGAAATTTTTCCCATATTGTCCACTAATTTTATTGGTATATAGTGAAAGTGTAATATACTATATAATGACTGTATGAATTGTGATTATGTTCCAGGAAGAGGGTGCTGGCTGTGTTGCAAGAGATGCTTGTTCTACCCAACACCCCCACCTCTCTTGTGTCTTTGCTGGTGGAAAAGCTGGTCACTGTCCTTAACGATGATGAGAAAAGGATAGAAGTTGTAAGTTTAAATTTTATTTAATCCGGTGACATTTCTTCTAATGGCGAATAAGCTGATTTTTTTTTTTTGTGTGTGTGTATACAAAAAAAACAGGTTGCAGAAATAATCTCTGATGTTCGTGAACCAATTGTGCCAGTCAGTAGTGCTGTTGATGAAAACGAAATCAGGAGAAGGCAAGTTAGGGTGAGTATCTTACATTTGATCGCTTCTGGCAAGAAGAATATAAAATGAAACATCCTGCTGTAATTTGATGTTTTTATGGTGGTACTGGTTATAACCATTATTTCATCAGTATCATGGCATGTAACCAAGTTATAAAATGAACTGTCATTCACAAACAATGAATGTAAGGCTGAATACATGATTAGTGTTTTTTTTTCCCTTGCATCAATTAGCTTGCAGAGGTCAAGGTTAAGATTTTTGAAGCCAAACAGGCACTTGAGGAATGCATTGCTTCTCAAGAATTCAGCCGCGCTTCAGAATTGAAGGATTCAATCACCGAGCTAGAAAACCTGAAGAATCAGCTAATGAAAGCAGCAGAGCTGCCGGAGGTGAAAGAAGTTCGCGTGGAGAAGGTAAACCTAACAACGTGGCCTTTTCTTTGTTCTTTCAATTGCTGAGACCATTTATGTATTTTCCTTGGTGTGTTCCTGCAGGATTCTGAAGTATTCTTGAATACTAATTTAAAATTTTAGCCCTCATTAATGCTACAAGAGGTCAAGAGGAGATGGCAAATCAAAATTCTCAAAAAGACTGACATGTAACCACAAACCACTAAAACTGATTTTTAGAACAAGCTTATTCATTTGGATGCAATTAATTTGAAGTTTATTCTCTTGGATGGGATTAGTTTCAGAAGTCCTATTAAAATGTTAGCAGCTAGCTGGAAAAATGCTGCGCCTCAGGTTTATGACAGTCATTCAGCAGCCTTTTAAAACCTTAGTGCACTTTGGAGAATGCACACAAATGCAGTGCTTTCAGATGAATTGCCGGAGAATTAATCACCTATTGTACTATATTGTTGGAAGGAAATGCTTACAGTGGCTGTAGCTTACCTGATACTGTGCTGTGCTTGGTGTTAAATGAAGGCATTTCCACATGCATGGATTTGACAAACAAAGCTGAGTCACCTTGTCCCATCTTCAGTGACCTTTTCGCTTGTAGCTTCTGCTTTCAGAACATGAAGTGTATTCCTCTCTGACTTTAGGATATGAGCAGGAATCCGAAAGAGAGATGAAGGTTACAGTGTCTGAGTTTCTTTAAACACTACAGATGTTAATACTGTCTATACTACACAATGATGTCTACACTAGTACGTAGCTGAAATGGAAGTCTGGAAATTAACAGTATTATTTTGTCCCTTTTAAGAATGACCCAGAGACCTTGTTGAAATGCCTGACAATGTGCGCTGAGCTCCTGAAGCAGATGTCAATTAAGAAAGGCATTGGGCCCACAATGAATGGCATCCTTGAATCCTTGGTATGTCTGGTGCTTTGAGGGATTGAGGGGATCTCTATACTTATTCAGACAGCTAAGAATAAAAGATGAAAATCATATATACTGGTTATATATTTTGAATATATCATAATATTAATGGTGTATTTCAAGTTTTCAATTGTTCAATTGTTGTCACTGGTAACATGCATTTGTAAAGTAGTCTAAATCTCCCCCAGTCCCATATGAATGGTTGGGCTTATGCACTAAAAAATGGATCCATCTTCCATTTGTTGTTCTAGATCTTGCCAGGCATTGCCTGTGCCTCTCCTGCAGTGCGCAACATGGCTGTTATCTGCCTGGGCACCTGTGCTCTCCACAGCAAGGATCTTGCAAATCGGCATCTGGTACTTCTGCTGCAGGTATAGCGAAAATATACACGCGTGTAAAAGAAGGTTTCATGAAATTGGATTTTTTTTTTTCTCACCTCAGATTGATTTAAAAGAAACATTTGTGATTCACCCCCAGATCGCGCAGCTGGATGAACCAAAGATCAGAATAAGTGCTCTGAGAGCTGTAATCGACCAACTGCTGCTCAATGGCCTGGAGGTAGTCAGGCAGAAGTCCCCTCGAAGCCCAGCAGACGATTCTGGTTCGGAAGACGGTGATGCCGAAAAAGACAAAACAGAGGATGATGTGAAAGAAAGCGATGTTGAGCAAGACACGGTCCAGAGCATTCTCCTGATGTTCTCTGAATTTCTTGACAGCGAGGTATTTCATGTTACTATGAATTGCTTTTGTATAAGGGTGTAACAGTCCTGAAACTGACGCCGTGATACATTCACAATTTGGTCCAAGCCCCCCATTGGGTGTAGCTGGTTGAGTTGTCATTGTCACTAATGTTAACTAAATTCAAATCACTTTATCTATCCCCATTGGATGATTAGAAAAGTAATTTTTCGTTTCTCAATTGACACTAACCCATGTAAATCACAAAATTTATTCTGTTTAAAGTTAGGGCAAGCTGTATATTTTGTGAATTTTGTGCATTACTTGGACTGCAATTGTCTCATAACATTTCATCCATCATTTTCAGTTCAGTACACAATGAAATTAAGTGAATAAAAGTATTCAATAAGCAGAACATATTCACAAGTAGATGCAGATGTTCAAAATGGGAAATATTAAGCTAATTACGGTTAATGCAGTCATAATCACCTATTTTTTTTGGAACATTTTGGTTTCCCAATAAAGAACACTAATGCTGAAGAGTGTAGTTAATAGACCAATACTGTCGACTATTATCCCATATCTCCACAAATATGCAGTCACTAGATGGTAGAGGGCTTGGGATTTAGTTCATTATGATTATGCTGAGACCCTGAATAGGACAAGCAGGTATAGAAAATGGATAGATAAATCGAAAAATGAACGTCAATCTATTTTACGTAGGCCTATATGTTTACAGTTTGCAAATAACCTAACAGATGCTTTTATTTAGCACCAAACTGTGAATCCAAACCTGCAGCACGTACCGAACTGTGAATTTTGTGTAATGTTACTCCCCGACTTCATGTCCCACAGCCATGTTGATTTCTTGTTTTATTATTATTTCTATTATTAAGATACCAGAGCTCAGAACAGAGACTGCCGAGGGTCTGGCCAAACTGATGTATTGTGGAAGGCTCTCCAGCATGAAGCTTCTGTCCCGGCTCATCCTCCTGTGGTACAACCCCGTCACCGAGGATGACACCCGTCTTCGTCACTGCCTGGGGGTCTTTTTCCAGGTGTACTCCCGCGAAAGCAGGTGGGGGCTAATCTCTGCACGTGAGCTGAATATGCTTGGAGCAGTAATATTAGGTGTGCTGAACTTCAAACTGCTTTTTTTATTATTCATTAGAGCCCATCAAGAGTGCCTTGAGGAAAGTTTCCTGCCAACTTTGCAGACTCTGTTAAACGCACCTGCTACATCACCCCTAGCCGAAGTGGACATCTCAAACGTAGCCGAACTTTTCATTGAACTGACGAGACCCAGTGCTTTAATTAATCCCAACAGAAGCTCTAATTTTCAAGTGAGTCCTTAGACAGTCTCATTAATGATTTAATAGCGTTCGTTTTGACATGCCAAAATGTCTGAGATGTAGATGAACGCTGTTCATTTAAATGATGTGCTGTAGCCGTAGGGACTGAGCTATTGTCAGATCGCTTTGTCTTCATCCCAACATTTTTTTTTCTCATCTCAAGGATATCTCGGTCCATGACTGCTTGGCAGTCCGTCTCTGCAATGAAATTTTGAAGGACCCCACCGCACCTGAGGGGCGGTTATACGCAAAGTGTCTTAGCACTCTGGAGCTCAGCACCGAGGACTGCACGTCAAAGAAGGACCTGCAGCTGCTTCTGGATGAAGTCTGCCAGGTTATAGCTCTGCGTTAATGATCTCATTAAATGTACTTAATTTAGTTTCGACAGGTCAGTTCAATTTGAATTCGGCGTATTTATGCATTTGCATTTGATTTACAACTTGTTTCCCATTCCTCTGTATAGAACGTAAAGGACAAAGTATGTCTGAGGGCAATTGAAAAAGTCATATGCCAACTTAATGGAGGATCTAAGGGCAAGACGTCAGTGACTCAGGATGAGCTGCCCACAGTTCACACACCAGATGAAACCAATCAAGGTTATATCTCATTTCAGTTTTGTGTGTATTAGTCATGGCAAACTTGTTTAGCTAAAAAATCCTTTAATACGCCTACTAATGAGCATAATACTCCTGTCAAAGTGTTTTGTCTAGTGTATGTGGAAAAGGAAAAAAGTAGCAGTCATTCACTATTGTGCTGAGCTGTATTTTTCCTTTTGTAAGCTAAGCAAAGGTGTAACGCTTCATACGGTCCTTGCAGAGGCTGAAAATTGTGAAGAGGAAAAGTCCACTAAACGACCAAAAAGAGGTATGGATTTTATCGTAGATGTGAAATTTTTCTTCCTTGAGCCATTTAGGCTATGTAGAGGAAAAGCCAGATTGAGACTTTTTTGAGAAAATGTTAAAAAAAAAAAAAAAACTGATCTGTTCCATGGTCTGCAAAAAGATTTGATACATAAGTTTCTTGAAAGATGATTGCCCTTTATTTAGAGAGCTCTTGTTAGGTTGTTTTATAATGTATATTTCAGCCTTTTAATTATTGCCAGTTGTAAATAATATTAACCTAATAAGATTAAGCATAGTACACTTGGCATAACAGCTGCTAGAATCCTGTAACTCTGGGTGAAAAGTTTTTAAATTTGTGGACGTTTCTATTTTAGGACGACGGACTACCACCGCCAAAACAGCAAAGAAAGGAAGTAACGCAAGGGAGACGTCAGACAGGTTTGGCTGCTCTACATTTAGTCTTTCTAGTCAAACATTTAGGCTACAATTTAAAAATGTAATGAATGATTAATTGCCCAGCTATAATCGAACTTTAATTTCAACTGATTTCGGCTTCTAGCATCACCATCATCACGAAATCAAGAAAACAATTGTGATGCTCCCATTTTGTCTTGTTATAAATTCAGTGCAGCCATTTCCATCTATTTGCTTCTCACTTGCATTATATTTCAAGTTAAAGTAAATCCACTTAGACTTAAGTTCAATAAATACATATTTCCAGATTGACCAAAATAATATTAGTTACTTTTGCCATAATCAAGCAGCTCTACTGCAAAGTGTTATCGGATGGTGTGTGTGAAGTTATGCCTGCAGAGCAGAACAGCTCGTTCTTGTGTGCTCTATATTTCCAGTGATGGGGAGAAGATACCAGAGGCAGCTGTAGCCCCCCGGGCATCTCGCCGGGCGAAGATGGCAGCAATGGAAAAAACCAAAATGGACCTAAGCATCCTGATGAACAGAGAAGCAAACTGATCTAGAGTGAAAGATGCCATTATGTTTTATACATCCTTCAAGTTTAATAAAGACAGTGCTCATTTTAACACAATTCAGTAATGATTTAAGAAGCTTTACTATTTTTTTTTTTTTTTTACTATTTTATCATTTTAATGCGCAGTATATGGTAACACCAATTTCAATAACACTTTCCAGACTAAACCTGTGTACGATAGAAAGCAGTTGCATATTTAGCCTTAATTTTGTCTTAATAGTTGAATACAGCATTTTTTTAACTCTTGTATTTTCTTGTGGTTTTCCCATTTAAGATCTTTGAGACTTTACTGGGTTACATTTAAGGCTGTATCTTGGATGCTGTTTTTGTCTCACCCCAACCTTGACTGGGAGCTGTTGATGAATTTAATGACATTTAAGTAAAACCCAATGCAGACAGAGAATGCAGTGTTTTATTTATACATGTCATTTGTGTTCATTGGACACCATTAAATTTAAAGGATTCAGGAAGCTTGAGACCACAGTTCTATGCTTCTAACCAAGGGTTTTGAATTTAATCAGCATTCTGTGTTTCTGTGTAGCATTTCTGTCAAACGGCTATAACGTGTGGGAATACCTTGTGATGGACTGGCATCCCATGAAGTGTAATGTATGTCCTTTGCCTCATGAACGTCCTGCACGATATCCCTACATCAGAAAAGCCATGGATCAAAAATAACCGAATCCAACATTTCAGAATGAACTAGCACTCAATGTGCATTATTGCTAATCATTCAGTCCTTATTTTATTGCACAAGAACTTAGTTCAAAACAGAACAGTCATGGGGCCTTGCCCAGTGCATGTTCAGAGTATTTAAATCAGATTGCCGTCATTTAGACCACTTAAGGCATAAAGTGATCATGAAACCCTGATGTTCATGTAGCAAAATCAGCAGCTACAAAATCACTTTTCTGATAGCTATGACCTTTGACGAACTACATTTACCACCTAATTACATTTTAAACAAGTTACATTCAGATTACGATAAAATTAATAAAACAAAATTAAGTAAACTAAAATTTTATGTCATTGTCAATATCTGACAATAAGATCTACACAGAAGTTCTGAACTAGAACAGAATCATTGTGAGACTATTATCTCATCCAGGCTGTTTCCTGCCTTGTGCTCCTCCCCTCATGATCCAAATGGTTGGAAGATGAATGGATCGAACAGAACCAGCACGTACTTCGAGCTGATATTACTTAACCATAAAAGGCAGAATGAAGTTTCTGAATAATGAAAACATCTTAAACTACTATCACGTTAACATAAAGATACACACAGTGCAGTATTCAAATGCAGAAACATAATTCACTAAGATTTGACAATGTATGGTTTCACAAGTAGGAATGTTTCATGAAGTTTTATTAAAAAGTGAGATAAATGACTCTTCTATACCCACTACAATTTAACAGATTAACATCTGATTTATTAAAATTCCAATTGTGTGTATGCTTAGGTTGGCTACCACAAACAGCAACAGATGTGTGTTTGACATTCAGAAAAAGGTAAAAGTAAAAACAGCATTTCTGAGGACAGTTTTCTTGGCATTTATTTCTTTTTTAATGTTAATCCAGTGTAATTTCATTTTAAACTAATTCTTGGAAGTGTTACTGTCGGATGGGCTACTTTTTTACAGAAAAGTAATGAAGTAGAATTTAAGTTTAAGTCAGTTTGGGTGAATATTTTCATTGAACTTATAGCAGTCCATGAAACAAGTCACTGATAAATTGGTGTCTATTAAAATTGTCATTGGATGATTGTATTATTTTTAACTGAAGTTACTAAATTCAGTGGCAATTAAATTGATTATGTACAGGGACATAGCAAACCTAAACATTTTACATACCAGTTTTATTTTCAAGGTAACAAAAGGATTGTAACTGTCCTCTAAGATGAAAAATGGGCTGTTTGACCAGAAGCACAACACATATGAATTACAATGTAAAAATTAAGAAAAATATGTAAAATTGTGAGAAGTCTAAATATAAAGCGAGTCTGAATGAGTTATAGCTGCTTATATTATGCCAATAAAGCAATAAAAGTAACTGATTCAAAGATATATTAAATTATTTTCCCTTAATTCCCAGTGCTCTCACATCTGGTTCAGTTTTCATAAAAAAAGATACATTTACAATGAAACAAAAAACTTGTGTAGTGTAAAGACAATGACCATTGCTTTAAATCAAAATAGTTTACCACACTTTTTTGCTGATTGGCTTGGAAATTTTCATAGCTGCATACGGTATGGATGATCACGTAAAAGTAGTGAACCCATAGGCATACTATGCACAAATGTGGCTTCGGCTAAAGTGTAGCTATTTTTGTCTGAGGTTTTCAGGATGCCTGTGTAAAAGAGGTAGGCTTATTATTGAGACGCAGACATCAAATGAAATTACTCTAAACCATAACAAAGTTATAACACAAAATGAATAACTAACATTTAGAAAAGTTATTGGCATCAAAAAATATTAAAAGCTTTTAATAAAAATGATACACCATCTGGCTTAAAAAAGTAAACATATTGCACCTATAGAATATCTTGAGACATTAGAAAGGTGGTAGTGAAATCTATGGTTTCTACTGAAGGATTTGATATAGTGCAACAAAGGTTTTGTTTGTGTCACATTAGTACGTTAATGCTTGGAGGCTGGGGAGTTGTGACAGTATTCAAGCAAATTCTTCAAATCAAACACAAAAAAATAATAACCCCCCAAAAACACCCTCCTCCCCAAATAGATGCATATGACAATCATTTACTTAGATGAACCATTCTATGGTACTGCCAAATTTTTTTGGGAAAACTGCATACCTCATATAATTTGCAACAACAGAACATTTCATGCATATTTCTTTTGGCAAAAGTTAATGCACATTTTAAAAGGGTGGCTCTAAAATGAATCCTTGATTGGTGTAGACCTAGACAGACTACATTAAAAGCTGCAATGTCCAAAAGCAATAGTCAGATCTGTACATTGAATTTTCGGGTAATGATATGTTTGAGACCTCAAATATTTTTAAAGATCAACCTGAGGTATGCTTTATGGCAATTCCTGTAACGCCTATTAAAGTCCTTCATGAATTATGGCCATTCCTTAAAACATTACTAATTTATTTCTTTTTATGATGGGAATACCTTTTTAATAATACTTTATAAGTACTATCCAAACAAAAAAAGTGACAAGCTACTCTAAAAGCATACAAACATAACTACATGAAATTAAAAAAAAAAAAAAACACAATACAAAATAGTGCAACCTTAACGTATCCTTAATTTAAATTTATGCTACATAATGCTTACTGAGATATTACTGTCAGATTGCTCAACCAGCAGACAATTTGAAGGCACCTTGTACTGAAACAAGTTTTATCTTGTCGAATGCATCTCACCAAGATGGTTTCCTGGTTATTTGGAGCTTTCTGCAAAGAAAAAAAAGCTTACATTAGGAACACAGACACACACTATCTATATATATATTCATTCATTCAACCACCCCCCACCCCCCAAAAAAAAAACACTTCCAATAGCAAGTACTTATACAGCTGCATTTTTTTCCTGTATGAAAAAAAATATGCAATGGCATCTACACTCTGACACATGCACACAGACTCGATTATCTGAAACAAACATACCCCTTCTTCCCTTCTAGCTGCTGATCAAAGATTGTCTTGCCATTTTCAGAGGTTGTGATCCACTTGTGCCATGGCTTTTTCGTTTTTGTTTCTTTCGATTTCTGAACTGAATCTGGTCTTCTTCAGGACAGTATGAAGACAGCATTCTAGGGGAACGCCTGCTTTCAGATCTAGCTACATGTGCTATCTCCTTTCTGACATGTCTCTCTGCACATTCTGTTCTTGGAGGCAAACAGTACCCGGATGATGATACATCATCTAGTTTAATTGTGCAAAAATTACATTCTTCAGCTGCAGATTTTGTTTCCGGAGAGTTGATTTTCTTGAGGAATACTCTGCATTCCTTCAGTCGTTCTGGGCTCCAGGTTCTTGAGCAGATTCTCTCTTCCTGGGAAACATCAATCAAGGTCTCTTCAGGTTGTTGGACTCCGAGTTCTTTTCTTTCCATGTTCAAAGAACAATTTTCTGTCTCTAAGGTAGATGCAAATGCCTGCCGAAATGCTTTCGATGGTAAATCACGACAAAGAACATCAGATGCCCTTTTCAGCATTGGCCGGGTTCGATCATGACATGATTTCTTTCTAGTCATGAACTTTGATTTTACTCTTAAGAGAAGAAATCCGTATTTTCCTAGCATTTTGTGTCTAGACAGAAGACGCCGTTGGCCAAATCCCCTAGCAATTGTGCTTGATCTTAGAAGAACAAGCCTTCTCTTGACTTTTAGCTGACCAGCGTTAAACATCCTCTTTTGTGCTTTCAGTTGCATTGCTGGACTCTTAGGGACTATTTTGGCAAACTTTTTTACGTGCTTTCTCAGGCGTTCTGCTTGAGGACTAGGACAAACATTGGTTCTGCTTGTGGCTCTGATGGGATTGTACTGGACAAATTCATAGGGATTACGGACACTGGCCTTCTTTACAATTGCTAGAGACTGGGTCTCTGTGGTTTGCATAAACCAAGCACAAAGTTTATCCATATTCCAGTGTGTCTGAAACAGCATTTTTACAGGAGAAAAATAATTCTTTGGAGGCTCATTTTCTGTTTGATGCATTCTCGTTTTGAGATTAAGTTCCTTCTCTGTGGAAAAAGAGTTGCTTGATTCTACAGACTCTTTGACCCATGTGTCTGACATTAGTTGAACCCTCCTGGTAAACTCGTTATTCAATGTCTCAGTTGAGATTGAAGTATGCCACCATTTGAAAGGTTCATTTGATGTAAAAATTGAATCCACTGAAATTCCAGACAAAAAGCTCAGGTCCTGCCTGCAAGGATTTCTTGAAAACAATTCTGAATTTGTAGTACCTGACATTTCTACGAAAGGTTTTTCAAAACTTCTGAACTGGTTTGACTCACCACTGGTTTTGTTCATAAGCAATTTTCGAGACCTCCGTAACAGTGCATTACTTCGCGTAAATGTCCTGGAGGTAGCCACAGAGTGAAGCAAATGAACCGATGGTTTCCTTACTCTCACAGAATGTCTGAGTGGTACCAGAATCTTTTGGTTCATAGTTCCACCTTGTACATTCTCAGATTTTTCTCCATCAACAGCATCAGACTGCAAACTGATTGTCGTTTGCTCTTTGGGATGGTTTGAGACAAATGGTTTTTCCTTTTGTGGCATCTCATTATTCAATTCTGTCATATCCTTGTCTATACTAATATTTCGTTTTTTTGGAGAAACTGTTGTTACAGTCACAGAGATGCCGGATATCTTGACCTTTGGCGGCCTCCCTGGTTTTCGCATTGCACCTGAACACTTCTGTTCTGTACATTTGATGTTTCTGCTTGAATGTGATCGTTTGTTTTTTACAGGCATGACCAAATCAAAATGTTCAGTTGGTCCACCCAGCAGTTTGGCAGATGCCTCAATATTTGCACTTGACCTTACAGAATTCTCATTCAGATCATTGTTTGTTTTACAGCCGTATGCATTTTGCAATCCTTTCATTTGTTGGTCTGTACCAAAATGTCCACTGCTTTCAGATACAAGCCTCCTTATTCTCCTTGATCTTCCATAAACTACAGTGATTTTGAGGTTTTTATTTCTTCTCCCACCATCCTCATCGTGTGAATGGCATGCCGTGTTTTTAACAGTATTAGGGCTACCCTTACTTGAAACACATTTTGAAATCTCACCCTTATGTTTAGGTGGTCTACCAATCGGTCTCTTTGCTGGCTTTTCAATTTGTGGGCCGAGTTTTTTGGGACGACCAGGCTTTCTTTTTGGAGGAGACAGTGATAGTCCATGAACGAGGAGGCATGCCTCTCTTTGAATGTCAAGCTCTTCACTTGAACTAGATGCATCAGTAGTGACCGGCCTTTTATGCGGACTATTTTCTTCTCCTCTAGCAACTCTGGGCTCAATCTCTACTGATTTTTCTTCAGTCTTTGCCAGTCCACACCATGATGATTCCACACAAGGATCAAATGTCTCTGGTTGACTTAGAGAGCCCGGACTAGCCGACTTGAGAGAATACTTTATTCCCTCCTCACTAATAACTGGAGAGACAAACATGAGTCTTATTGGACTTGAATATGGAGTAAGAGAACATTCATTGGTACTCAAAGCATCTTTCATGGTGCTAATGCCTTCTGACAAATTGTTCAGGTGGTTCTGATCATTGGTGAGAGATCTCAATTTAACCAAGGAAGCAACTGTTCTTCGTTTTGACCTTCTCTGAAAACCCTCTTTGACTTCACTATCATCAGATGTGTTGTCTTCCAACAGAGGCGGACTCAATTTTGCTGATCTAGTACTGGATGTATTTGATAGATTAAAGTCTGTTGATTTCAGATCGTTACACATGTTTCCTCCAGATTTCCCTGCATGCCTCACAGTCTTAGATAATCCATTCTGCAGGTTCAACTTAGTTGTGGATTCATTTAAATCTAAGTCTGATGGGGACTTTTCAGCACAAATAGCTTTTGTATCTTTCTGGCCTCTTTTATTAAAAATGCTTTCAGAAAAACAGGCAGCAAAGTACATCTTTCTTGGCTCAGTAACATACGCAGAAAATCTCTGTGGTGGAACAATGTTCCTCCTAGATCTACTTGCATCAGTGACAGGCTGAAGAGACAAACTTTGTTTTTTTATATCCATGATCCCATTCCTACAGTTTGTGTCTTTCAGATCTTTTCCCTTGTGTTCAGGTGATTTTTCCTTTTTTTCTAATCTGCTACAGAACAGTTCAGTGTGGTGTGGAGAGACCCGATTGTCACAAGTGTCTGTCGTTTCACTCTTTCCACTTTCTGAAAGCTTGTCCTTCTCTGGGCTTGTCAGCAATACATTCACACAAGATTGTGTTTTAAAGTCATCTCTCACAATAATTTTACCCTGTGTTTCAAGTTCCAGCTTTCTTCTGCAGGGTAATGGACCCAGACTAACAATGTCTCTTCTGATTTGCACACACTGATGCCAAGAAGGGGCCAGGTCAGGAGATCTTACTGCATTTAAGGTTTCTTGCTTCCTATGAAAACGCTCCTTAAGGTTGCAATCATTATCGGTTTCCTTGTGTAAAATCCTAGTTAAAATTTCCTCCAAGTGAACGCCATTGCCGCATGCCAAGCTTTGGTTGGCAGAAAGCCCTGAATTTTGTTCTTTTTCCAGTGGTTCAATAGGTTTCAATTGCTTGAAACACTCCATTAGATTTTGTAATACATTCCCACTTTGATTTTGTTCAAAGTTCTTTCCTGTTCGTTTACAACAGTCAGTGCAGTCTTCGCAAGGAGTATGCCTTTCAGTCTCTTCAGTGCTAGCATTGTCTTTATCAAACTCATGAAAGAGGGGATCGTCTTCCTCTTCATGCAAAAAAGGAGATGCCGACTGGTTGCCGAAACACTTGCTTTCTGCAAAAGGGCAGATAATGCTTGTATCACTATTCTTAGCACCAACGTCCAATGGAATGGGGGACAGGGGTGGAGGAGAAGGGCTACAAGCCCTGATACAGGGGCTAAACGAATCACAGACTTTATGAAGAGCAAAAGGAGAGCTCACTACACTTCTGACTGGAGTGATGTATGTGCTCTTGCTGAGGCTCTGATAAGTGCATGTACACTGCTGTGGATGAGAATAGCTGCCACACGAACTAGGACCACAGACTTTGTTAATGCAACCGATAGCCATCCTTTGGCACGAGAAGTAATGCAAATTCTTCAGGCATATGCACACGGGAGTCATAGAACAAGAATTCAGCCTACAAGAGTGCACACAGCATCCATCCGATGTTTGGTAATCTGTAAAAGCAAACGTGTCTTTATCAGAGTTCTTTCCCAAATGACAGGACAAGGAATCTGCCTGTGAACAATGTCTGCAGCCATCTGCGTAGGGAGTGACAGAAATGATGTAATCTTCATGCATGCACTTTAAGATATGATAAAGCAGCATCCTATGGCATGGGCAGAATGATGAAAGGACCATCTGCAGGACGGTACACTTGATTTGTAACTTTTCTGCTTCTGTATCCAAATGGACTTCCTCACCGCCAGCCAGGGCCAGGGAGCTATATGAAAAATGCAGGAATAGAGATTGTTACGTATAAGTTTCTATAGACTTATGAAAATGTGTTTGTATATATTTAGTCTAAACTTGTGACCAAAAAACAACTTCCAGATTCACTAACAGGTATCACAGAAGCTAAACAAAGTTATAGCAGTAACATTCATATCTAAAAATCTACCCATAATTTACTTGGAGACTTAGTCACAACAGTTCTAAATATGCCAGTCCAAAGCAGGACGTTACATAAAGTAATGTAAATGAAATGATGAATCACACATTAGGATGTCATCTGTCCTATGAACTGGATGAAAATAAGCACCACTTATTTAGTCTTATGATATAATCTGTTTATGCCCTGAAGACTGTCTATCAGTATTTCCTAATATCAGACAACCTTGGACTGGTTACAAAACAATTCAGGACATTAATCCTCTTTACAAAAGTTCACATCTGTACATCACAACTACGTGTATCAGCTTCAAGAGACACTTATTGTGCCTTATGGCAATCTCTGAAAAGACCTGAAGACATTACTACGAATCTACAGAACCATGAATTCCAGTTATTCTTTAAGTCATAAAACTTACATTTTACTGGCCGGGCAATTTTTAAATGATTTGATCTCTGCGATAATGTGGTTCAGGTTTCTGTATATTCTTCTTTATATCAAACATATTGAATATGCTATTGTTTACATACTATACAGTTCCATACAAATACTGTAGATACTAAAGTAGAACTGGCAATAATACAAACCCACATTTGGACCCATGTAATATATGCCAATATAGTTTCATTATAAACCACATCTTAGAAATTCTGGAAAATATTAGTCAATGCAAGTGACTGGGAATAAAAAGTTGACATTAGCTGAAGAAAGTGCTCTTGATAAATGTCCATTAACCTACATTTCAGTTTCAGCAGATAGCACACTGGACAGTATTAAGCACTCCACAAAATAAAGTATTAATAATGGAGCTGGAATACAAAACATCCATAATTTAAAGCACTGCTGAATTGTGTGTATCACCCAAGCAAATGCTAGTTTGTAGCAACAAAAAAGCACATTAATAACCCGCCCATCTGATTTGGGAGTCTGAAGTGTCACATTCATGACATGAGAATGAGGTCATCACAGGGTTTCAGGTTATTCTTAACATAAACTTTATTGACAAGTTGCAGAAGGCAAAGGATACCGATTGTTGCAACGCTCAAAACTATAAGAAAATGGTGATACATCCAGTTTCTACTTTAACAAAAGTAATCTTTCACAACACAAATAATAACTTCAATACACTGACAAGACCAAAATGAATTTTGCAAGCAACGCGTCAAATTTCAAAAAAGTAAACGTCTACATTAAACATTAAAATGCGAGAAATATTCTAAGGAATTAACAGAGGCCAGGTATATTGGTTGAAATTAATTTAGCGTATTTTTCCAGAAAACAGTGACCAATAAGGAGTACTAGGAGCCTGGTCAATTAGGCCTATTAAGTCTCCTACGAATCAGTTGGAGCCTGTGTTAAGTAACGAAAATGTAAAAATTCTGTTTTTAAAATATGGACAACAGGAAAGATACCTCATCAAATTATATTTTGTGAGAAGAGAAATGCACTTTATTAAGGAACAAGAATATCTGTCGGCACCCAGATAAAGATACTGGTTTCAAATAACTATTATACGCATTATATAAAAGAATGTCATTCTATCACACTACGTCAAAATCCTGTAGGGATTATTTCAAAACTGAAAATATAAAATTTCTAGATAGTCATTCTCACTTATGGCTTTAAAAGCTCCTTTTACCTCTTTTCAAAAATGTACATCATCCATTAGCATTTTAGGTCTTTAAAGGGACACCAGAATTTTGAATTAAAAAGTAGAGAACACTTAATCACATAGGCATGCAATTGCAGTAAAACACATTTCACATTTCATGTGCAAAAGCATCAAAGTGCTTTAATACAAAACTAAACACAACCAAAGTATTAAATTCACATAATCAGACAATCACGAAGGGGGAGACTACAACACAGAACATTTACATAAACTAACAAACTTAATCATAGTGCAATTTATTTATGCATAAATAACATTACATTTGTTTGACCGCAAAATGAAATGGGGAAAACAAAAAAAATAGAAGGCTGTCACAAGTATTCTGAGGATTGTGACAAATACTGCAGTTTAAACTCAGACAAAAATTAAATATCCATTTCCATATAAAAACTGTCAATAGCTACCAAACCGTTTAAACAACCATTCTGAGCAGTAGTTCTAAAAAAACAGAGGCACTGAGTTTTTATGAAAAGCTTATTAAAACATTCAAAAGTAGCTATAAGTTAGAATACCATTGAAGCAGGATTTTTAGGGTGATTCAAGAATACCTCTGTCTTTTGTATCAAACTAGCGCCCTTTTATAAAGTTACATGTAAACAAAATACAAAAAACTGAGATACAGGGACTAATCCATTCACATAGAAGTCAGAAAGGTATGGTGTTTTGAATTTGATTTCAGACTGAAAAAACTTCGAGATCCATCCACTAATTTTTAACAATCTAGAGGGTGAAAATTTGTCCTGCCCACCTAACTTAACAATTATGAACTGTATAAAATAATATTTCAAGCAGCTTGTTTGTGGAGAGAAATATAAACCTGAATTGTAATTTTGGTATAAGCAGGATAGAGTTAACGATGCATTTGATATTTGGAAAACTATTGAAATATACATTTTCACAAAAGAAATGTAAATCACAGCAGCAGAGTTAAGTGAGGTTTACAGTAGTATTTTGTGGAAAAACCTTCATAAATACATATATACTTTATAAACATCACACATTCATTAACTTACCATTCTCAAGTTTATTTCTGTGCACATTTTCAACATGCTTTAATCGCATTCCGACTTACCCACTGTTTCTTTCGCTAAACCCATTTGAAATTTGATAAACTCATATTTCTTTAAATAGTTTGTCAAGTTAATAAAAAATGTAACTCATGGTGAACAAAGCCACCACAAAGTTTTTAAAATACTTCTCCCACTTTTTTCCTATTAGTACTACAGACTGAGAACATGCCAATAGGAATTTGTGCTACTGTTGGCATTTGGTGTCCCCATCAACAGCAGACATTAGTACCATGATTTGTTAAAACACACTCAGACTTGAGTGAGGCAAACTGACCATGTTCCAGAATTAGTGCGAGTGGCTTTTAAACTGGATGACCTACCCAGAATGAAAGCTGCACATAACAATCATTAATGCTCAAAAAGACAAATTAAACCTGAATATTCCAGAAAAATGCAAGTATATACACACCCTAAGACAGTGTTTTACAACATCGATATTTATAATATATCCACAGTGAAAACCCTGAATAGCTCTGTTTAAAAGGCATGTGTTGTGACTGAACTGTCTACTGAAAAATATCCTGTCAAAGCTTGAGAATTCAAGTGCTATGGGTAGACTTGAAATGAGGTCTAGAACCTTCTGGAGGTGTTTGTCCCTGAATCGGTCACAGATTCTGACAATCTGGGCTTCTTTTTCGGCGGGGTCTTCAGTGTTCCAGAACGTTCCTTCACTTTGTACTCTAAAGTGCTGTGAGGTACTCTGTATACTCCTTGTGCTTTAGAGACACTCATCTTGCCACTCATGACCATTGCAATGGCTTCTTCAAGAATATCATGATCATACTGCCGGTATCTGCCACGCTTTTTCCTGGGCTGTTTTTCTCTCCGGTCCAGATCTTCGGCATCTTCAACGGAGCCGTTTTTCAAGTTAAGACACAGCGGAGAAAGATCTGCTTGCATGAGACAGGATTCAATACCAGAGTTTAGAGGTACAGAACATTCCATTTTGTTCTGTTTGGGGAGTATGGTTTTGAGTTTTTGAAGAGATAAGCCATCTGGCACCGGTGCACCTTTTGACACTTGATACATTACATCTACGAAACTGGAGATGTCAGCTTGGGATTTGGGCACAACACTGGCTCGTACCTGAGGGATTTTCAAATGTACTGCAGGACCATTCAAACTCTGAAAGCAAAGGCTTTCGTTTTTCTCTTTTAGCTGAGAAAACATTTTCTGCAGAGTCAGGTGATGGAGGTAAGAGGAAGCTGCAGGCAACTTCAGCTCAGAGTTTTCGGTCATGCCAAATTTACCCGGCTGCGAGAGCTCCACTTCAGCTCGGACCCTACTGGCCACTCTGCGCAGGACAAGGCGAGTCTCTCGGCTTCTTGAGACAAAAAGGTCAGTCCCGTTATCCTGGCTGAAGTTTTCCAACACCGACAGTTTTCCTTCAGATAAGGCGTCTAGCTGGAGTAGCAATGTTTTCTGAGGTATGCCGTATAGTATGGCCGCTTTGTGAATATCCAACGATCCTGACTGAATGTCTTTCAAAGCTTTTGAAAGCAAACCTTCCGAAAATTCAGAGCTTCTTTCCACAAAGTCATCTTTCTGCGGTCTCCTAAGATGGATGGAATGAAACGATGGTAAGCTGACGCATGACAGACTGGTAAACAGCTACGGAATGGAAGGGTCCACTCCTTTATTCCTTGCTTTGGTAACATCACTGCTTCTCACATTGCTTTATGTCTCTGAGCTGTGCCGTAAATTGCTTTAAGTTGCAAACGTTAGTCCTGGAAGGACAGCCTGTCAATCGTGCGGTAACAATGTTTATGGTAGCACTTCCAGTATTTTGGTTTTTTGCAATTCAGCAGAATTTGTATTTCAAAGACTCCAATAACTTCATGGCTTAGAGTAAAAAAAAAAAAACGAAGTTGTACATTATTGCTGATATTGTCCTGAACTGCTCATCACTGTGACGTTACCGCTGAACAAGTAATAAAAGAGTCAAACCCTTGATATTACAAAACAGAAACCAAAATAAAACCTCTAAGAATAAAAGGTTGCATTGCCAATGAAGACATAAAACAAATCAAGAGCACATGCAAATCTTGATAGGGAAAAAAACAACTTACAAAAGTAAGTTTATAAATGAGATTGGCATTGAAAACCTCATCCTTTGAAATGGCAAAGGAGTTGTCAAGCAAGTGACCACATTCAGTACAATTTAAGCTGTCAAAGATGGTCTGCGATATTTTCAATATACAATGTAGGTATTAAATGTGATATTTCAGCACTCCCAATACAGAAATAATTCCCAACATATGTATGTTATGTTGTCCCATCGGTGAAGCCAGTCTCAAAAAAGACTGACAAATCAGAGTGCCTAATACTGCCCTTTAACAATGACATGTAATTAAGAACATTATAAAAAATAAAAAAGACAGTACTCACCCTGAAGTGTTCTGATTAGTGGATGCATTTGTACATGTTGACAATGTGGAGCTGGAACGATTCTTCTGTGAGAGGTCAAGCACCCCGCCTGCTAAATAAACAGATAAAAAATTAGATACTGCATCTAAATACCTTAATCGGTGCTTTTAAACACTTAAACTAGTACAAGCAAGCACATCAACTAAACATTAACACACTAAATCTGCATCCTATTGGATAGCATATTCAATACTGCCTCAGAAAAATGACTGGTTTACACACAGTTGTTTACCTTGTTCAACATTCAGATGGGTTCGATTCACAGTAAGGTCCAGTGGTCCATCTTGATCTGAGGGATGCCGACTGTCACAAACTAAATTCGTATCCAGCGACGACCCATTTTTTCCTCCTTGAATTTGACTTTTTGAAGCATATTCGATGGCAAATTGACGGATCATCCTTTTCATTAATTCCTGAGCAACTAAGGGAATGTTCGGGTCACAGCTCTGAGGGAGGTCTGGCAAGAGAGAGGAAGACTTCTTAAAACATGAGTAAAAGAATATTTTCCTAAAAGAAAAAAAGTGAAAGGTAAGAAAACACTTAAACACCAGTATCATATGTTCAGGGAGACACCCAACACAATTCAAGGTTAAAAATGTAAAATTCTTCCAAAGTCTCATGCTGCTGTATAAGAAAGGCAATGGGATGTAATTGCTATTATTTACCAAGAATAAAAGGCAAGGTAACTACATAATTATACTTTCGAGTGAAGGTCTACGGCAGCAGGAAGTTGACAAGCAATGCAAACAGAAGCCAAGTGTTGCACAGACACTGAGGGTGTACACATCCTTTGTGAAGCAGAGATGCAGCACTGTCTGTGTAACCACACATTGTTTGGCAGAAACAAAGTGTGACCTTGTTTGGTTAAGTGCTCTTTAAACCCTACAGCCCAGTTCTGTCTTGGGTAGATGTTTGCTTCAGAAGAATCTCAGTAAATAACATGAAATCATTCATGAATTAAAACTGGCACGTTCAAACATTTTCTATGTACCTTTCTTCCGAAAGATTGCATGAAGAAACTTGTCGGCTTGATATTCGATTTTCTCAGTGTTTGACTCGCCCTGAGAACTTTCTTCTGTTGGAGTTGACTGTAGCGAACAGACAGCTGGAATATGGTCCTGTTTTAAATTAGAATAAACACAGATTAACAAAATACTTAAGTGTTACACTGAGTTAAGGAGTTACATTTTAAAAGAAATCATGGTAAACATTACCCCAATTTTTTCTAACTGTAGACTGCAGAAAGAACAGCTGGCATCCACGGACCAATCATTAACCACATCTGGCTCACAGTCTATGAAGACACATTTATTACAGTTTTTACTCTGTCTTGCTTCAAACATGCTTGAACACCTGACAAAATGTATTAAATAAATAGCAATAAAAGTGATAGTCATAATGCTTAAAACTAGCATTAAAAATGAAGTATAAGGAATGCAATTAAGCATTCAATTATTTAGTGAAGTGCTGTGCATACACCTTACCGTCAAATATACTAAGATCTCTAAGAAGCCTGGTTCCATAGATTCCTTCTAATATACTTTCAAATCCTGCAAAAAGAAGAAAAAAAATTAGAAACATTACCTGTGGCAGCTTTCCTCACCACTGCTAGGATTACAAGCAGGTATCATCAAATGGGCAGTGGTGGCTTAAGGGTTAGGGAAGCACATTTCAGACTGCAGGTTCGAGTCCCCTACCAACAGGGCACCACTGAGGTACCCTGAGCAAGGTACCACCCCCAAACACTGCTCCCCAGGCACTGAATTAGCCACCCCCTACTGTCTCTACGTCACATATGGGTTAAATGCAGAGGACACATTTCATTGTTGTGTGCTGTGTCAACACTGATTACTTAATTTTAAAATGTAAAAATTCTAAATCAGATGGGGGGGGGGGGAACCCATCACTCCATGTAGCGATAAATCGGTAAAGCCAACAACTTAATAATGTTTGACAAAATGTTTCAAATTAAAACTTCACTAAATCAACACTAAGAAACACCATAATGCAGCCTGAGAGGAAGTTTTATGGCTTTAGAAAACAGGCATAACACTTGTCCAGACCCTGACTTTTCAGTAATATACAGGGATTCACTCATGTCCACAATTTGGTAAGCAGATTAGCAGTATGCTTAAAATATTAATGAGGGGCGCATTGTGATGCCCAAAAAGTTAGTAAACTGTATAAATTCAGTGTATCCTTATGTCTAATAAATGTGTTGGACTTTAAACTGCAAAAACTACCACCACACCACCGATGTCTTTTTTACGTTATCCACAATATCTCGTCTTTCAAAAGATGTTATGGCTGCCGAGTTGCCCCTTTCTTCGCCGCCACTTCAGTACTTATCACTTCCACGACTTACCAAAGCAGTATGTGGCATGCTTCTTCAATCAAACTTAATAAACATAATAGGGATGGGCCAATCACAGTTCCAATCCTTTTCTGATAAACAACTGCCGATACAGTTAGAGATTCCAATAGAAGGGCACTTTTTGCTTCAATATTTTAATATAAAAAATACATCCATCCATAGTTTGACACCGCATATCCTAATCAGAGCCACAGGGGGTACTAGACCCTATCCTGGAGGCTACAGGCGTAAGGCAGGAAACAACCCAAGATGGGACACCAACCCATCACAGGGCATACTCACACACCATTATAACAAAAATGTATAGTACATGCTTTACATATTATTAATATTTTTAAACAAGTAAATAGAGATTAAAAAATGTATGCCAAAAAATCTTCAATTAGGCTACTAGAAGCATACATAACATACTATTCCACCTCATTTGTACATCTTGTTTTAAGCGTTTTTGTGGCATTTTGAGTTTGATTTGAATATCTTCCAAGGAAGGATACACAAGTAGCGAATGCTTAAAATGCCCCACAATTTCTCCCACTGGCAACAGCGCCACTTACACTTTGCTGCGACAGCAGTCCTTGTCTATTGCAAGCTGCAGTGAGTACGCAAAACAGCCCAAGCTAGTGACTCCCAAATCATCCATTGTATTTTTGCATTACTCGCGTTGTCTCGCACAATTGCGTGCGCTTTGTTTAGTGGGATTTTCCACTAAACGTGACCTCCACCTCGCAAATCTTTGTTTTTAAAGATTGTAAATCACTGTCTCCTTCTTATTTGATGTTCTTATGCTCCTCGTACTGCAAGGGGTATGCACATGACATCACAGCAGATGAAAGTCAGTGCGCTCACACCCACTGACAGGCAGATAAACTTAGTGGCAGCGTTAGCATTTAGCTTGAATGCCTCAAAAAAAAACATCTAAAAACAGGAAAGAGTTGTCATGTGATTGATTGTACAAATACATTTAAAACGAAATAGGAGCTGTCTTTTTAGAGACTGCCAAAAACTAAATAAGTAAGTATCGAACGTGGACCGGCCATGTATGGCCGATACCCGATCCATCAAATAGGTTGGGATCAGTGCAGATACTGATCCGAATAAAGGAATCTCTAAAACATAAGAATATGCCAAATTTATGCCAATCACTAACTTCTGGACTTCATAATATGCCTCAATATTTTAGACGTACTACTAACCCGCTTCCCAAATTGAATGTGTAAGTAAACATCCATATAGTTTAGAAAAAACAGCATCTGGACAGATGTTTGCACTGGTCATTTAAAGCCCAGGGGTGTGGCTGCACAAAACCTCTTAAGATTTTCCTTTAAGTCCAAATTAAAGAGTTTTGAAATAAAATAGGTAGTACAAAACACCTTTAAGTCTATTCCTTAAGGTGTCCTTGGAGGAAAAAAAAAAAAACTTGCATGAACATTTTAACTTGATCTTATATATAATGAACCCCTTAAAGTTCCCTTAACACCTGCACAAGTAAAGCATCTTAAAATACCGCTCTTAACCACGACACAGAGTTTACGGCAATAAATGAAGAAAAACGCATTTTGAAAAGAGGGTTCCACGACAGAGAACACAATGGATACGATTAATGATGATCAACTGATTTAGCATTACAGATTTGACTGGCAGTCGATTTCTGATTTTATTTATACAGCCCACAACATGTTTATATTTCATTATTAAATCTGGCTAGCAGATTGGTCTTTCGCTTTCCACAGAATGTAACATTTTTCCATTAATAAGTGCTGGCAAGTTTCAGAAAGAGAGACAGAAGTATCAGTTATCAATCGTATTTCCGGATGAAGAAATACGAAGACGCATGCAAAAAAGGTATTCATTAATGCATTTACAAAAACAATTCCACCTGCTCACTACCTCCTTTCCCTGCACTTTCGCCTATCTCCCAAGTTAGCATCGGGGCTTGTCATCAGCCAATCAGTAAAGCTTAATCACCATATGCAGCACTCAGTAGTAGTTCTTCCAGCGAGAAGTACCTACTCATAGTTAAGTAACACCAGGGGAAACAGTTTAGATTTTTATCAGGTAAGGATGCAGTGATAAAAATAAAAGCTGGATTTTGTTATTTATATTCATCAGACGAATAGTAAGTTTAATTTCATCATTGTCACGTTTTTGTTTGTTGTTTTCGTCATGCAAAAAAACCTTCATTAGGCCATATTTTCGTTAAAACTGGAGGTGATAACAGGTATGACACCAGGTGTAAGTGCATCCAAACAAATGGTCTCCATGGAAACTAAATTTTACTGAAGTACAATCTTTCAATGCAATAAATCCCTTAAGGATTTCTCCTGAACTAAGGAAGCCTTTTAAGGGATTCTGTGGAACACCCTTAAAGAAATCCCTCACTAGTTAAACCTAAAGTGTCATGCTTAAGGGGAAAACTTGAGCCGCTTTGTGCAAACAGTTCCTAGTGATTATTGCGCATGCACCATATATTCAAGGTTATATATCACAATGTGATATGGTGCAGCCCTAGATGGGGCATTTACACAACCAGATGCAAGTCTTCACATGAACCATGTGAAAAATGTTGACAAATGTCCATTCACTTGATAAGTATATAGTAAATAATTTACAGTGAGCCAGCTAGATTTCATTCAACATATATGGCTAGTAATTCATTTTCAACTAATGACCAAATTTATGTATTTCGGTGGTTATTTTGTTGCAATAATTTATGTTGCTGAGGGTCTTGTATTCCAAAAACGTGCATGCATTTAGTAGAATGCTGGTCGCAAATTCACCCTATACAGTGCATGCAAAAATATTTGTCGTTGATCCAAGATCACTTTATTGGATACAATGGTTTTCAAAAGGAAATTGAGTTAGTATTTTACTCCTCCCCAAAACTGCAAGACACCCCTAATTTACCAGAATCGCCTATAATTCACTACCTTCCCCCCTATTTCAGATTTTTTTTTCCCCTCACAAAAATTCACTTTCATAGCCCTTTTGAATTCTTATAGGTGATTTATGACAAATGTGAATCACATGCAACTTTTATAGACAGAACATTTTAGTTTTCAGAAAAATGCAAGCACAATTATTGAATTGGTTATATCATGAGGTAATACCTTATAGTTAAATACAAAGATGTCAGTGTTGATTCAGGAATACCACATCCGGACCAAATTTCTCTGAATAGGTGAGATTAGAAATGTCCAATTTAAAAAGTTTTTGAAAACACGTTTGTATATAGTCACTTTAAAGGTTAATTTCCATACACTTGCCACACCAAAATTTATATATGAAATCTCACATGCCATTATGTTTAATTCAATTTCAGCTTGCACTAATCAAGCCAAGCTTTGGTCTGCTCATATTCTATTTATGACACCCAGAAGATGGCTGTCCATTTTCACTGCAGATAGAGTTTGACCAGTCAGTAAGAGAGCTGCTTAAAAGGCAAGGTAGCTGCCACAAGCTATTAGCATTACATTAAATTATTCAGTTTTTGGTTGCACATCTCTTAAATACTTGTAGGTTGACAGCAAAAATCAAAATAAGTCCCTTGCTCACAAACAGTTTAGGTAGCCATTTGATCACAACAATTAAACAGAATATAAGCTTCTACTTTGCAAGGACCTGTAGATATTTCACACCCTCACACTCTTACCATCACAGTCTTAATGTAACCACAATTGTAATGGTTCTAAAACATCACAGTGCACCATAATTGTTTGTAATTTACTGCATTGCAGCGTTTCTAACACATTACAGTATAACAACATATTTCACCCAAAGTACCTCATGTGTACCTCAACAGTATGTACTGTTGTACAGTACAGTAATCACTAGCCAATGAAAGAAAGCTATTCATGCAAAAGGTCTGTGTTACATTGTTGAAACAAAATGCCATGTGTTCTTTTGAACCTAATTTTTTAACCAGCTTAAATCTTCTAAACACTATTTCACACATCTTGTGAAATACATCACACATCAAGACAAATGCAGTAAAGAACAGCAAAAACAGCAAAGCTCGTTCAGTTGTGATACTCCCAGTCGCTTTGTCATACAGCGTAAAAGTACAAACGGCATTGTAAATCGGACAAATTCATAAATGCTGTTCATACCGATTCCTAAGTAATAAAGTAAATATTGGTTACAATGAATAGTACTAGGTTTTTTACAAGTCCGCAATACAAGCTTAACTGTACTTAAGCAAAACCTCAGTGTTAATATACAAAATATATGAAATGTCAGTTAAAATGCTGTAATCGTAAGGAACGAATGCGTCCTGAAGGGAAAAAATTAAACAAAACCGCCTTTCACCGACAATGTCCGGAACCGCTTAACAACCAGCGTGCCAGAGTTCAACATTTTCTTAGAATCGCAATTGACAATTAAGTCGGTAACAAAATGAATATATCCAAGTAAAATGCAAATATTTATGAAGGTGTTTAATTCAGACAAACACTGAACGGAGATGGAAAGCTGGCGAGAACAGCTACTTAAAAACTAACACTTCATTTGAAGTTGGTAACACTCACCGATTAGACACATATGAAATAATTATGAGAACAGTTGCTTTTAAGCAAAACCTATACTCTTTGTTACATCAAGTAATACTGTATTATTCAGACTGTCTAGTCACTATCGTTAAAGTTGACCGAGCGAGCTAAAGTCAACCAGCTTCATGACAGATACCCGTACCAAGAAACAAGCTCCCAACCGAGGCATCAAAAGCGTTATTAGGGATACAAGCACCTCGCTCAAAACGCCAGGTATTACACCGTGCAGTACCTAAAAAGAGGCAGTTTCTCGTTCTGCAGGCGCGCGAGCTGGAGAAGAAGAAGCCCGGTAAGCGCGAGCGGGGTCGCGTTTATAAAACAACACGGTCACGTGAAGCCGACAAAGGACAGCCGTTAAGATTTCGGCGAGTATGGGAAAAACGGTCAAATAAAAGCGAAAAAGGGCCCGGCTCGGTCCACAACTTCCTCACATGGGCAGAATCTTTTTTTTTTTTTTTTTTTTCTTTCAAAAAGAGCCGCGTCAAACTCCTTGGCGCGATGAAGAGTTTTTGTTTTTTCCTCTTTTAAATTTTTTTATGCACACTTCATAACTCATTTTAGATAGAGATTCTCAGGGGAGGGGGGAAGGGGGGATACGGGACGTTAACCGGAACACCGAAGAGTCAAGACAAAAGAAAATGGAGACAGAAATGGTAGCTAGCCTGCCAACTACCTCTTCAGTTCAATATAGCTCAAAAGCTAGTTAGCAGATTAGCCGGATTGTGTAGTAAAGCAAACACAAAGCAGCACTAACCGTAGTCACACCAAAAATATACACACGACATACAAATCAGAAAATGCACCACCTATTCTTACCTACACAATGGATCAATTTGTGTCGCCAGGAGTCGAGTTCCCGCCGGAATCCTTTTCTCTCTGCCGTACATTTCGAGCTACGGCACTGGGTAGCCATTCTGTCTGTTCTTCTCTACCTCTGCGTGTGACGTCACTCCCTGACTCTACATCTTACGCTCGGTTGATTGACACGTGTCACACGGGCACGCTGAGGAGGAGCTTATCAAATTAACATGAGATGCTGTTAGTCAAAGGTGACCCAAGCTACAGGCTAATTATTCTTCTTGCATTATAAGAAACAATAGGAGATGTAATCACACTACTGTGTAACACTGTATATTTTATGTTTATGTTTTTATTTTCTGTCTGATTTTCAAGTTGTTTTTTAAAGGCTAATATGAATATTAAACTATTGAATATATGTCCACTGTTATATGTAACAGATATACAACTGGTACCCATGCATCTTAATGTTAACAAAAATGACTGCACAGTTTTGGCATATTTTCATTCTTTGTGTTTATCACTTAGTAACATCTTTCTCTAAACAGTACATTTGTGATTCAAGTTCATAATACATATGCATGAATATGAGTTACAGAAAATTCTGTAACAGAAGAAACTGTTAGGTGTTACATCAGGGCATGAGTTGCATGTGGATGTCATGCCCCCTCCCCCATGGGGAAAAAAATGACAAAAACCATACCTTTTGAAAATATACCATCCCCCCTCACCACTTCCCTAAATGATCCTCTGTAATTTCACTTACATAAAGATAAATCTATATAAGGGGTCCTGAACTGGCAGACTCCAGTCTGTATCCAGACCAAAATACAACACACACACACATTTTATAGTTGAGGACTTGCCCATGGCTTGGCAAATTTTATTGTAAATACACCCCCCCACAAAAAAAAGCAATTTCGACCAGCTAAGCATAAAATAAATTATCATTAAATTCCTAGAATAAATGCAAATAAAGTTATATAGTGAGATTGCTTACGATCACTCAGAACAGGCTGCCTAGATGTCATGGTGATATTAATCTATAGCCTTTCCATAGTATAGCCTAGAGATAATCACAAATTCGTCTGAGATTCAAGAGTTGTCTTTCCTGTTTTTCTGTGCATCCAACAATTCAGGCACCGCTATAT
The DNA here is from genome assembly GCA_026776725.1 of Gnathonemus echidnorhynchus. Taxonomy (NCBI): domain Eukaryota; kingdom Metazoa; phylum Chordata; class Actinopteri; order Osteoglossiformes; family Mormyridae; genus Gnathonemus; species Gnathonemus echidnorhynchus. Next base: position 1,095,157 of record JAODJU010000050.1, on the reverse strand, counting down.
CTAGCACTATATTATTTTTGGTGTCTGCTGCAATACTACCCATAATCACTATACCAAATTAGGAATTTTTTTTTCTATATTGTTACTGTAAATATAGTAACATGGGGCTCTGTGGGTTAAAAGTTAATGCCTTTGTCTTGAAGATTGCTGGTTCAAATTCTGTAACCTGCAGAAGAATTATATCTCCGTTGGGGTCTTGAGCAAGACCCTGGACCAATTCCCCTAGGGACACTGGCGTAATGGCTGACCCAATGCACTGTCTCCAAGGATAAGTCTCCCTTTATATGTCTGTGTGAGTGTTTCTGTGTCTCGTATTAGAGCAAAAGGTGTTGTGCTGAAAGTTGAAATTTCCTTGTGTTTGCTACTAGCACAATTACAATAAAGGCATTTCATGCAGCATGAGCTGGTGTTTGTATTACTGTACTATCAGTGGTACTATCAAGTACTATCCTTACTATCTGCGTAGTTCATCAGAATATATACCGTTAACAATACACTTTGCAATGGAATAACTGCTAGGCAGATCCACTTCTGACCTGCTATTTCATCAGATAGGGGCACCCACCATTTGCTGTATAAGCATTGTTTTACATAATGAGGAGTAAGACACAAACACAACGATTCACCTAGACATGTTAAACAGTATTTTATGCTTTAAAATACAAGGAATCAATACAATTCACTGACAGCAAAACAACACTCATTTGCATAGTGTGCCACCATTGGCCCTTAGCCTTACAAGTGTTTCTGGCAGAACAGAATCACTAAATGACAGGCAAATGCGGATTATTTACAGTGGCATTTACAGATATTTATTATGACTTTAACACTGCCTGCTGCTACGATATTAAATAGGTCTGACACTTGCCCAGATGAATTATTTCCTATTTTTAATGTGCAGAATATAGATGACAACCAATTATCATTTACCAGTCGATGGCTAGAAAATATTACAAAGAGGAGAACAAAGAAAACAGGTGTATAGAAAGTCCTTGGCACATTTTTTGAGTCAACTAGGCTTGAATTATGAGTTTGTATAAGTTAAAGAAGCACATGGCTGATTAGGTCCTTGTTTGTTACTCAGTAGGATGTCAGAATATTTTATTCCGGATGTTGAAAAGATCCTCAAATGTCAGAATAATTATGGCCCAGCAGGCAATTAAAATACCATCAATGCATTTCTGTCATATTGAGAAAACTGTTTAATGAGTCACAGCCACAAGTATCTGATGTAAATAAATAATGCACATATAATAAGATCTAAAAGCCACATGTTTTTGAAGAATACAATTCCAATTGTACAATAGGGCTCCAATAGGGGAATTATTTTCTGAAAATAACATGAAAGGAATGAAAAAAGGAATGTTGTTTTTTTCTGTCTCTTTTTCCTTCTTTCTTATCGATCTATCTAAAAAATTCAATCAGCTGAATAGGGAAACACAGACATTTAAAAATAACGATACGGACAGATATATGAGGGTGGCGTATATGCATATTTACAATTCATAGCATGTTTCTTTTAAGTTAGCTAATATACCAAAATAACAAAGGATTGAACAGTCTGGGCCCAACACCAGCACCACTGAAATTAATAGGATATATATTTTTATTACTAAATTCCAGAAACAGAATAATTGACCAAGCATTATCTTCACTTTAATCAAGTTTTAATTATAATCAAAACAGAAATACTGAAATTTTTGATTACTTTGATTGCACTTTAGCTGCATTGCCGCAACTTAAATCTATAATTATATAAATTCAACAAATATTTACTTTATGACCCTAAATGACGGACAAAAGTGTAACTATAATAAACATTGTTGTAGGCAAATACAGTAAATATTGTGGTTTACATGTACAGTGGCCAGTTTCTTAAGCATATCACCTTGCTAATGCATGCAGTCGACTCCTCCAAACAGCCATTCATATATATATATATAGCTGTAACTGAATACACACAGCATGACAGGGTCAGGAGGTTCACCGTTATTCAAATAAGTATTAAAATGGCTAAGATGCCTGATCTAAGCAATTTTGAATGTGGTTGGTGCCAAACATGATAGTTCCAGCATCTGAGATACAGCTGTCCTCCTAGATATTTCACCCATTATAGTGTGTGTACAGTTAATGGTGCGATGAACAAAAAAACATCCAGTCAATGGTACGACAGAGGGGAATGGCTATAATAAAGGCCAGAAGCACAAAATACCAGGTCAGTACAATAGCACAGTGTAGAACGGCTTCTCTAAATATACAACATGCTTTATATAAACTTCAGATGCAACCTTCAAAAAGGTTCTGGAGGAAATAATGGGTCCTACCCAGTACTAGCTAGGTGTATCTAATAAAGTAATCACTGAGTCTAAATACATTTTTCACAAAATAAGTTTATTTGTTTAAACTGGTATTAGATTAGGTATTGTGTCTATTTGCATCATTCACCTTAGGGTGCTCTGGTACCATGCAGAGTCATGACTTGCTTTGTGCTTAAACATGGTTATGTTTTATTATGGACGGTCCATGGCTTGCAAAAAAAGTCCAACAACGATTCACCACTTGGGTTTAGATCTGGCAGCTCATTCCCTTCTGATCAGCTGCTCCTGGTACCTCCATCATTCCTCATCTGTGCTTCTCCTAGGAGGACCACAGAGTCCATAGAAGGCACCCTTTCCAGCAAGACAGGGTATTCCTAACTGCAGTTCACATATGCATGGACATAACTCTCTTCCTATGCCCCCCCAGGAAAAACTCCAACTGCGCAGCCCACAGACTTCGAGTTCTACCCATCCCCATTCCTGGTCACTCACAATAGGGAAATCCAGGTTAGGGGTGATTCCACCCCAAAGTCAACGTTTTTTATTTGCAACATGCACTGGCGAGTGTGATATTTAGGCAAGCGAAATGTTAAAAACTTGCATGATTTATTTTTAGTGTTTTAGCACTATCGAGTTTTGGTGCGACACCATACTTTTCCACTGCGATACAAGAACGGAGCCGTACCGCAAAGAGAGAGTAGCTCCAATGCAGTTCGCTTTGGTTTTCCACTGCTGAAGGGTCGGCTTGGCAAAAGCATCGCCACACTAGCAGAACGACTGTGGCGTAAAACAAAGAGACGCTTATTTACTGTTCACACGGTGTACATCCTGATTTACTGTGTGCTAATTTCCTAATTTTCTAGCACATCTGTGAGAATCTCCGTGTTATGCAAGCATGAAACGCTAGTGGAATTAGCATTCTCGTGCATAAATTTGCATTATGAATCCATTCCGTTTAGCTGTTCTATAGTACTGCTTTAAGTTGGAGGTTGGAAATTTTCAAGTTCCGAGTTATCGGAAATGCATCAATACATCGTGATGTGCAGTACTACTAATAATGAGTAATATATAGAATCTGCCATTTTCCTTCAGACAGTCCATACGCAGAACATTGGTATTTCTGTGCATTCCGACCAATCAGATGGCGGTGATGCAACCGGTTCGGTTTGGTCAGGCTTTTGGCCCTGCCAGTAAGCTGGACCATGTCAGCATGGTTACGGCTTGGGTCCGCATACTTTGCAATGGAAAACTGCCAGGTCACCTTAAGGCTCTGTCCTTGGCAGTAGTGGAAAATCATTCTCAGGCTCCTTCCCCACCTAAACAGCAACATTCCTAAGCCAGTGTTCATTGGTATGGTCTTTTTTAGACATTGTACTTTGTATGGGGAAGTCTCCATTCAATTCACATAAAGGTATTATTGCCGCTTCTGTATAATTATAGATAGAGACTGCACATTATTTTGACATATATTACTATCAACCTGATATGAACTTATTTGCACAGATAAATCAGTACATTGTTGTGCTATTTTGCTTGACAGATTCTTTCAGCTGCTGCACCCACGTTGAATTTTTTAATAACCTTGAGAGTAATTAATTTGGTTTGCAGCTTTAAAAAATGTATTTCAATTGCCTTGACAGATTTTCTTGATAGATGCACTGCCCTCAGAATAACCCTGAATTATAGTGATAAAAAAAAATAGTTTTGAAGCGATACTGACATCTACAAAAGCATGAATTACTATAAATTATACGAAATTGATTACATTCATCGAAATAATATAATTTCAGCTGTTTTTTCTTTTAATTTGCTATAACTGCATGATGGAAAAATGTATTTTACAGTTTCACCTGCGCAGCTTTTAATTGTGCTATAAACAAATAGATTAATGATACTCTTCTTACCACAGATTAGTGTTGATGGGTATTAGCCGGCACTATGAGGGTTTTCTCAGTATCTCCCACCTCCCCAACGATGGCAATCTTGTAAATGTGCCTTATGATGAACTCTGCATATAGGTTTTCCACCATGATTTTTTTTTCTCTCCTGCCATGTGGGTTTGTATCACAGTTTTGCAGTATGAATTCATCCAACTGGCCAGTGAAAATGATTTGAATAATATCCATTTTGATGAGCTGCATGTATTCCATCTGACACCAGAAGACCATCCCAAATCATATCAATGAGAATGTAACAAAATAAAGTAAATGTTTTATTGACTGGCGCCCTGTCCAGGATGTACCCCAGCCTGTGCACTGTGCTGCCAGAGATAGACTCCACACCCCCCCCCCCCGCTGCCTTGACCAGGATACAAGGTTCGAAGATGGATGGATTGATATGTGTTTTATTAGCAATTAGCAATAGCTATATTAGTAAAATGTTGGTTGACACATTGCTAAAACCTGTAAAAATAGTATTGATAGACAACAGAACCTTGATTCCTAATATTAGCATGATCAGCAAAAAAGTCTGCAAGAAGAAAAACAACCAAAAAGATTAATGTGCTGCATGTTTTCAGACCATAAAAGTGCAAAACAATAACCACCCTTTGTTGCCAGATCTTTCTTCATCTTTGTCGAGGAAGCAGTTTTACTACCGTCCATGCAAATTTCATTAGCAGTGAAAGGTCACAAAAATACTAACAGTCTTGAAAAGTAGAAGACGCCTTTTAAAAGAAGGCTGAAAAAGAGGGGATTGGTCTTTTTTTATAAGCCTTTGATGAAAAGGAAATGCATCAGCAAACAGCAAATAAAGTTTCCGTAGAGCACTGATAGCCCAGCCAAGAAAAACTTATTTGGCAGGAGATCCCCAAAGCTACACAAAACATTTCATTATCAAAGCATATTTTGCTCTATTCCTTTGAGCATTAACTGATTATATCTTCGACATTATTTAAAATATATCCAATGTAGAAGCCATGCTTCAGAAAGCATCCGAAGGCAGATATACACGTATTAATTCTGAGTAAGAGAGGAAAATTTGATCTTTTTTTCATTTAACATTACTATGTGTCTTATATAAACTTGTGTTTTGAAGATAAAATGCAATTATATTGTCTGTCCAATATTATCAGTCAATAATACACACTTTAAAGAGAAAGACATCATTTCACAGCAGTGGCCGAGCAAATCTTTGGTCTTTTTGGTTCTGTGACATGTATTAGATGAGTGTTTCTTTTGTACGTTAATTAGGATCTTCCTGGTGAGGACAGACACGGGAGCTGGGTGGAGCGAGTTGCCCGATCAGGGACTCTTCCTCACAGGGAGAGCGGAGAGTCTGAGCAGATGGTGCTTATGAGTGTCTGTGCTCCCCAGCCCCTCGCTCCATCTCTCCCAGAACGACGCCAGCTTTCCCAGTGCCAGGCCCCTCTACACAATGGCGATCTGCTCCTTGTGGGGAAAAATATCATCACGGGACACTTTCCAGGGATGCAACACTAGTAATCCATGCCCCCCCCCACCACCCTCTTAAAAAAAAAAAGGTTGTGGTTTGTGGTTGTCTTTTAATTGTTTAACACATAACACCTGGTAATCAAAACAGATTAGCATGGAACTGCTTCAAATCCACCCGCAGTACAGAGATATATAACATTAAAAAAAATAAATATCACATTTACTGTCGTTGTGTATTATTTTCTTAAGCTAAACCGAAAGTAAGCTTTGCTTATATATGAATATCAACAATAACAATGATAACAATAGTTAAACTTCAGTTATAGTATAATGCAAGACCACAGTCATGGAGTCACTGGGAGAGGGACCAAGGCCGTAATTATAATATATATCGGGTGGACATTGTGAGCACATCTGACTATTGGGGGGGGAGGGGGTCTGTGCCGCCCCCAATATATATTATAATTATGGCCTTGGTATAATGGTTTACTGTATTCTGGCTGCAGACAGACCTACTCTTTATAATTTTTAGCTATGCACAATAATCTATCTATCTATCTATCTATCTATCTATCTATCTATCTATCTATCTATCTATCTATCTATCTATTAATTATCCAGTCTTCTGAAAATTATATGTTCCGCAAACAGATGGGGGAGAAGTCCTTTTAGCCTCACTGACCTAGAATTATAATCATCTTATTATACAATGTCAGACCATGCTGTTCTCCACTAATGCGCTGCGAGCTTCCTGGTCTCCTTCAGACAAGCAGAGAAACAAGCTTCAACATTAACTCTGAGGAATACTGCAGGGTACTGGGGATCTTGAAAGTATAAATACATTTGATTTTTGTTGATTTCATTATGACTTGAGACTCATCGTTTAAAATACTTCCCCTTTTCCACTATCACGCGGCGAAGATGACAGAGCAGCTTCTCTGTGCAAAACGTTACAGGCGAATGCAACAATGTCTGTCTTAACGCCTCTCATGTCAATGTTTCACTTTGTTTGGTCATCAGGGACAAAGTCATTCCACACTGACAGCGCTCTGCAAGTCTGCATGTATCTAAAAAAAAGAATGTACTGGGACAATTTCACAAACCTCTCATTACACAACAGATCTTGTACGTGTACGTGCAATTACTGACAATGAAATGCATTTCAGTTTTTAATTGCACTGATATGCTATTGAATTTAACACTAAATAACTAAATCATCTTTACAGTAACACTCATAGCAGATCAAATTTTTAATATAGCAAGAGTATATTTACTTACAAACATATTAATAACCCGTAAATGCAGGTTTTAGTTTTTATGATGGTTAAACATACTTTTGAGAGGCATCCTGAAATATATGTTCCGATAGGAGTGTGAATTGTAACCTGTTGAGTTACTAATGGCTAAATTCAGTTCCTCTACAACTGCCAGATGTTTCCTGTTGACATAAACGAATAACTGTCCACCCCTTCCCTTTGGTGTTCTTTATTGTTTTTCATTAAATCGCTGGACAGTGTATATACAAAACAGTAATATGAACGTTATACAAACAGACACTGTATGTACTAATAAGACCAGACTGCTCAGCATTGCAAATGGCTATAGTTTATGAAAACAGAAACACAATATTGCACAATAATCCCCAACAATTGACTGTCTTCAAGTCAACCTTGTCTTCAAGGTTGCATATGAATTTGGTCTTACATTGGGGAAGCAGTGCATTATACAGACCAATGTAAAAAAATACACGGAGATCTCAAACTTATGCTAATTATTCTGGGTATACTGTAAGCCTATATAAATATTCATGCGCTTACATGTGCCATTGACTGATGGGCATACATATTCAAATTTAAAATAAACACAGACCAGATATTGTGAAGTCTTCCAAAAACAAATCAATCAAAACCAGGAAAAAGAGCCGTGCAAATAATTATATTGAAATAGATGTAAATAAAAGTAAGAGTGCCATAGGAAGAAAAAAAAACTCATCACATATTCCCTGTTGTCTGGGCAATGGGTTAATTTGAGTGATGGAAATGTATTTTACTTATACAATTTAAACCAGTCAGTTGTGAACTGTACCACATACAAAACTGTAATGTTACCCTTCTTATCATTGAGGGCTATTATAGAATACTGCCATATTCACATGCTGTTATTTTAATTATGCCCACATAATAATAATCTTATCAAAACCTTTAAAAAAAAAACCTAATGAGGTTTTTTTTTTGAACAAGGGATCACAGCTAATGAATTTCAACATTTTTTTCTCCCAAGAACTATCCTCTAAGTTAATACTGCTATTATTAATTGGTTCTTTCTTTCCTTCTCTCTCTCTCTCTCTCTCTCTCTCTGTCTCTCTCTCTCTCTCTTTCTCTCTCTCTCTCTCTACAAATCTTTACAAATATATTAAGCCTCTCTTGTGATGCGGGAGTGGAGGGGGGGGGGCATTTATTCTGCAGGAAAATGGTGACAACCCACAGACAATCTTCCCTTCAATAATAAGGGCATGCCTGTTAGCTCCCCATCGGACCTTCCTGTCGAGGTCATTTGGAAGTTCCGTTGGTACCACATGCTCTACAAATGGAAGAAGATCATTTCCATTTCTTTCTTTTCTGATCTGGACCACATGGAGACATACGTGTCACCCAGACTGTAAAACTGGGCAAAAGCCTCAAACAAACAATCTGATTACTCGCTTACCTTCTCGAATCATAACAATCAATATCAAAATGCAAAAGGTTAAAGTATCATTTATGTAAACCCTTCGATGACTTATGAAATCATAATGTTATTTTGTTAATAAAAAACAGTAATAAAAGATGACACACGTTTCATACGGAATAAAGCATGTTCCAAGCAGAGTAAAATATAGTACATAAACATATACAAAAACTGCAAAAGGTCTTTATTTATCTGTACCAACAGAGAGACACGGCTACCATGTTATTTTTTACATTTTTAGATTGTTGAGGTTCTGTAGCACTTAGACATTTTCTCAGAAAATAAAAATTGCATCATAAATAAAATGTATTATTGTTTTAACTTGCCACAAGCTCCCTACAACGGCAGCAAAACAGCAACCTGAAATTCGACCATAAAACCTAAAATAACCTAACAAAATAAAGGAATTAAACTGCAGGAGCCATCTGAAGAAGCTTTTCCTGAGCTGTCCAAGTCAGACAGACTTTAATAAAAAGCAGCCCTACTTCTGAAGATTTTCTGGGAGGGAAAAAAACCAGTAACATAATATTATCCAGCAGCTGCATATTTAGCTGCATTTTTGTTTGCTTGTGTGGAAGTGGCAGCCTCGAGTTCTAAGCTATTTAGAAATTTGGCTAAATTAATGCTGCTCTTCATTACTCAGTGAAAGAGCAGATTATGTATTTAGAAGGGGTTTAAATTCATAGTTATTTCCAAAGTTCAGTTCACTTTATTTTTTATTCATTATGCAACTTAAATAAAAAAACAAAAACAGAAACAATAAAAAAACGACAGAATAGCATAGATGGTTCAAACACAGTGATAATTAATTACCATTAAATATAACTATACACTTAAGAACTTTGTACATGCTCTTAATTATCGAGGTTAATATCGCAAAGACACCTGGAACAGAAACAGTGCTGTTTTGTGCCATTTTTAGTAGGGTTTCAGAATTGAAGAGCACTTAACTTTTTTAGTCCCATCTCCAACCCATCTCAAAAACTTGCACAAAGGGTCAAAGCCATAAATGATGTGTGATCAGAGTTGTGAAACATTGCAGAGGACAGGGCTAATGAAGTGAGATTAAAAAAAAAAAAAAAAACATCAATTATATTTATGGACCTCAACCTTGACATTTCATACTGCATTCCTACAATTGTATCCTTCAGAATTCAGGTATGTTAGTCTGTCTGTCTGTCAGCGAACTCTTCAGCTAAACAGCTAAACGAACGCCAATAATTATTTCTGTCATTAATGGTGCGTTTCCAGACTGTTTCACCGGATTAAAAAAAGCTTGATTTCAGCACAGTAGAGGTGTTTTGCACAGCTGTGCTCGTATGCCTTACTTTGGCATCTTATACCGTGTGAATTTTTCTTCAAAGAATATTATGCTGGTGGTTAAATAGAAAAAAAAAATGCCAGTAGTTAAAAAAGGGTCTGTTTTTTTGTTACACCTGCAGTTGGACTGGAGCAGAACAGATCTGAGGCAGCGGTGGAGTGAAAGGTGAGATGCAGACAGCTCTCCATCATGGAGAATAAAGAACACACCCTCCTCACTGATACTATGAGGATGAGGAGCTACTTCATTTCCCCTAAATGCAAAGTTGAGTGCTTCAGGTGCTCTTTATACCCAATGCTCTATGTGTGTACAATGCTGCTCTATGTATGTACTGTACAATGCTGCTTTGTTTAGAGCCACACTCTGTTGAGAGGACATTCTATGTACATATGATATTGTATTCACACAACTGCAATTTTGCAATAAAAATGTACAATGGGGGTACATACTTTTGCACAGTCCTCTTATTGATTCTTTAAATGTATTACATTTATTTTATTACTGATTTTCCTTTACATATTTGTTTTTACTTATGTTTACCTGTTGTTGTATTCATTTCTTATCCTTTGCGGTTTCATCTTTGTGCGAATGAACAAAGAAATTGCCCCCAACAAGGATCAATAAAGTTCTATCATAATCTTAACCGTAAAATTTTCGAAGTATTGTAACGATAAGCCGTAAACAATGATTAAACGGCGGAGGATACAGACGGTGAAACGAGGATGGTTTCTGATGTAACTGCATGCTAAGTTCTTCTTGACTAACTGATGTCGGTCGGCATCGGAATGATTTTTCTCACTCTGCAGCATTTCATGAAAATACCACATTAGACATTAATTTGATAATGCACTTCTCGCTGAGAAAATAACTGAAAAACAGGTCAGGTGGCTGCATTGCTATGTAACAGTAATTATTCATGGTATGATATGAAATGCAGAGAGAAATGTGTTACATTCTTTATGATACCTTGGTTCATGTTGTGCTGTATTTAACTTTACTGAATAGGTTTTTCCAAGGTCTTTGATGCAGGGCAGAGTATCCAGGAGTTAGCACAGTAAAACTCGGGGGAGGGGCTGTTTGCTGCAGTCCACTGAGACATGCATTAATGGTGGAGCTGTTCCTGTTAGATTAGCACACGCTTTTACGTTTGCTCCCTGTTGCCATGCATACTTTCTTTTTTTCCTATTTCCATACATGCATTCTGCTTCTGCCTCAGCATGCTTTACAAATCTAGCGCTGGATCAATGGTTGATTGTGCTACATGTGTGTATATTCTCAATATAACAAATCGTCAGTTGGTTGCCAGAAAATAGTAACAGGCACTAGCCTTAAGAAACATTAAAGTGTGGTGATGTGGAGCTTGATGGTTTAAGTCTGTGTCTGTATCCAGAAGGCCATAGGTTCAAATCCTGGGAATAGCAAAGAAATTGTATCGTATTGTTTAGACTTTGAGTAAAGCTGATATATCTGTCTTGTCCCTCAACTGCATGTTGCTCTGTATAAATAAAAGTATGCATTTCATTTTTACATTGTTTACAAATGAAAGCAATGACCCAACATGCAATTCTCTTTGTATTGTAAAACCAACAGGTCAGAGATTTAATTCTTGCATCATAAGGTATGAAATTGTACCCCTCGTGAAATCGTTAATAAAATACTATGATGCCACTCTACTGACACTAGAGTAACTAAGAAGGTCAAGAAGCTTCAAATTTTGAATCAATACACACGCCTTGTCTTTGGAGAGTCTGGGAAACACACTCTGCTGTCTGTGACCTGTGCTTCACCAAGGAGCAGAAGCTTTATTATATTTCAAAGCTTCCAAAATTTGGGCGACCAGATATTTCATGTCAGGGAGGAATCTTTGTGCTACTTCAGAATTTGTGAAATTCAATTTCAATTAAAATGACCTGGATTTCACTTATGCACAGATTTTTTTCTGTGTGCTGATTGGTCAGTCTCCTATAATCATGCATGTGTCACTAATGTTAATGTGAAACAGCTGGACGAGTCTTTCAATCAAGGAAACAAACCAGTCAAAGCACAAGAAGAGCTGAACTATTTAGCCAAACACAGGAGCCTTTCAGTTTGAAAGCAGTCTGTAAAAGCTGAAGTAGCTTATAATGTCCTTCTTGACGTGGATTTGGTGGTAACCCTACCAAAAATGTGCTTGAAACATAAACTACAAAGATATGATCACAAACCGACAGAATCCCAAATATGTATCATGGATAGAAATGGCTAAACGGAGATGTGAAGAAATAATAAGCAAGAAGCCACAATTTGAGGAATTCACCTGCACGAACATGACCTAGGAGGGAAACTAGGGAACTGTGAGAGAAAAGAGGAAGGAATTTTCGCCATAGAAACCAGGAAACATCATAAACAAAAGAGGCAAAAAGCTCATTACATTCCCAGTGCACTGGTCTTGCAGATCTTTCATCTGGGTGTGCAGAAAACAATCCTAAAATCTGATTGGCTACTGTTTTTTTTTTATAGGACACTGAGCAGAGCTTAGATGGAAGAATGAAAAGGCGTGGTGCAGGATACGGCTGTTTACATACCGGTCCTGCGTATGGATAGAACTGCAAACGCATGGCCAAAAGCAGCTGCTGCTTCATTAGTAGTGTTAAGTATTGCTGAAGGTGATTTTTAAGAGGAACCATATATTATATAATTACTTATATATACAGTATACAGTGCCCTGCAAAAGTCCTAGGCAAACCAATATTAACTGTTCATACCTATATGTGTGTGTGTGTGTTTAACTGCTACTCCACCTCACTGAGTTATTTGACTGTAATCAAATTAATTTATTATGGTGAAATGTAACAAACACATGGAATGGCTTCAGCGCCCCTGAGGAGAGGTTTGGAAACTGAAGCAGTGTTCATCCAGCCGTCCAACAAGATTTCTGGAGAATTGAAAAATTTCTTGTTTATCTTGTTTAACTTTTACATATGCTCTAATGTTAAATTGTATGTTTTTTTTCTGGGCAAATTATACACACACACGCGCGCGCGCGCACACACACACACACAGTTAAATAGCTTTAAACAATTTCCTTGACTAAGACTTCTGTGCAGTACTGCATATCTGCAAACTCCACGCTCTACTATGAAAATCTCAAGATGGCGGCTGTTCCTGAAGCAGCACATCTGGCACGCTAAGCACTCAGATCACGCATATTGCCCATTCTAAAGCTCTGTCGAACAGTAACCAAACCTCTTGATCCCATCTGCATACTCTGTGCATCGAGGTGCAGTCACATGACTTTGGGCAGCTGTATCTAACAAAGTGACCGGTGAGTGTGTCCAGTACGTCAAATCCAGCACTTATACCTAGTCAACTCTTTGACAGCTTATATGTTTGCTATTTGCCTCACAGGTACGTTGCGTTGGACGAAATTAAAAATAAACGTAATGTAAATATCCTAATGTATCCTGGGAAACAAACATGGAACAGGAAGATGAAAAAGAAAATTCTGAAATTATCCATATCCAAGTAAAAAAGATCCTCGGTGGATGAAGCTTGTTTGAACTGAGCTACACCGATGCACAAGATCAGCGGTGGGCAATCTTATCCGCAACTGGCCGGTGTGTATGCAGGTTTTTGGGATAACCTGTAGGTCAGCTGTTCAGACCCAGGTGTGAAGACTCTTTCAGCCAATCAGTCCTCTAATTAGTAATCTAATTAGGGAGTTGCAGCGAAAACCCGCATACACACTGTCCTTTGCGGATAAGATTGCCCATCGCTGCACTAGATGCATGAATGAAAACCTTCAGTAAATAATTGTATCATGTGCCTAGTGTTTGTCGTCCATGTGGGACTCACAAATCATGTTTGAAACACCGTCCAAATGTGCTTTATTCTGAAGCATTTAAGTTCCAGTACCTTTGATTATAAGTATATAGCATTCCCAGCTCGAGTGACACTTGGCACTTACTCTCTAAAACAGGGGTGGGCAATCTTATCCGCAAAGGGCCGATGTGTGTGCGGGTTTTCACTGCAACTCCCTAATTAGATTACTAATTAGAGGACTGATTGGCTGAAGAGTCCTCACACCTGGGTTTGATCAGCTGTCCTAAAGGTTATCCCAAAAACCTGCATACACACCGGCCCTTTGCAGATATGATTGGCTACACCTGCGTTGGAGAGTCAATACAACCTGAGATCATCAATAGCAAATAAGAACCGTCTTTGTCCAGGCTGTTTGCCTGAGTTGTGCTGCCAAAGTAGGACTTGATTGAGGAAACCTTGAGCATGTTTAGAAGAAGAATGTACAGAGATTGCAAGGCCGACCGTTGCTTGACAAGTAGACACAAAGACTGTTTATTGCCATTCAGCACAAGTTTCCTGTAGTGCCAGTAAAAATGCAGCAGATAAAGGATATAGTTACAAAGTAAATATAAAAAAAGACCTTTGAGTTTTAAAATGAAACCTTCCAGGATGTTCTTGAAAAATGCAGCAGATATTATCCAACTCCCTATAACTTAGCCAAATAATATCCATCTGCCTGGTTTCTATAGTTCCTCGTCCGCCGTAGGCTTGCGAGAAGCCCGAAGCTTGTCTTAGGAATCACAGGACACAGTGGGTGGGTGGGTG
>JAODJU010000050.1:1056422-1071515 GCA_026776725.1 Gnathonemus echidnorhynchus | reverse complement strand
ACGTGGACCGTCTGGCAGGGAGCTGGGAGGGAGCAAAAACGTGGACCGTCTGGCAGGGAGCTGGGAGGGAGCAAAAACGTGGACCGTCTGGCAGGGAGCTGGGAGGGAGCAAAAATGTGGACTGTCTGGGGGTCCCTGAGGACTGGGTTGGGAAACACTGCTCTAGGGTTCGGAATTTCAATTTAGATTGGCTAACTACTATTTTAGCATCATTTTCCATAAATTATGCAGACGGTGCTGTTGTACATGCTGCTCTGAATGTATGTCTCTGTACATGTCGGTTGACACTCTTCAATCCATTTTCTGTAACTGCTTGTCCTATTCAGGGTCGCAGGGCATCCAGGGCTTATTGCAGAGGCTATAGGTGCAAGGCTGGGAACAACCCAAGATGGGGAGCCAAAACCCATGACAGGGCCCCCTCACCCACACACCTACACACACTTTTGGACTGTGGTGGGGAACCAGAGTACGCAGGGGGAGCCCCACGACGACACGGGGAGAACATACAAGCTCCACACGCCTGGAACCACAGCAGAGACTCGAACCCCGGTGTGAGGCAACAGTGCTAACCATTGTGCCACTGTGCCACCCCCAGACCCTCTTATGTAATATAATACAAAAATTCACCCATATGTACAGTTGGATATTTTTCTGAATTAAAATTAGCATGTTGCTCACCCTCTACGCTCCAAGATCAAGACACATGGAGGTTCGCGTCTTTGTGCTGGAGTGACAGGCACATACCTGAAACGCCAGGTGGTATTTCAGCTGCATTTCATTCACAATGCGTCTGCATTGTAAAACCCAAGTATTTTGAAATAGCTAACACTGGAA
Source organism: Gnathonemus echidnorhynchus (assembly GCA_026776725.1). Taxonomy (NCBI): domain Eukaryota; kingdom Metazoa; phylum Chordata; class Actinopteri; order Osteoglossiformes; family Mormyridae; genus Gnathonemus; species Gnathonemus echidnorhynchus. Next base: position 1,070,681 of record JAODJU010000050.1, on the reverse strand, counting down.
TTTGGTTCTCATTGCCCTTCGGAACAATGTGCCAAAGTAATAGCCTCAATAATGCTGAGTGTCTACCTAAATTAAGATACGGGGGAGACAGTTTTTATTGTTTAATATGCCAGTGCAGACTCCTTGCACACGGCAGTTATTAATCAGTAACCACAGAGCTCCCTCTATGGTGCTAACCCAAACCGATGAATATGACCCAGAGGAAATCAAGGTGACTTTCAATGGCTGCCCATTCAAAGACTGAATACTTTTTGTTCCTTTTTACTTCTGTCAGCTTTTTCTCCCCCCTCCCCTAGATCGTCAGAGCGCATACTTTAGGTATGGCCTTGTAATACCGTCGTCAATGAAGCAACAGACATTTGCTCGAAAAGGCTTTTCTTCATTTCGCCGTATCTTTCAGTATCTTATTGAATGGTTGACAAATTTATTAAGCCAACATTGGCTGACGGTAACAATTGCAGTTTTTAAAGACTTTTTATGAAGGCTTCACAGCCTTTCGCAATGCAATGAAAGCAACATTAGCAACATTTCGAAAATGGTAACATCTTTCTTTTTTTCATATAACCACAACCACACTCCCCTCTTTTGAAGGCAACTTTATTTTTAATTTACAGTAAGAATTCAGTACATGACACGGTAGCATATTTCACAAGGTGGGGGGGGGGGGTGGTGCTGTCTATTGGGGGCTCCATGACTACTATGTGGAAGCTTGCATCAAGTTTTCCAGTCGCCTGAGTCCAATGGTCTTCTGATAGGCAAACTGGTGTCTGTACATTGTCTGTGGTGTGTGTGGCCTACAATGAACTGGCACCATTTCCAGCAAGTAGCCCTGCCTTGTGTCCTGTGGGGTAGATCCCAGACCTCCAGGCCACGTACTGGAAAAGCTTTAGATATCAGACTGATATTTCACATAAACTTGGTGCCGCCTAAAATGTAAAATCTTTTCAAGCAGTGAATGCAGTTTAAAAAAAAAAAAAAAACAGAAAGATGTAGAAGATATAATGGAAAGTCATTCTTTAAAGTAAATACCTGTGTTTCCATCCATCCATCCATCTATGTTGTAACTGCTTATCCTGGTCAATGTTGTGGTTGAGTGACCGTAGCCCGTTTCAGGCAGAATAAGCCCTAAGACTGGCGTACACCCTGGATGGGATGTACAAAGCATTTTAATATTGAACTTTTCAACTCGCTCCTACAGTGCCACCTTGTGGCCGTCTTGCATTATTGCTGTACTGACTCCCTATGGAACTGTCCTTCGCTGTTCTCCAGACTACTGCAGCACAAAAGTCTTTGCAAAGCAAAATATTCAGCACTGTGGCCTCACATCTCTGGGCCCTGGGTTCCGTGTGTCTGGAGAATAAAAATGTCAAAAGTCTTGTATTTTGTTTGGTGACATACGGTTAGGGTTAGGACTGGGTAGGGGTTAAGATCGTCATGTTGGGATTAGAGTTTTTCCCATAGAAATGGAGAATCCCCACAAAATTACAAACCTGCGTGCGTGTTTTTAATTTTTTTATTTGTTAGCCATTTAGCATGAATACATGGGGCCTGATTATAATTGAGCTTGATTAAGGTTTTTTGTGTGCTTGAACGTACCAAGCACTAGAGGGCAGCAGAGATATATGCATTTGTTGAAGACCAGACCAAATCAGAAACCAAACTTGAATAACTCGTTACTTGTCCTGTCACGGTGGTTCATGGACGCTAAAGGATGGCTTGTATCTGGATTGGTCATCAGTACACTTATCAACAACGCTGAACATGCTTGACAGAATATGTAATGAGAACATAATTTATTAAAACTGTTAAAAAAGGAAGCATTTTGAAACGACAGCTGAAGATTGCGAATGCCAAGTCCCCATTGACTAGTTAAGTTGCCATTATTTTTTTCTCGCAGTATTTCAGAAACTCTCTCCAGATTTTCGAATATTTTATGTGCACTGGAGTGGAAAATGTCTTTGACAGCAATCTTACTGATACCATCGTTGGCTGCATTTAAAGAACAGCTTAAGAGTTCGTAGGCGCCATCTACCCTGGTCTTTAGATACGACGCATTAAGCAAAAATATTTACATTAACTGTTACCTGCAGTGACACTGCACCCTTTGAGGCAGCAGTAAAACAAATACTCCAAAAATTATGCCCAATGATTTGAGCATTTAAACAAGGGTTTCCATGAACAGAATTAAGATAGATTTCTTTTACCTTGCAAAAAAATGGTAACTCCCTGGAAGTAGCGCAAATAATGTACTTAGCAGATTGGACATCTGTTATTCTTGTTAGTCTTGTTTTATACATCTTAATGAAGAGAGAACCTCTATTTACATTGACTGTTAGCAATCGTTTTTGGTAAATCTATGACACGGGCGAAAAATAGACATTATCTTCTTATCCGTGTTTAGTAAATTTTAGTTTATAGTTGCCATCTACCATATCATGTAGATTTCCCTTGGCTAGGCCTCCGTATTTCTGCTAAAACTAGGCCTACCAGTATAAAAAGTGCACTTCCAGACAAAACTTGAGACTTAAGTAGGATGCCTGCCCAAGTTTAAAATTGTTTCCAAATATCACAGCCCCAAATCTCCCATGATAAAGGTCTACCTGTATAATTACGATCTACACCTGGCTTTTAATTTATGCCTTTGACGAAGTCTTAATGTAACCTCTAACCTAACGAAAGGACACGTCTTTTATCGATCTCATATGATGTCTGTGATATAGAGATTAAAAACCATAATTCACTGATTACACCTCCCTGGTTTCAAATTCTTCTAAAAACTTTACTTTTTTGATCCTGCAGTGTTCAGATTCAGGTTTTTTTTTTTTTTTGAAAACCAAGCCTGACAGTTCTTCCCTCTTGAAACAGAGCGACATCTGCTTTGTTCCCATTGTTCACCGGTACGGTCGGGGGTCTGGGGGGGTTTACAGCACGGTGATCCTCGGAAGCTGCTGATATGTGCTTTTAATGAAGTGGCGAAGCCTTAAAACCGGCACCTTCCGTTCCGGGGGGGTGGAGGAGCTTCGGCACGGAGGACAAGGTCAGCCAGGTGCGCTGCGACCGCCGCAATTAGTTCTGCGCTAAAACGCCGCGGCAGATGTGGAAGCTACGCTGCGGGACATGTGCACCCTGAGTGGATGACCTTCTCAAGAAATTGCGGGAGTAGCAGATGTCTGACTGATAGATATGCTAACTTTTGTATCAATGAAGAATATTAACGATGATCTAGGCTTCTGTTCGTGATCCCGTTGAAACAGCACAGTATAAAAATAATAATAATAAAAAAATTATTATGATTTATGAATGAAGCCTGAATGGTGTGTGTGGGTCCTACAATCAACTGGCATTACATCCAGGAAGTAGCGCTGCCTTGTGTCCTAAGCGGTTACATGACGCATGGTAACAGCTATTTTATAGTTACTTCCACCGACAGTCATACCATGTAAAAATTAAGCTTGAATTTTAAGTAACTGTTAATCAGCTTGTGTCAATATAATTGCACACGGTCCCTGTTGTATCATCCTATTAATAATTCATAAAACGGCTCGTTATAATTCATGGTTCCGATAACATTTCTGTTAGGAATTGTATTATTCTGCCGTGGAGGAGACTTCATTTCTTATGTCAAAGTGTCCCATCGGAGGGCAGCGGCTATGTCGATGTGACTTTTCCAACTCGGCTCGGTAGCAGGTGGCAGGGGAACGGGGCAATTTGGCACGGGTCGGCTCTCGAGGCCGGGGGCGGGTTGTCTGGGGTGCCGGCGCCCGACCCGCAGGAACTCCGGTCCGCGGTGGCTGCGAGGACCCGCAGAAAACAAGCGTGACTCGACGGCCGATGCCAACTCTTTGTCAGGCGGTGCACAAAGCTCGACTGATTCCCATAGAGCGGGGCTCGCCTGAAGAGGAGGGTGGGGAAGCGAGGTGTTTATGAGCAAGGTTAAAGAGGCATGTGCTTGGCGAGATTATTTCACACCAAATGCTTCCCTAAGGAAGCAAGCTTGTAGAATATGCAGTAAGTGCTCACACACTGTAAGAATCTGCTACTGTACTATTTACAAGTATGAATGTTACCCACCCACACACACACAGCGCTCCAGATATTCCTCCTTTGACTAAATAGATAGTCAAAAATCCTACTGAAAAATTACAGCTGCTTCTGAAAAGGACAATCATAAAAAACCAACTACAACAATAAAAGACATGTAACACTATGTCTTTTTCAAATTCAGTGAAACATACTTTAGAATAGAGAATTACACTCACCGGCAGTTTCTTGGGTACACCTAGCTAGTACAGAGAAGACCCCACTTTTCCATCCAGAACAGCTTCAAGGGCGGGTGACTTGTATGTTCGGAGAAGCCTTTCTGCACTCTGCTGTTCCAGCAAGCCGTTAATTTTGCATTTGTGTCCTTCTTGTTAGATTTAATGAGTCTGACCATTTTCTTCTGACCTCTCATTAACGAGCCGTTTTATGCCCACGGAAGCATCCCAGACTCAATATTATTTTTGTGTTTACTACATCATTCTCTGTAAATTCTAGAAACTCTAGTGTATGAAAATCTCAGAAAGGTCCTACACTCACCATAACCAGCAGCAACAGTCACGCTGTGTTATAAACAGCTTAGATCACACATCTTGACTATTCCGGTCATAAGCTAACCAGTAACTAAACCTCTTGACCCTGTCTGTGTGTGTTGTATAGCCGCACGGTTCACCATTTGCGTCAAGTAGTAGGTGTACCATATTAACTGGCCATCGAGTGTAGTTCTGGAACATAAACAGAAGCACTGTGTGATTATAAGACAAAATAAGACATACAGTTGGCGTCCCTGGTGCGTTTCAAGAAAATTAACGGAATTTCCGCCTTTAATGACCTGAGCAGATGCGCTGTGTCAGTGTCCCATTGGACTGTCTCAAAGCATCATTAGAACACCTACAGACTGAGCCGTACATTATTCCTTTACAGACCCAAAGTTCTTGTCTGTTTGACTTTATGTGAAAAGGAGAGGAACACCTGGACCCTATTATGAACCGTGCAGGCTGAAAAGTAATACAGTAGCGATTTCAGATAAACTCCCCTTAATTTCCCAACCATTTTGTTTTAAGTAAAATAAACCTGTACTGAGGTAGATATCCTTGGATGCATGGGTTATAGTTAAAACCTTACCCCATTCAAAGTGTTTTTTACTTTGCCTTCACTCAAATCTCCATGAACTAATACAGTTTGCCTCCAGGTATCTGATGTCAGACACACACAAAACAAAGGTTAACAAAGGCTGGAAAGCATATGCCAAATGCAAGAGAAACGTTGTACGAGCGATGGGTGATAAGTTGGGTTACTTTGGCAGGCATGTTGGAAACTTCCAATTAAAGTTTTGCTCGGACTAGCAGATAAAAGAGACGGTCTGCAGCTATATCGCAGTTCTTGTCTGGACGCAGTCCTGGCCCTTCACACAAAGGTTCAGAAGTGCAGGTAATTTTGAGTTAGAGAAAACAGTACGTAGGATTTAGGCCGCTGTGTATTCGTTGCGACATGTAATGGTGGTCAAGGCACTTGCAAATTAGGGTTGAATTTCCAGGTTACTGTTATTCATGGAAAGGTATGGACTTCACAGACGCGATCCAGGAGGGAGGTCTGTCTCTGCTGAAAAGCCAGAACTAACACTGATCTCCCTGTGGTATAGCACGAGGGCCCATTTCATCAGTCATGTTGGCAAGTCCCCCACTTAGACTCAACAAAGACACCATCATTATCTTAACCTAGCATGCAACTGTTTAGTGTTTAATGCTTTTATTTAAAAATGCTAATAGCTTCTTTATGACTAATTACCTCAAAAGGGAGGCTCGGTAATCTCTCACCCCAAGGGCTGGGAATTTGAATCTCGCCTAAGCTCCGAATCTGTGAAGTTTGCATGTTCTCCCTATATTGCGTGTGTTTCCGCTGCGTTCTCCGGTTTCCAAAGACATGCAGTTAGGCATTTCCCAGTTGCCTCGAGGGCTTGGTGGTGTCTGTGTGTGCATGTTCCCTGTGATGGACTGGCATCCCGTCCAGGGGGTACCTCCCCCCCCCCGCCTTCCTCTTGATGTTCTTTGGCATTGGGCCTCAGGCTTCTCCACAGCCGGACTCAGGATACGCGACTAGAAGCAAAGACTTGCTCCGTATGATTGATGTTATATTTTACTTTGCAATATATTGTTTTTATTTATTTAATGGGAGCCAAAGTAAAAGCCAATGTGTGTAACATTAATCTAAAGGGATTGAAGTTAGTAAATATATGCCAGACTGTGGAAGTTCTGGAGTATTCCATGTGTGCCGTGCAAACTTCACAGGGGTAACTTTTCTTCTGCATCCAGGAGTTTAGTTTGAGATAGGATGGAACAGTTTTTCTTTTCAGCAACGCATGACGTTAAGTTCATGATTACAGGATCCTTGAAGCAATAAAGCTGTGAAGATGATGCGATCTGGCAGCCGCTTGCTTAGAGAGCGAACAGAGCTGCACACGGCTTGTGTGATTGCAGTCAAACGGGCGATTTTAATGACCTGCGGCATGTGGTCGCATATAGTAAAACCTGTCTGCCATGCTTTTACCTTCAGAAATCAGGGTTATACCCTTAAATATCTGGAACCTTAAATATCTCGAACCTGGACTCTCTAACCCATGCATTTCTTAATATCTGCAGTTTGTTTGACTTTGTATTACTCAAGTTGCCAAACGTTAATCTATCGCTATTATAATTTTGCTGTAATGCAGGGTAATTAATAAAACTATGAAATGCGCAGCTGTTTTTAATAACCTCATCTGGCGTGGCGGTATGGCACCTCTAACCATATAACAAAATAAGGAGCTATTTTCGGAAGTGTTTGGTTTGGATATGGACTCCTTTGTGACATTTCTAGAAATTTCTTTTTTGGGGATCTGATAGGGGCAAGGTGTATGGCACAACAGAAGTTAATTAGAAGGAACGTTTACGGCTTCTTTATTAGGGAAAATTGTTTGAGTGTAATTTACGAAAATTAAACAAGGAAATGCTGCACATTTTGTATTAATAGTGTGTGAAATCAGCCTCACTAGAATCTATGTGCCCAGTACTGTTTTTAGAAGAAATAAAAAACTACTTCAATTCAAACATTGATGTTTAGATAAAAGCATTATTAAGACTCCTAGAAGCCTGTCCAATTCAAATGAGTGCAAGACTTCTTCAAACACAGGAAAAATTTTACTTTTACATTAATACACACAGATATATAGACAACTAGGACTGAAACGTCTATGATTTCACTGCTTTGGTTTTGACAACGTAACTATTAGCACATAAACCAAACATATCCTATTTTAGTTTAGCTTTAGAAAATAGTACAGCGTAATTACGCTCTAGTCCACCTGAGGGCAATAGTGGTGAAAATTTTAAAAAGCAAGTACATAAACAAGTCATTAAAAATATATTATATAAATTTAATTTTAAATGCTAGATCAATGCAAATTGACAGAAATAATGGATAGTTCTATATAAATTCAACATATAAACAGAATCTGAATATAGGATATAAAAATATAATTACATTGGTCCGGAATAGAATGTCTGATGGATGACATTGTAAACTAATGAAACTTGCTGTGTCCTGGGTACAGCACATGTGTAATTATGACACATTTTTAAGGTGTTTAAGCTTAGATACTAAACTAACAATGTTGTATCACTGCTTTACTGTGTTCAGTCGGGCAACTTTGTGAAGTGCCTGTATTAGGTGTATTTTGATTGCTCTAATTATACTGTGTATTTTTTCTTCCAAAGAGCTGCTAGCAGACTGTAGAATCTGTAATTACTAAAAAAATAACCAAAATCTTCTATTGCTATATTTATAATAGCTACCATGAAACGATATGTTTGAACATTGCAGGGCTACCTTAGAGATGTAAAAATTGTAAAAATGATAAACTATCACATCCTGCTGTCCTTCAGACTTGTGAAATGAAACAGCTGTTTCAAAAATTGAAAGAAATAAATATTAACTTTATTTGTAGCTCAAACAAATTACCTCGTTGCTCAAGACTATTCAGTATTAAATTATTGAGGCGTGAATATGGATTCCATTATTGCAAAATAACAGTTTGCCGAAGGGTATACTTCATTCTTACATGTTCTGTCGTTTTAGGAAAAATCCAAAATTGTTAATCAAGACATTTGTATTTCTTGAAAAATGAGTTGGATTTTCTTTACGTTTCAAATTGACTAAAAACTGGCATCATATCAATAATTATTTGTGGTAAAGACAAAATAAAGAGATCTAGTCATAGCGATAACTTGACTGAGCTGTGGGTAAAACCACAGACTCATTGTTCTTCAAGGGAAATCATCAGGGAGCAAAATATTATTTGAGAAAATGGCTAAATTTTCTGCACACTTGGTTTTACTGTACTTAACAAACCATTCGCGAGGCACCACAGTCAATAAATGTCTGTCTTTCATTACTCTTAATTGTCTTTCTGAAATCTAATCAGCGTGAGGGATTTCACGTTCCCAGAGAAAAGTACAGGTTATTACTCCTGACGATAAAACAGTTTTGGCTAGTTTTAAGGGGGAACTGGAGAAGCAGTGGGGTTTAAATAATACTGCTGCAAACCCACATTTAAATAATATCTCTGCAAACCCACGGCTCACTGCAGCTGTTTAAATTTATGCCGCATTTCCGACTCTTTGGCTCAGAGGCCTGCACCCCCCCCGGGGGCCTGCTCGCGTGACCTCAAAGAGGGTTAAGACTGGGGATATAGAGGCCTGGAAGTTGCCCCCAAGCCAACAGACCAAGGGGCAGGTGGGTGAATGCATGGCGCTCGGCTAACACGCCTCTTCTTTCAAGGAGTACGATGACAAATTGATCATGGCATCCCCAGCCTTTGTGGCCAGGAGGTTGTCGTAAAGACCTTGATTTCTTCATTCCACCCTGAACTAGATGTTAGAATTGTGGTTTCTCCGGTGTTTCCTTACAGGGCTTGTACTTGTAATTTCGACCGAGGCGCTTGCTGATAAATACCACATGGACTGTTAATGCGAGTGAATCCGAAAGGTACCATTGCTGTAATCGGTGTCTGTAACTACACCGGCGTGTAACTGTTAAGGCTTGCTTAACCCTTTGGCAATGCAAATGCATTCCTATTAGATTCTGAGTCATGAACCACATTAGTCTGTACAAATCAATTTGAAATAAGCGACGTCTTTGACTGCAGATAAAATGGCAGTTATGCTTTCAAGCAAGGTGTTTTCTTTCTGGTGAAAGAAAACGATAAATATGTCCACTTACCTTAAGTGAAAAATCTAACATTTACAGACAATAAAAATGCACCTAATAAATACGAGGCAAGACCCAAAGAAATGATTCTTGTGGCAAATTTCTGCTTTTTAAAATAAGAATAGAGTTTTGCACATAGCTTTTATTAAGTTAATGCCCATGTTTCACTGAAAAAAGGGCAATTGAAACTGACCAATGAAAATTTTTGGATAAAAGTCACATGACAGACAAATAGACCATGTGACTCAATGTGAACCGGCGATGTGGAGAAAGTCTTACACAATGGAGGACATTTAACACTAATCCTGCAAAACCTCTCAAGCCGACTTTGACCAACTCTACAAACACAAAAAATATGCGATAGTGTGTTTGCTCCTGAAAAGTGAAGCCAAGCGACAGAGGAGATATGAGAGTGCTAGAAATGCTGACAAAATGTAAGACTTAAGGGGATTACAGCGCACGTAAAAACACTGGGATAACTGGAAGAGGCAGTCTGGGAGGGAAAACAGCCGAAAAATTGGCCCTCGTATTGTGTGAGATCAGCGTAGTTCTGACTCGGTGGGAAAAACCTAATGCGTCCAATTTGAGCAGACGGGACCACCAAGGGCTGGGGAGCATTCACCTCCTCCCCACCTGTGTCTCACTTCCAGTTTTCAGTCGGCCTCACACCGCACCGCTAGAAGTCACCTCAGCAATGCCAAGTCATTTACCCAGTATTTCCAGCGGAGCCAAAGTACACAAACAACATTCTCAGTGTATCCAAGGACACACGCTATTCCTGAATCGTAATAAAACCAAATACGCTTTATTTACAGCGCGACAGAGAAGGCCTGAACGCTGCAATGTGAAATAAAACCGCCGAAAATTATGAGGCAAAAATTAAATTTCGCAGCAAACAAAAAGGAAGCCGCGTTCTGATGAATACTCCGTGATATTATACCCGCCGGTGTATGGAAACAAAAGGACTTTCCGCAGTTTAAAGAAAGAAATGAATGCTGTCTCAAAGAGGACACGGCCGTGTGGAGTAAATAACAACAGGAGATTTGTTATCTTTAACGAGTGAAATAAATGTTGGATAAAGAATGGAATAGCATGGATGGTAGGCAGCTACGTGACAATGCCTGATGTATGAGTTTAACATAAATGTTGAACAAGAGCAGCGAAAAGTCATTACAGTAATTAACGACTGTACTCATTGTTAGTATTACCAGAAATCAATTACATCTAGCCTCCTTGTTTAAGAATCTAGACATTTCCGTATGAGCCTTTTGTCAGCTCTGAGTTTTTAATCATCAGTGAAACCACGAGGACTGTGAATCTCAGTTGCCGTTTTCCCCATATTGGTTAAGTATTGGCATTGCAGACATCAGGTGCAGATATCAGATATCTTTGTAAAAAAAGAGGCTTGTGTTGAATCTATTGTGTTTACAGCAGAAAACACACAAAAAAAATCTGTACATTCACAATAATATTTTGAGGAACAAGTCTACGCAATGCTAGCATATTTTATAGCCATGATGTCACTGTGTACTTACTACTGTACATCTTCACAACCCTTTAGTCAACAAGCAGTTTTTTTTCAACTGCCATGGTTTTATAGTCAGATTTCAAGGCAGTAATTAGACCATCTAATACTGTCCTAAATTATCCCTCATTTAACTTTGGATGGAGCACAATGATTTGGATATAAGAACATCTATAAAACAGCTGCACAATATATGTAGATACTTCCTCAATACATACGTGAAGTACATCGACTGTCTAGTAAACAACATTTAGTAAAGAATAGGTTATGCCGTGTGCATCTGACAAATAATGTATGCATTGTAATGTATGCATTGTAATTATGCATTTTTAATTAATGTGCTTTTTATGTAGCTCTTCCATTACAGAATCCTCAAAAGGATTAGCTAAAATGCAATTCGTCGTTTATAAATCGGCCCCATGGAGACATGTCGGGCGTCAGGACGGACTGCTGCAGAGCTTGCTGTCGCGTAACCCCAAGGCTACGGGGCGAAATTAGCCATGCCGCTCGCTGCGTTTGATTTACTTCCCCCTGCGCCGCGGCATCATGGCTGTCGACGAGACCATTAGCCAGGCACTTGAATTTATTTGCAGTTTAGATGCACGACAAGGGGCATGTCTCAAAGTGTCCGGGGATAATTGTCCGAGCGACAGTTTCATTTATAATCCGAGCGGGATCGTGCGCCTTCCAATATGGCCGACTGATGAGGCGCCGTTGATGTCATTGTAGCTTTCGGCTTATCGGGTCGTGGGGACGACCCTGGGGGGGCCCCGTTGACTGATATAGACGACAGGTGCGCCTTCATCAACAGTCCGGGCTTCATTATTAATTAGCGTTCCAAGTATGTCATTGAAATCGGGAACAACCACTCTTAGGTATAACCGAAATCGCAGGTGTGCACAGCGAGGCGAGCACAGAGTGAATTGGGAGGGTTGAAATACTTCCCCCTCCCAAACCTCGCTGCGGGGGCCTACATACTGGACGATGAAATGCTGCATTCCACTTTGTGCTTCATTCAGAAGAGGATCCTTTTTTTTTTATTAGACAACAAGGTCACAATAAACCCACTTTGTATTAGTCAGCCTGTGTGCTTCACGTTGGCACGGGGGAAGTTTCAGTTAGACGTGAATTGTCAGGAAGGGTTATCATGCACCGGACTGAGTGATGTTATGCAACCAAAGAAAAGCACGATGATAGTTTATAAATCCGGAATCAGTCGGCCTTGAAAAATCGGCCTGCTTATGGAAAAAGACAGACATGTCTGATTTTACAAGCATGCCTAAGGATTCACCCTCAGGTGGAAGTCAGTCAGTGCATGACTGTGACCTGTTTGCAGAAATCGTGTCTCCGCTCTAATTTCAGATGCGCCCTTAGTGATTTTGTTTCTGGGCCTGGCACTGAACGCAAGAAACATAAGGAAGTTCTGCTTTGTTTAAGCCCAATTAGCAGTTCTCTAGTAAATGAATTTATTTTGTTTCAGTCTTCCCAAGGAGCAATACCCAGTCCAGCATGGTGTTTTTGAAATGAACTGGGAGAAAAGCATATTTATTAAGTAGCGGATGCTTGGGACCTCGAGTCTTGCTTCATCCTGAAGAGAATTTTGTCAAAATGAAATTTCACATCAGCACTAATAATGTGTTCCCTGTTCCGGCACCGTAAATCCCGAGCTTAACTGCATGGGTAAATTGCCAGTCCATACTTCCAAAATATTACTTTTTAACAAGCTCTCGTTAAAGTCGTTCTCCTTCTTTAGATGCAAAATTCTCTTTTTAAGTAACTCGGAGGGCTGTTTTGGTGGGATTCTTTCGTCTTCATTCAGTTGCTCGTTTAATTGCCCTTTCGTTTCACTTTGATTCCGTTCTGAAAGAATTTATGCAGATCAAAGAAGAAACTACAAACACATAAACTGCATATGACAAATAAACCGAATGGAGATTCTGTAGAGAAAATTACAGATGCACCTTATATCTTATGTGTTTTGTTTTCATTAGCGGTGAATGAGTTGCTATGGATGTTATCATTTTCTCATTTATATGTAATACTTGAAAGGGACTTCAGTTAGATTTAGTCAGTAATCCTACACACAGCTGTGGGGGTGGGGGTGCATTTAGTGGGGGCGCAGTCTTCCTGCTATCATTCGTGTCCAACAGGAGGACAGATACCTGAGGTTAATACGGCTTCTTCCGTCATTGTTTGTTTCACTGTGTCATCTGCAGCCAGGGCAGGTTAACCCACATGGAAACATAGGCAGCCACCTAGGGCTCCCCTGTCTGAAGGGGTGGAGACTTAGCACACCAATCCCATCGTCTCTGTCCACATGGGCTTCGATCGGCGCTCTCTGCAGGCCAAGTAATCAAGACTGCACTTTTTTTTTTGTTTTTGGTTGTTTGATGTTTATCTAATCTTTATGACTAAAAAGAGCCTTGGGAATTTGATATTTTAGAGCTGTCTGACTTTCACTGGAAGCCATATATTAGCGAGGCCTCTTGTGCATTTCGAAAATCATCCGCCAAGTCTTTGCACAATGACTCTCTTAAAGGGATAAAAATCTGTGAGGATAATGGCGGTGAAGAGAGATGGTTGCATTCTGTTCAGTCTGTGTCTGTACTGTGTATACAATATGCCACATGGATACATTTAGTGAAATTGTCTCTGTTCTGTTCATTTTGCCTCTCAGATTATTTCCTCAATCACATGTTTGTTAATTAAATGTCTGGTATAAATTGTTGCAAATCACAGTTTTTTTTATTTGGAGTCTCTCCATCTTCTAACCACTTGTCTTGGTCAGGGTGGCAGGGGGGCCTGTAGCCTAATGCAGGCGGCGGGGGGCACGAGGCTGTCTGAGGAGCCAGAACTGTGAGAAGACACTGGAGTGCAATGAAAACCCACGTGACATCAGGAGAACATGCACACACACAGACCCACACACACACACAGACCCACACACACACAGACCCCCCCACACACACACAGACCCACACACACACACACAGACCCACACACACAGACCCTCACACACAAAGACCCCCCCACACACACACACACACAGACCCCCACACACATACACACACAGACCCACACACACACACACATCATTATTATTGTTGTTCTTTAATAATAATTCTTCATTCATTCTATGAGGAAAATCCTTATTCCAACTATGGCAGCCTTAACCCCTATCCAGCCCTGACCTTAACCACAAGTTACAAACAAAATACAAGACTTCCGACACCCTGTCAGAAGGTGTTTTTACTTTTTTGATTGGTGTCAGAGATTTTTTGTAAAATTGAGTTTCAAACGAAGAAAAGCGACCCTGCAAGGTCAGAATATCAGGTTTCCATCACATTTGGTCCAGACAATGTAATATGTACATGCCCCCCCTCTGCCCTCTCCTCTGCTACACACCACACACACGCACACACACACATACGCACATTTTCTGGTCTGTTTTT
>JAODJU010000050.1:1046159-1056322 GCA_026776725.1 Gnathonemus echidnorhynchus | reverse complement strand
AAGGGTGGAATGACACAGGACACACACATACACACACACACACACAAAGCAGAGATGTGTGTGAAGTAACAGCACTACTCACTAAGTCACCGTGCCACCCTTGTTAAATATGAACAACACCATCGTAATTATGGATGAAATGTCTTTGGACCAGAGGGGAGCAACATGAAGCTCATAATGTAGTTATTGATATGATTTGATATGTGTCATGGTATTCCAAAAAGAGTTTTAAACTGTTGCTGGCAGAAACCACAACATGTCACGCTTCTACAAAGTAATTGTGTGTTTGCTTCGATGTTTTAAGAGCTGACAAATATTATTATATGAAATAAGGGATGCTGTTGTGAGAAACAACTTTTGATTAACATGACATGGTGGCCATCGCAACAGATTCTGAGAGGAATGTGGTGGTATAGGCAAGAAACAATATTAAATAAACCTTATGTCATTTTGTATCATTGCGAAAGGATACTGTAACTTTCACTGGCTGCTGATTTAAATGCAGAACTGCCAAACTGACTGTAAGAGGAACTTACTTTATAAAGTCACAATAATGGGCCTTTTCAGAAAGCTGTTGCAATACATTTTGCCCATTGTTGTTAATACAGAATTTCTTAGGTTACTATTATTATTGCATTGCATTATGTAGTTTTTCATTGTGATATAAATGCAGTGACCGAAAATACGCATCACGCTGTCACGTGAGCAACGCAATGCACCATTAAGATTTCACCTTCAGATTTTTATCTCTAAAGTAAAAAGTACAAAGTGAACATCTAAAAGTCTTCAAGAAAATAAATTGTCAATTGTATTGAGCTTGCTTGATGTTATGACATTAAATGCTTTCTAAAACAGAAAATCATAATAGAAGTCAAAATATAAATGAATGTTTTCATGATCAGCGTGCGAGTTTAATATTTGAACATTTGAATTTGATTTTGGTAAATATAAATAAGAATTCTGTTGAATTAATGTCTGAAGTTGTGTATATATAAATGGGAAGATTGATATGGAACATTTATTTATTATATGTGGAAATTGATCATCACCATAAACAAAATAAAATCAGTCTGTTTATAGTCAGAAATCCTTATATTCTGGTACATGGTGTCAACATTTCAGTCATGATACTGATTTTTCTGTTGTATATAATCAGCGTGACGCTGATTTTCAGCTGTCCAGGCCAGTAGAAGCTGGCAAATTAGAATTAAAAAAAAATCATAACTGATATTATCGTTTTTGTGGATACATAAGAAAATACTGCATGATCACTGATTCAGGCAGAACTACCACATATGCAATCACTTGACAAAAAACTTGAGGCACGATGTTTCTAAGGGTGTAATTCGTACGCAGTTGGATGCGTTATGGATGTGTAATACATTTATCAATGTCAGATGTAGTATAATGTTTTCCAAAATCTCCACTAACGGGATGTCACTGACCCATTTACAACATAATTGGAAAATAATACCACGTTACACTGCAATGCATTCTTTTTTACCGTATCACCGGGAACTTTACAGATCAGCATAATGAAATATCTCTGTAATTATTATGAGTGACGTAAAAATGTAAACTTTGCTTGCAGATGTGAGAATGCCTGTGATGGGGGGGGTGAGCAGGGCCAGGTGACCTGTGCACTTGGCAGCCAACAGGACTTTGATTTGTGAGATTTTCCCTTTTCGGGGAAACATGGCCGACAAGGTACTGACAGGGCCCGGCACAAGACAGAAGTAAACAGAAAATCAAGGAGGCAGTTTTGCTTGCAAAAAAAAAAACACTCATTAAACTAGCATCTTGAATCTTGCTGACCGCCTTGGGGTGACTGTTCTGAAAGGTGCTGTATAAAAATAAATTGAATTGAATCTTTGGTAACACTTTACTTGAAGCTGTCAACTATAATGCAATATAGATACCTTAATAATGCATTATGATGGTCAGTATAATAACTAAGGATACTTTATACTGCATTATGAATGTGTCTATAATTGATGAGAGGTTCATAAATCATTCATAATGCATAATAAACATGGCTATAACGTGTTATGCCTTTTTCAAAATATTTATAGCTATGTTTATAATGCTTTATGAATGCATTATAATGTGTGATGAATGTGTTCATAGATTCTTATAGACACGGCATTCATAGAAAGTGTCACCGAATCTTTTCCCCGGTGATGAAAGAAAAATTAAAATCTTGCCGTTTCAGTTATTGGTGTGTTAACCGTGTTCATGGGAAGTGGATTACAACAGATCACACTGATACACAAAAAGAGACCGTTATTCCTTTAGCCTGATACTATCAACGTACGCCAGCTTAGCCGTTTGAAAACCTCTCCTAAAATCACCACAGTATTTGCAGCGACCAGCCAATAAGCTCGGCCACTAGCACACCTTGTTTGGCTAATCAGTGCACCATTGAGTCATTTAACAAATCAAGTCAATTAATTAACTGAGCTGATGGAGAATTTTAATAAATACATAAAATGGCTGAGGGCCCCTGAGGAGAGGTTTGGGAATTGAAGCACAGTTTACCTAGCTGTCCAAGAAGATTTCAGTAACTTTTTGGAGAATAGTCAAAATTCCTGTTTATTTTTATTGTGTTACTGTTAATTTGCATATGCTCTAATTATTTTTTTTTTTTGAGAAAATGTACAATTACTACCAAGATGAACAGCCTTAAACATTTTCTTTGCCTAAGACTTTTACATAGTACTGTACCATACTATCTTGTACATCAGCTATGGTACATCTTGTGTAACATTTACGATGACTTTTTAAGAAAAAAGTTTGTTTCTTCTAATGTTTTTCAGGTTGAGGATGGAGACTGTTGAACCAGCACAATGCCCTAGCAGCTATTGACAGGGTTACTGGAGGCTGGATGCATAAAAATTCACAAGTGTTGGAAGCACTTAAGAGTGGCATATTCTAAGAATAATCTGGAGAATCCCCTTGATTTAAAAATCTGTCGTCAAGTGATTTATAAACTTTTCATGACTTAAGAGTACTCTTAAAAAGCAAAGAGCCCAGAGTACTCGTGAAGATTCCTGACCACCTAAGAATCTCTTAAAAGCCTTCCCGTTGAAGTGCTGACCTCGCTTTGTTTAACGCAGTGCATTTGTCACCCAGATCGCGACAGGAAGTTAACCGTGAATCTAAATTTACCTTCTGCGTTGTGTAAATGCTTTTCTTATTGCAATGATTTGATGGGAATACCTGCTAAATAAATGGAACACACACACATATATGAAGAATGAACACATATATAAATAAAAATGTATAGATCTAAAAATATAAATGCACATTCTCTCCATGTCGTCGTGGGGTTTCCTCCTGGTTCTTCGTTTACCCAATATTGTCCATAGGTATAAATGTGTGTGTGTGTGTGTGTGTGTGTGCCCTGTGCCCTGTGATGGGTTGGCGTCCCATCCCTGCACTGTGCCCATAGCTTCTGGGATAGGCTCTGGATTCTCGTGACCCTGAGGTATGGATTGATGGATGGAGGGATGGATGGATATAAATAAAAAATATATATGTAAAAGATGTAAAAGATATAAATGTAGAAGTAGAAAGAATACATTGGTATCAGACGTGAGAACCATCTTTTAAAACTCAAGCATCTACCTAAATTTCCAGTTTTCCCAAATAATGTTGTCACATTGAGGTCTTAACATACGACCGATATACCTTGTATAAGCTAAAAATTGGTTTAATCGGTTGGCAGACATGGAGATAGGGATGGATGTATGGGTATTGTTACTTGCGTTGCTGACATTACAAGTCAGATTTTTTAAAAAAATCCTTGGAACTTAATGTCAGCGCTTGTAAAAGCAGCACAGGTGTCAGGAAGCAATATGACATATTGCTGCATAGGAGATGCTGGCGATACAAAGTTATTGTACTGCAGAGAGCTAGAATAACCAAGGACGACATGTGTTAGCGTGTGTGCTAGCATAACACGCATGCTTTCGAATTCTCTGGGCGCTAGTCAGTTCGTTGTCATTGCGGACCCTTTTGTGATATTGTAAGTGGAACTGCTTTAAGTGCCCCATCTTAGTAACTGTGATTTATTGAGGCGGGTCCGAAGCGGTGATCTTTTAGCGCGTGCAAAAAAATTCCAATCGACCAGAACAAATTTAATTTCTCCACTCAAAACAGATCAATGGGCCGCCATTACATTTCTCTTTTTTCATTTGCCAGCTTCGCCCCGTGCTTCTTGATTTAAAGAATCGCAGTGGTAGCGATTGTGACAGATGGAAGAGCGAGGAAGGAAAAATTGAGACCACCCTCCGTAGTGCCAGTCGAAACTCATGTAGCGCCCTAGGCAGGTATTGCCTTTGGCGCGCCCCCTGTCTGCGACATAGTGAAATTGGCCTGCTAAGTCTGCGCCAATGTTGCCTAATGATTTGACTGACACCGCCTTTGGTCTTCTAACCCATTGTTCTTTTAGAGGTCTTTGCAGAAGTCAAGGTGATCCAGAGGACTCAGGCTAGCTTAACGTGCGTAAGTAATGCAATGATGCCGAAAGCCATGCGTGACCTCGAACCGTTGGCCAGCCCGCCACGTTGAAACCACGGCGACAGAGCTGCGCTTAAGCCTGCCACTGTCTCTGTGGCCCTGAGAGACCGAAAAAAACCGTCTTCATGCTTTGTTATTTTTAAACAGGTAAAATTAATTGCAATTAAAGTAAATCTGAGCCGCCGAAATAAAGATAGATGGGGGCATGGGCGACCTGTTTAATATATTGTCTGTCGGGAGAGATGTAAGTCTCCCCAGCTGCAGTAATTCATCACTCCTGTCGGATGAGTGGAGAGCAATAAATTGTAATCTGCAGTGTGATGCTCTCACTCTTGAATTGTACACTAAATACCTTTAATGTTTTGAGCTCTGTGGCATTGGCATTGACCTTAAATAAGACGACACAATTTCCACTTCAGTGACATAATTATCATTCTTTGGTTACAATGCACCTAATTCGTTTTCCTAAAGCCAGTTTCCTTAGAATATTGCTTTACACTGTATTTTTTTTACAATGAAATATATCTGTAAATGTTGAACGTTTCTCAGTTTGCCCATTTATACAGCTGGGTTAATGAAGAATTCTTGGGTGAGTTCCTAGTTGAAGGGCAAGAGGGCCTCTATTGTATATATAATATACTGCTAATATTTTTCATATAAACAGCAAAATATGCACACATGTTGCAAATAAACTGCAGCCTGTCCAAACATATCAAGAATTAAGCAGTATAACAGATAGAAGAATCCAGAAAACAACCACAAAACAATCGTCCTTCACTTGTCATTGGACAGCAGACGATTTACTTGAACTTCTCTTTATACAGTATAACGTCTTTGTTCTGATTGTGTCCTTAATGTAGTTCGTCATACTTTGGCCATAGCTACTTATTTAGGAAGAACAATAGCTGCAGCAATAGTTGATTGTTTCAAGCCATTGTACTTTTACAAGTCCTAATGATGGTTACAAAGACCTGACGGAGGTTCATAATCGGCATCTAAATGATCTGTGTTTTAAAGACCCCAAACTCCAAGTGTCAAAGTAATAAAAACCTAATAAAAGGCTTGTGACACTGACGGCAGCGTTGGTGTGATGGATTAATGTTTGCGTTTATGACCGTCAAGTGAATATGCATGTGTATATGTGTCATGTGGGAAAACCTTCCAGTACTTCCAGTAGAGTAGAAAATTACTTTGTTTTCGTTATTGCCGGCTTTTTCCTACCGCTCCTTCCTAGCACCATTTTTAGTTGAGCTGGATCATCAGCACGTCCGTAGCTCTGGGAACAGCATTAAAAGCACAATGGGCTATTGCAACTGCTTGCTGAGAGATTTATCCATGACCACGTCAACCCACGTAATTAGGAGAGTTCGGGTTCTGCTCGTAAGTCCCTGCTTCTCCTGCCTGAAAGGGTGACCCATGTGTTCTGTGTGTACCAGACGTTACTTGAAGCGGCGGATGAAAACTGCTTTAAAAACAAATGAGCGGTTCGCTGTCCTTTGGACGGCATGCTGGGTCAGCATAAAGCACAATCGTTTTTTTTTTTTGCGTCGGTGATATCACAACACTGTGGTCGCAACGGTGACTCAGCTCGTTATTCTGCTAATGTGCGCCAAAAACTGCCTCTGGTAGTTTTTGGTGTCTGGAGGTCTTTGCTCTCGCAAACCGTGCACTGAACAGGGAGGAGGAAGAGGAACTAATGTGAAGTCATCATTGTAAGAAATATATTTCTTAATGTGCTGTGAATCCACATCGTAAGCGATACATAATAATTTTTGCCATGAGCGAGATGTCAACGACACGAGTAAAATAAAAATAGTGCCATGATTTTATCCAGGCAATACATACAGATGGTTTTACCTCCGAAATGCTATGTAAATACATTATGATTACGCAGAGCACGTCAATTATTTTATTGTGAAATATTCGCTGAGATTATGTGTTGTTCCATTAGGGCTTCCTTGCATGAGAAACATTGGGTGTAATAATCTCTGAAGTCAAAATGCAGTTGCCTGTAATGTTTGGGAATGAAAAAATACAGGGGAACTCCTTCAAACAATAGCAGATCCGTCTTTCTTAAATCCAAATGTGTGTCATTATTTACTCTAGCCCGCCTAGTGGTCCCACCAGACTTGCTCTCTTAAAAACAAGTTTTCGATTTCCACGTCCTGGTCCAAAATCACGCAGCTCTGCTTCCTGTGCGCTGTGAGAATGGGGCACTTCCCTGGCTTGGGGTGGGGGGGGGTGGGGGGGTTAGCGAGACACCCATCATCTGACATCATTCAAACTGGCTCGTTTTGGTAATGGAATACATATTTATGAGGGCCGTGAGCTTCATTATCGCTTCAGATGTGAGCCCTCGCTTGTAGAAAACTCACAAGAAAACAGAGAATGAATCAGGCTTTATTGCTAAGATTTTGCAGCGATCGCTTTGTACTGGAAACAGATTTTATGTGCTACCTCTGCTGGATGTTTTTTTGTTTTTTTTTCGGACCACACAGTCCGTCCGCGGAGATTTAGGGAGTGTCTTATTGCTATAATATCTGGCATTTGCTGTAAAACTTCTGACTGGGTGGTTCCGCAGTTTTCTGAACAAGGTTCTGCCCTCAGTACCAGCGTGACAGAAGGTCCCCTTTTGCGGAAAACGTAAACCCACTGTGACAACATTAGGCATCCTGCTCGAGGATGTTATGGTGCTGCTATCTTGAGAGGGCTTTTTCCAGACTCGGCAAAGAGGACGGGGAAATGATCTCTGTGGTCTCAGTCAAAAATACTTCCTTCCCACCCACTCTACCTCAGCTGGCAGATTTATCACCTGCTGCGCTGCTCTCCCTGCCCCCATCAGGCGGGAGATGTGGTCTGTGGTTGCTGGGCGTCGCCACGGGAACCTGCGAATACCACACAAACGACATCAATGGCTGCACCGTGCCGTGGAATTTCCCCATCTTTGCTGTAGGAGGTTGTCTCTCGAAGCTGCTAACGCCTTAGTGACACTCAACAGTGAGCTTCTGCGCCTCTGATAGCAGAGAACAATGGCTGATTCCGCAGTTATTGTCCTACCGACGTTACATATGGAAAACATTTAATTACCATCCACATACTGCTGGAAGAACAAAGCATTGGTCTCACAATGGAAAAACTTGCTTATTTATCTTCCGATTCTGATGTCTTTCCAAACCCCATTTGTTTGTTTTGGAATTCCACTCTGAAATTTGAAATACTATTTCCCGAGTAACGTCGAATTTAGGGGCCAAGGGGCCCGGCTGTGAGACTCCTTCGAAGTGGATCTTCATGCTTCCGTGAACCTGAAAGGGTCCCCCGCCGTCTTACGGTGTTTTACATTTTACTTGCACTCTCTTGAATAACAAGAGTCGTGACGTTTTTCTGGCCGCCGAGGATGAGTGAGAAATGGAAACGGCGTTTTAAAGGATGTCTAGTGTTCACCCTCGCTTGCAGAAGCCATGGTGCTACTTGACCTTCTGCTAATTGACCCCAGGGCAGCCACCGTGCTCAACAGGAGCAGTGTAGACTTGTCCTCAGAGGACCTTCGACACTATACTGCTGTCTAATGAGCGCCTGTTCCAGGAGTACGCTCTCCTGCAAGGGTCAAGACATTTAAATTGAGTTTAAGCTAGAAACCGTTTCAGTTCAATGTAAAGGTGCTAAACAGCTCAAGGATAATTGGCTAAAACGTCTCTTTAGTTCATCCTTACAAATCCCTACAGATTTTAATGGGCTTTTGTACGATGCCTCATCTAAGCTTCATTAGCTTGACGTAACAATACAGCAATCCTTTGAAACGCTACGTTAATAATTCTCTCTGGTGTCAATCGATCATTATTATGCAAGCTGTTCAATAAAGAAAACATATTGCATTTTTTACTAATACAATATTCCATGAGCTCATGCATTCAACGGCACTTGCATTCGAGATTAACTTAATAGCTACCACGATGCATCGGAAACCCTGTTTGCCAGCTTATGTATGTCTAATATGTAATATCCTTATTTGAAAGTATTACGTGACTGCACTGGCTTCAAATCCTCATCATTAAAATGTGTTCCTGTAATGTACTGTACCTTCTCAGTTTGCAGATTATTTGGGCAGCAAAAGCTGGAAAATGAAGTGAAAAATACAATAGTGGCTCCATTTGATGGTCTAAAACTTATACATTATGTCAAGAATGGCAGCGCAAAACTGAATCTAACATGTATTGCTTTTCTTGCCAAGTCTGCTTATATATAAAGGGCAATCTGACAAAAAAAAGATCTTTAACTTTCAGTTCCCTCACTGTATAAACAATCTCCAATTAACCCATGTCAGTCAGTGTGAATGTATTTTTTCTAGTTTATAACTAATAATTTTAGGAGAGATAAAACAAGCAAAAAACATTTGCATTCAAAATTCGTCAGCGTTCTGTGATTTGCAGTCACAGGCCTAGTTTGCAACAAGTTACGAATGAAACCATCTATGTATTTTAAACATTATTTATTATCTTACTTTTTATCAAAAGAATCTTACAGTTTTGCCTTCTTATGGAGGAAATCATAAGGTCCTCTTAAAACTTGACCTTATGACCTTCAGAAAGTGAGAGAGTTCGCTCTGAACCGCTGTGCAACTTACGATAAATAAGTCTGACAGACCGCGCGATGTTTCCTGACCGGAACCATTCAGCAATTCAATAACAAACAGTATGCCTGAGCGAACATTTAATCCTGCTGCTTTTCTGTCAGCAAGCAACTGTAGAGGAACTTGTTTAGTCGTATCATTTGCTAGCCATACCGCCGCATGGCAAAGGGTCATTTCAATTTATGGGCTGCGCACGAAGTTTTCAATCTTAATGGGTTGTGTGGTGCTTAATTCATTCATATTGGAGAAAAACAAATGCCTTTCTGACCAAATACCAAACCTTTTAATACTGTATGACCTTCCTCTGTAATTATTGTGGTTTGTCAGGGCTGCCAGTGAGGTTATTTTGTAAATATTATTCAAAAAAGAAAAAAAACATTAGGAGAGAGTCAATTTCTCTAATATTGTTATGTGTGTATTGTTGTGCCTGAAAATGACTCAATATTAACCTTCCAAAGTAAATGAATTGTCTTTGTCATGCTAAAATTGTTGCATTTCAAAATGCCCTTTATCAGGCACGGAAAAATGAACCAATTCAGTTTAAACCTTTGAATGTATTAAGTTAAGTCATTCTAAATTTCACCAATAGAAATAATTATCATGACCATTCAGACTATTGAAAATAATTAAACAAATCTCAGGGCTATCTATTGTGCTGAGCACCTCTTTTGCGTTGGTAAGAGCAACACAATAATGAAAATATCGACAGCTACTTAAGCTGTAAGTCAGTAGCTTTGCACATCACGTCCCACATCATCCACCACTATGACTGTTTCTCATTTGCAGTTTATGTTGTGCTTTTGAGCACAACAATCATCCTTGCAAAACACCCGTTTGTACACTAGCGGCCAAAACTGTGGAAACACCTAGCATTTTTGGCATTACACTTAAAAAATTGCTACATGAATATTGGCGGCAATGTTTATAAACAACCAAGGTGTCAGGCTTCGCGGAGCGGGCGAGCGGGTAAGCAGAAGAGTGGAGCCGGACTGACTGAAAACGGGGTTTAATTCGG
>JAODJU010000050.1:1011191-1036376 GCA_026776725.1 Gnathonemus echidnorhynchus | reverse complement strand
CGTGATATTTGGGAGAAATAGCAGATTACGCATCGGAACTGCCTGGGATACAAACGTCATGCGTGTAACTAAACTCTCAGTTGTGTCGTCACGGAGGCGGTTCCAGGCTGAGGGGTGCTGCACAATCTGTCTTAAGTTGTCTTTCTCTCGCGAGGTTTTTGTACCATGTGACATGGTGACGCGTGGTGACGCGGACAAAAAAATCTAACCATGATGCATTGCGTCAGGACCAGAATGCATTGCTTTAAGCCAGCGCTGTAAGCAGTTGCATGAAGTTGAACGCACCCACTGTTACAGAGTACTGGTTGGTTGAAACAAAATCCCGGTCTGGACTTCCACCCTCTAGACCTGAATTACCCAACTCTGGATACAGGAAAGTGTTCTTTTTCCATATAGTTTTGTATTATGATGCGCCCCATTATTGGTAGTGTTATAGCAGCTTGCTCATTCGGCTGGTCGCCGTCAGAAGGAGTCCAGGTTTTTCCAGCTGGATCTCAGATTCATTGCAGCATGTCAGCCGGATCTTTACCATTTCTCTGCTGAGCAAAAGAGGAGAAACCCACGGTCACCTTAACTATTTGGCCTGTTGAAGACTTTTTTTTTATGTTTTGATGTATTTACTTCCTACTCACGGCTACGTTTGCAGCTTCTTGGGGACCCGCATCAACAGCAATAGGAAGGACTAAAAGCTCTCTTCTGATTGGTTGGCACCTGGGCAACAGTTGGCATAGTGATAAAGATCTATGTACATATTACCAGGTCTGTAGAATTCTGGCCTACTCTTGTGGCTTTAAACACAGCACTGAACCTTTATTGACTCAGTAAATCGCAATATAAAGTGAATATTAAATACAAAAAGTGTAGTTAACGAGCAAGGGCAGTGTGGTGGATCAGAGGCTACCGCCGTCAAATATCTGTGTGAAACTTAGAATCCCAGCACGAGCTCATCCGCGCCTCGGACCAAATGATTAATTGGTCATTAATTAACGCTTGCCCTGAAAAGGTATATACCGTCAAAGCTCCAGTTCCATTTAAAGGAGTGATTTGTTAAACCATGGCAAATTGAATTGCTGCGGGTTGAGTTTGCCTCCTGTTGGTGTGGCTGAGAAGCCTGACTGCTAGGCCCTCGACGCGCTCCGGGGGCCTCGCCT
Organism: Gnathonemus echidnorhynchus; assembly: GCA_026776725.1. Lineage (NCBI taxonomy): Eukaryota > Metazoa > Chordata > Actinopteri > Osteoglossiformes > Mormyridae > Gnathonemus > Gnathonemus echidnorhynchus. The sequence goes on along the minus strand of JAODJU010000050.1, from coordinate 1,035,225 downwards.
GCACACAAGGCCACTTGGACAGCAAAGTCCTGTCACTCCTCACAACACGTCCTTACCGCGGCCCGTCTGTCTGCGCCGCCCCTGCTCAGGAGAGGGGACAAAAGGCCACTTAATTGCATCTCTTGCCCTTCGCTGATGGAAGGATATGTCAATCACCAGGAGAGCAGACTGCCGCCCCTTTGGACATCCCCGGCCCTTGCGCTCAGCTGTGGACAAAAAAGCAAAATGAAGAGAAAGGCAGAAGGGGACGGGCTCTTCAATCGTGGCTCAGTGGGTTAGGAAGCTGTGTCAATAATCCGAAGGTCACTGGATTGAATCCTAGGGTCAGCCGAGCGATTTTGCAGTCGGGCCCCTGAGGTGGGCCCCTGACCCCCACTTGCTTCAGAAGACTAGCTGGCTGTACATTGTCAAAAATGTATGCTATTCTTGATGAACACATCGGCCAAATAAATAAAATAGGAATGTCTGTGCCCATGAAAAGCAGACTAGAGTTACTGAAGAATGGGCTAAGAATTATAAAAAATAAACTCTAATGTATTTTTGTCTTTTGATTAATAAAAACATAAATAAGTAAAATCTAGCTCCAAACAGGCCCTTATTGTTCCATCTGGATATTTGCGCCTGCAGCGATTGTATAGTGGTGTATAAATTACCTGTGTGTCCTCTTTGGAATGTCTATTTTCTGAGCAAGGCGTTTATGACTATATCAAGATCTTCAGGTACGTGAAAATATGACATTAAGATCTCACACATGTACAAAGAATGGGCTGAGGACAAAGATGGGCCTTTAATGATTTCGTAGCCTTAATGAAAACATTTCAAACAAATGGTGACCTTGTATTTGGAACAAACAGCTTTGTGGTTCACTCTGACGGGACGTGTACATGGAGCCTGGATGGTGTCAGTGAAACAGGCCAGAAAAAAACCTTAGATCAGCACGGGCCAAATTACCCTCTATTAAATGAAGGATTGAACAGTGTCATAGTGTTGCCCATCCTGTTTGCTTGACAAATGTCTATCTGTCAGCAGCAGTGTATAGTGTCGTACATCACAATCCTATCCCTTTGCAGTTAGGTTGAAATTTTCTTAGCCCTGTATAATGTTCCCGCCCACAATAAAGTTAATCCAACTTACCAAGATATACGGCATTGGGAGTGGAAAAAAAAAATCAATAACCTTTTCTGTAGCTAACATTCTCATTTTAGCGATAGCACGTACGCAGAGTCCTGTTAAACGCCACCGTACGGGAGTGAGGCGGCCGGAGTCAGTTACAGTAATAGCATTTCTTTATTAGTCTGCGCTCAAGAAAGGCTGTTGTCGCCTCCGTTTCATTGATGGTCTCATTGCTCTGTTATGGGAAATTGACCCAAGGCATTCTACCCTTCTAAATGGTTTTATAAGTACAATAAAATATCTGCATTTAGACTGAGTCTTAAACGGGTTACACCTGATGGAAAGTCGACAGACTATAAATAAGAGGCCTTTGTCTCCGGAGCGGCCTTTACGATATTTATATTTCCATTCGGAGGGTCAGGGGCGGCTCATAGCGTCAGCATTTTCCATTGCTAAATTCTGCGTCCGTTCCAGATCTCTGCATATAATATTTGTGTGGCGCTATTTACTCGGATTAATGATGTCACACTGCAGGGCTTTTTGATAATAATTTTTTCATTATGTACTCCAGGAGCACTGTTTTATGACACTGGTTTTAATTTTCTGTTTTTTTTTTTTTTCCTTCTTCTTTTCGTTTTGAACCGTGGAAATGAGAGTCACCGCTGCCCCTTTGTTCATTAGACCCGCTGCCTTGCGTGTCTCAGGCTTTTAATTACCTCCCATTAGGGCCACTGGTATTTTTTTTCATGCTGCTGGGAGGAATGTGGCTGCGTCGGGCCTTTTCACGCGCATTCCCGGCATTCTGTGGGCTGTCGCCATGGCACCCCCGATTAGCCGATCGCGCACCCAACCTATCCATCAATACTGGCGTCAGCCGTCGCCTGCATGGGTCCTGGCCTTCAATCAGCGCTGCTCCTGCAAATAACTCTCTGAATGGATGCTGTACGTCAGAACACAGACACCGGACCGGACCGGCATCCCAGCAACTAGTCATGGCAGGTTTACTTCCTCAGAAAAATGTTTTGTTTTGATTCACCACCATTTGCATTCGATTTAACACACCTCTGTTACAACCGCCAGGAGGACTATAATTAAGTAATATTTGCTGAATATATAAAGTGTTTTGCATTTAGTACCTTGCTCCAGGGCCACTCTTAGCTCCCAGCACATATGTATGTATGTAATTCACACCATTTCTGGGCAGTTTGCCGCTGGATTCGTTAAAACTTAGCTACACACTTAGCTACACAATAAAAAAATGTCAAAGGAAATCATCCATGGGAATATTTTTCTGTACAATCTTGACTCTTTTTTCTAAACTTATCAGGCCTGTGTGTGTGTGTGTGTGTGTTTCTTTTGTATTACACTACTGTGTCTTTCGGTTTGTTGCAGATTACTTTAATTATTACAATATGCCACCGAAAGATGAAGGTTTCTAAAAAAAAAACACTTGTCAGCAGAGATTGGATATTTTTGAAAAGTCAAACCCATTATATATAAATTTTCATGTATTTATCAGATGTTTTATCCCTAAGTGCTGTATGCTGTGTCAGATGATACAATGCAAGCATGGCTGATAGGAGCCTACTAAGGCCTAAGCACAGCTGGGGCTGGTTAGTTAGCAAGAATACATTACATGCCTCTACATGAACCTATCATAATGGAATACTATGTGGAACAGACACCTACCACATAGTTACAAATATATGAGCATGTAGTGTTTCCAAGAGAAGGGCGTAGGTTTGGTTTCAACATTGGCAGGGACCAAACCAACTCGTAACCCCCCCGCTCCCCTAAACACTCACGGTACTCCCATAATATTGGCAGTGACATGTTGCTACCATCCACACTCAAATCTACTCCCTTGATGTCCAACAGTGAGTAGGTTATTGGTCAGGTTGGTGGGTCAGTGCTCAGTCAAGCTAGCTGAAGTACCGGTTAAACTGATCATTTAGGTTTGTAAGTTGTGTTTTATTTTGCATTTCATTGCATTGTATAAAGACTTGAGCTCAGAAACGCGTTGGTGTTTGTTGGTGTAAGCCCTCTGCACATTTGTCTTAAATCTACCGTAAATTATTAATGAAGAAATGTCATGTCAATGTGTGAATTCCTTTGTTTTCCCCGAGCGTCAAACGCGCGCAGACAAATGTCATTCATCTCCAGATAGCCGGGTCTGATTGACTTGCGGTGGTAATTTATGCGGCACTGTTGTCGCTCGCTGCAGCGGCCTCCATCTGCTCGGCGTCACCTGAGGACAGGTGATCTGCGGTCATTGTAACTCAACACGCTGCCCTGAGACAATTATGTAAAAATGCGCTCATTAGCATGCGCCCATTGACATTACATTGGATTTGAACATACAAAGCCTTTGATGATTAATTAATAGGAAAATAAGACTCACAACAGAAAAAACAGGTTTCTTTTATATACCTGTATTTGTGTGTGTGTGTGTGTGTATAACTTGCCTACTATATGCTGTATAAATATGCTTGTGTGTGTGTATGACTGCACATTTATATATGTACATATTCTGAACATTTCTGTTATAGCAGACTTGTTTTCTCTAATAGCATAGCATAAAAAAGCGATATTACTGTAAAGATATATTTAGAAACATATCTTTTGCTTCACAATACTTTTCACAACACTGTGGATGTCATAGGATTGTATGATTCATTATATAACCAAACCGTGCGTTAACCTTCTCTCTTGGTTTAATATGATTAACGCTAATTACTGCTGGTTTGGGATTTCCGCATCATATGAACAAGCTGACGGTTTCCTTCCCATTCTCATACAGACGTCTCATATAGACGCCTGAGAAAATGTCTCCCTGTTCCTTCCTTGGGTCTCAGTCTAGCGCTGCTTGACATGCAGCCTCCGTCTCACTGCTGTCTGGCTCAATTAACCCGCCGCACCTCGAAGCGGATATCCAGGAATTTATGGACTGTACTCATCAGAACAGCAGTGCTCCCAGCATGCCGTGCAGTAGAGTATCATCGCTTGATGAGGACCCGGCCAATTCTGTACCTGATACGCTTATTTTCTGGGGGACTTTTCAAGGCCATACTCTGTGCATGCGTGTGTTTTATGTTTATGTTAAACTGTGGGGACCAACTGTACTACACTGTGGTAAAAATCAGTTTTTTTTTGTTACATTGTGGGGACCATTTTTTAGGTCCCCACAAAGATCTGTGAATGCAATCAAAACTCAAAAAGTCTCATATTTTGTTTGGTCACATGTTGTTGTGTTTTTGTGTCCTCTCGCATTGATTCCTTTGTAGTGACTCTCATAGAAATAAAACCTAAATACAATATTAACAACCAATAAAAGATATTGTTAAAAAAAATCAACTCGTTCTGAGGCTTAGGCGACACATTGATTTACAAAGTTAACAAGTCCTTAGAAATCTGAAAAAGTAAAAAAAAAATCATAAAAGATAAACAACAGCTTATGCGAGTGACCAACAGTCTTTGTGTCTCCCAAATGTTTGCAAACATTTATTGTAACCAAATGTTGCCATTGCCTTGCTGGAAATGGTAGAGTCTCGCATGAATTTACACCCAAATCGTACAACTTTTGACACCATATACAAGCCTACTCCACTTCCACAGTCAGCGGCAGCTTTTGGGTCTTTGTCCCCGTGCGTACTGTGAGGGCCGCCGTATTCTCAAAGGGCCGTTCAGAACCCTCACTGAAGTGCACTGATGTGGTCGCAGTTAATACGGAACAATGATCCTCGAAGTTAAGGCCCCCCCCCTTCAACGACTCACATTCCTGAAGCAAAAGGGAAAGCTTAACAATTAACAGATTTTTGGTGATAATGAGTGGCAATAATTCAATTATATTTTTATGGCGACCATCTGTTAAAAAAAAAAAAATGCTGTTTCAAGTACGATGAAAGGGTACCTTGGCGGGGTGACGTCAGTGTCGCCGTCTCATCGTGTTAAACACGAGCACTTAAAAGCCTACACTTGATTGATAACGCCGCATTGCTGGATCTGAGTTTTTTTTCTTCCCCTCTGAACTTGCGTGTACTTTAAAGTAAAAATGCAAAAAAAAAATAAAAAAAATTGACGCCTGTATGTTCTGTCACCCGGCTAGACCCCATTTAATAAGCGGAGCGGCTTCTTAACATCATGGGTGTTCCTAATAACCTCTAAATAGAAATAATCTTTGGCACCATGCCCTCACTTTAATGTAAGTCCTAAAGGCTCGACTCTGCGTGTGTTAAAGTTGATTAAATCGCGGTGAATTAATCCTATCTGGGCGACCGTGTTAAGGAGCGTGCATCGCGATTAGATTTCGGGTCTTGCACTCGAGGACAGTTGCGGTCCGTGCCCCTGATTGTGTGATGTGGGTGTGTTCGTCAGCTTGTGTGTGAGTGTCTGCCGTTAAATACGCTGGACAGGAGAAAGAAGGAAAAAAAAAAAAAAAAAAAACGGAAAGTGAACGTAAATCATTCAATTCGGTAATTGCACGTAAACACGTGATATCCATTCTCCACACATTCTTGGATCTTAAAAGGCCAGCTGGCATCATCCGCTTCATCTCACTGACTGTAACAGTGATAATGTATTCGGGCCTGAATTCGGGGGGGGGGGGCTGGGTGGGAACCTCCTTTGATTTCAATGCCACTTTCATTCTGAATACGGTCTCGTCTGGGCCCTTTGAAGGAGCGCAGTTGCCAGCTGGAATTAGCGGGACGAGGTCAGGCTTTCGGTGGCGACTCGTACCTAGCTGAGGGGCGTCCAGTGTCGTTTCTTAGTTGTTTTTCACATCCACTTTTATGTCAGATGGAATATATCAGCAAAACCGGACTACAAAGAGGGACAGAGGATGCCCAGTGGTAATGGCTAGCAAAAAAAAAAATAAAAATTTCAGAATGCATGTGGAGAATTTCATTTTTTTGTTTGTTTTTGTATGAAAACTGTATTGATCTATGACAGTTATAATACAAGTTATTTTCAATTTTACTTGAATTAAAAGTCGGACGCAGCTTACTCAACAATACCCTGGAATAACAGAATAATGTGGAATGTCTCTTCATGTGAGAAAGGCTGGTTCTGTTACTGAAAAGAGCATCTAAAAATTCCCTGTAATGACCATTTGTACCCCTGGTGTTGTCTGAATATTAATTTGGAGGTATCCTGGCACTCAGACTTAATGACAGGTGATTCAAAACAACTTTGAAGGCTGATGTTTGTCTGTAAAGCCAGACAGAGACCCACAACACTGCTCTGAGCGCATATTGTTCCGGTCAGTGCACAGTGTGGCCGGTTATTGTTCACGGTGTACATCGGAAAACAAATGGCCGCCACAGTTCTTCATTCCGCTGTGAGTATTGTGAAGGGGCTGCCTTAGAACAGACGTGACCTTTGACTACCCGTCACCGTCGTGGGTACGTGGCCCTGTAGGGGGCAGCACAGCGTGTGTGGAGCGTCACAGCCAGTGCCAGTGCCAGTGAGTATATGCTGGCCAGAGATGCCATTTTTAATATTTTTTTCCCAGGGTGCCTGCCAACTCTTGTGCCCAAAGGATGAAAACTCAGCGCTGGGGTGAGTCATTGCACCTCTGTGAAATGCTTTTCACAGCTCTGCGACACAGTTCCTGACCTGACAGCTTGGGCCTGCATGGAGGTGTGCTTGCAAAGACCTCAGAAAACCAGGATCAATGGCATACAATGAGCTTCTGCGGAGGTTTGTGATTTAGCTGCTATTTAAAACTGTAGCAATCCTTTGAAAGAGGAAACTTTTAGCAGTTTTGCGGGCGGTTCGCTACTCAAATGTGTAACGACATCGATTCCAGTGAATTCCTGGTCCCATTGACCCACCTGCCTCCGTAAAACTCGCAACCTTGTCCTGCGATTACGATAGTGGCTACCCCCATCTATACAAATTGCTAGTTTAGCCTTATGCTCTTAGAGGGCGGCGTAGAGGTCAGAGTCGAAAGACAAAATTTGCACAAGCAGAAGCCCAAGATCAATAAAAAATAACATTTTACGAGGGATTCCAGACTCAAGTAGAAGTTTTGGCAAATATGAGCTCTTTGATTTAGGATATTGCTTTGCTTGGCAGCAACTACACAAACCAAACAATTGTAATAACCCATAACTGGACTGCCTGGTGTATCTGCGGTGGTCAACAAAGCAGTGTTAACTCATTTATAAATATTTATGGAGTTCTCTCAGTTTACGGTCCACTTTAAAGTGGTCTGAAATAGAACTACCTACTCCTTTGTTTATACGAACCAGACTCAGCATCTTGACCTTATTTTAATCTGAATAATTATCAATGCATTTCACTTACCTACTGAGGGGAACTTAAAAATACATATATTAAGCAAATAAATCATTTAAAAGGACTCTAATTTACTCACTCATTAGAATTTTAAGAATATGTTTCACTGTTTATAATAAACGCCTTTCCCAGATTTGTGATATTTACTATAATCCCCTTACTAAACATACTACTCAACATCAGCCTCAAAACGTATGAAAGATAAGTGTTTAGGTATCGTAACTCATAATACCAAAAACATATGAAATGTAGCCGTTCAATTTCACTGTTGAAGCTGAATTTCCTCTGTACTGTTCAGTGGTTTTTACTGGAAGCCGACATGCGTTAATTTCACTCTAACCTGTTATGGTATTTTCCTGGAATATGTTTTTATCATTCATCAACATCTCATGGAATAAAACTGGCCTTTGAAAATGAAAAACACTGGGGCACCCTCGCAGGACGGCCGTTTTGTCGAACGATAGGAATGTTATTTTTTTTTTCTGTAATCACAGGATGAATAAGGCTCAATCCTCCCTGAAAATTAATGTTTAAAAAGCTTGAGGAATTTACTAACGGAACTGCATGCATATGAGTAGATATGGATCAGCATATATTGACTTCAAAGTGGGAGCCTTACTGGTATTTATTGTTATGAAACAATGCGGCGTAACAATTACAAAACATTTCCTGGGAGTTAAGGCAATTTCTTCTGAATTATTGCCAATGTGATACATCTCAAACACCTCAAAGAACACGGAATGACTTTAGTAGAAGGATTGGTGTTGAAATAGAGTAGGAAATGACCAGCAGTGACCTGAGATTATAAAAAAAAAGTATAAGAATGATGATCTTGGTTTCCTTCGTAATGTGCAATAGAAAAAGAATATCAGCCGTTGACATATGACTTTTTAAATAAAAATGGCTGCATTTTTCAAAGATTTGGTAAATGTCTTCTGCAATCACGTTATCAAAATATATAGAGAATACAAAATATCTATTTAGATTATAGTTTTTTTTTTTCCTGAAAAGAAAATATCGCACACAGTCAAAACTGCTGGGAAACAATTTAGGCAGTACGTGATGCTGTGCAGCAGATGAAATCACACTGCGTAGCGTCTGACAAAGCAATTTAGCGCTGAGTAATTAGCGTGTGTGTAAACAGTGCCGATGATCCATACGCGAGCCAAATTAACCCTTTGGGTCATTCCGAGGAGTCAGAGCTGGGAGTCTGTGAAGCGTGGCGCAGAGGATGTGCCCCACGTCACGGAAGCAGGGTAACGCGGCGCGACAGGTGACACAGCCGGAGGTGAAGTGGTAAGAAGCACAGTCAGTTAGGATTTGTCTTAAATATAACCCCAAGCCACCCCTGCCCAGTGCTTGACAATCGCAGTGATCCCTGAAGAAATGTCAATATGTTACTGGGAGAAACCATTAAGTCAACTGGAAGGGGGGGGGGCAAGAAGAAAAAAAAGGACACTTAGAAAGGACTGTCAAGGCCGCTTGGAAATTGTATTATGATAATACATAAAGCTATTATCTACAATGCAGATACCTTCATAATGCATTATAATGGTCAGTATAAGAATAAAGCATTACAGAATGTTCTGCTGATAGCCATAAGGCATTATAGCACTGATCATAATACTTCATAAGCTCCAATGAAGCTCTCATCTATAATGCACTATAGATACCTTCATAATGCATTATGCAGGATGCTTTGAGAAGCATGATGAAGGTATCTATAGTGCATTATAGATGAGAGCTTCATAAAGCATTCATAATACATAATGCATAATACACATGGGTATAATGTGTGATGCTTTTTAAAAATGTTTGTAGCCATGTTTATAATGCTTTATGAATGCATTATAATGTGCTAGGGATGTGTTCATAGATTCTTATAGACCTGACATACATAGAAAACGTTACCATTATAATGTATTGTCTCTTTATATAATAAAAAACTAAAAAATGAAAGTATCTATCGCAGCCGTGCCCAACTAAGAATGTGACCTTGTGGTAAGACCCTACAGAAAGGAACTCACACAGAGTTAGTGGCTGATCATTTGTATCTGTGACAGCCTTTAGTCGATGCCTGGCTGCCTTTCTGTTCTATTTCCTTCAGACAAGTTACACCGTATCTTTTATATTTAGTATCTGATGTACAATTCAAGTGCATCTCCTCGGTATTCGTGGAAGAGAATGTCTTGCTTTTCTAGACAGTTTTATGTGCACTTCAATTTATCTTGCATAGTGAACTATAGTCTAAAATAAAGCTGAATTCATTTAAATTTGTGCTGGACAGTTTAACAAAACAAGTCTGTTTCCAGACTTAGTATGAACTTTGTAACTGTGCATATGAAGAAGCAAATGAAATCATATGGTTTGCATTCATTTGCATCCTCAGGTCACATGCAAAGTTTGCCAAACAATTAATGACCTCATAAAAGTGGACCTTCAAGCGGTACCATTTTTCACTCTCATAATTCAAACTTTAAACTGCGCTTACTGCAACTTTTCTGATCTCTGTGGGTTTATAATATCCAGGAGTGATTCCACACGATGACAGTGTTGTTTACAATACTAGTGCGCTACACAAAATCATTCCATTCACCTTTTGTCTTAATCAAGGCTTGTTCAGGCTTGTTTTCGTAACCGCTGAAGTTCATATTTTCATGTTAATCTTAATCACTGGCATGATCTATGGAAAATACGAACTTAAACTGGCCACTGGGTAACCTGAAACAAGAAGACTTCAGACATCACCATTACCTTTTTGAGGCTATAGCAGATTAACGTTGTTGGCAGTCTTGAAAGTATTTTGAATAATATTTTTATTGTTCATACATTTTGTATGCATTTTTTTGCTTTGCGGTAAGCTGTCACATTAGGAAACAGGAAAGTCTACAACGTAGCCTAGCTTCCATGAACTCTCACTATAAACTCAAGCATCTTGATGGCGAACAGAATGGAAGCATCATGAATCAGGCCTTGCTGACTGGATCAGCAGCGAACCTATGCTTGGTTGAATCAGCATCACAGCGTCCTCTCCTTAGATTCTGTTTAGCACTTTATATGGGATATTGCGAACAGGTCCTCTAATTCCGCGGATTTTCACATTGCTAAGTGCACATTAAGTACCAGCTCAGGTTTGTCTTGAGGTCAGAATCCCAGACTATAGTTTTCATCCACTCAGCTTCCAAGACCACAAATATTTTTGTATCTGTCAGTCTCAGCGAGGGGAAACATGCAAAAAAAAAAAAAATAGGCTTATTATTATTAACTTGTGCATACTGTCCACAGTGACCAAGGAGCCAGCCTTGAACAAACGGCCTGCAGCTATGGGGAGAATTCCTTACACGCGGCGGTCAGTGCTAACTGCGAGAGATGGCCAGTGAGGAATGTGAGAAACCGTTGTGATTAGTGGTCCCCGCGCTGAACATTTTCATGGTTCTTCACGACCTCGCTGATATATGGCTCTCATCTGCAGCTCCTTAAGAAACTCCGACGGCCGAGACACGGAATGAATTGTTGCGGAGGAGCAGTTCATCATAAGGAGTTTGAGTTCATTCAGTTCCATGTGGCCGTTCAATCCTGATGCTTTTGCACTGCACAGTGACGCTGTCTTGCATTCAGAACACTGTGTGTAAGCTAAATTAGACTGCTCTCGGATTCAGAATTTCAAAAGCTTTATTTCTGCTCATTGATTTGTTGCAGGGTCAATTCCTAAAAGAACAGTCTTCAAATAATCAGTCTTTGCACTGGTTGTTAAGAAAGAAATGTCTCAGAATAGCCTTTCTTTTTTTCGTTTACCCTTCAGAATGTCCTCAGATTACAATCTTTCCTTTTTGGGCAGTGCATGTCTATTTTTCATTTCTGAGAGATAAGTAAGACGAATGAATGGTTCCTTTCTGAAACATTCTTGTCCAGTTATAATCTGCCCACATCTGTGACGGAACGTAGGAATACTGCTTTGATAAAACACCTGAATCGTTCACCCCCTTTTTTAAATAATACATTTCAGACAAGTGAATTATACAGTCAGACTTGTTTCTGTCATTTTCCTACAGCAGCAACAAGCAACCGTCCGAAAGAAATGCCATTTAAAACGAATCAGAATCTGAATCAACTGTATTTGCCAAGTACATCGCCATGGAGAATATGTCATAGTCCATTTGGTTAACTCGTAACATGGCATTTTCTCAGTTGCCAATATATAGTTAAATTACAGTAATAAACGTGGTTAAAGGCAAGAAGATAAAACAGAACCGGACTCGATCTGAATATGAATTTGAATTATAGGTTGAGTTTCGGGAAGATTCGGATTGGGGAGATATCCAAGATTTCCCGGGGAAACTATTTTTTAAATATAAATGTTATGTACCTTAAAAGGCTTTTTGGCTAGTAACACAAAAGGCACAAAAACAGATAATATCTTTTAAATATGTGTATTTTTATATTATATTTCTAACGTAAGTGTCCATACACTAAAAAGCTAAGGCACAGATCAAAATAACATAAAGGTAGGCTATATACGTCAGCAGTTTCATATTTTTGGAAGTTGTTGTCCGTAGATTTAACTGTTATTCTTGATGCCGGGCGAATTCGTGAGAACTGTCTACAGACAATAATTGTCGTGTTATAAATTACCTTCGTCGTCCCTCCCCCGCCGTGACACCGCGTCCGCCTCCATGACTTGTTTTACTTTGCAGCACCTGATTAAACACTTTCATCATGGGAAAAGCAAAGCTGCGCTCTCACGTGTTTCAGACGATGTATATCAGTCCCGCGAGCCGCAGCGTTTCACGGTGACGCCGCTGCCCCGCGTCTCACAGCTAACCGCGCTCATTCCTTCACTTTAATTATTATAAACTCTCGCACGGTGAGTTTGGCCGCCAGCTTCTCCCCTCCCTTTCCCCTGCCTAACTCATTCCCCAGCAGTAGGACAAACTCGTTTATTTCATCCCCTGCACCTGGCAGGCGTCGCGAGCCTTTCCTCCGTCTCACTGCACGCAAGAAGCCGCAAATAACTGCTTAATTGCGGAGTGATATTTCCATATGTATAAATGTGTGGCACTAACATGTCAGTCAGCGGCTCAATAAAATCAGGGCGCCTGGTTTCTCAAACTTTTGACTTGAAGCCTCATATAATCCTTATAAGCCAAAGGAGAAAGTCAATATGATGTTCAACTGAAACTGATGTACTATTATAGCACAAGTATTATTATAAGAAATGGACCTGGATAACTACCAAGGCCATCGTTAGGCCAAAAATGTTACCCCCCCAAATAAATGTGTATTTATTAGCTGAAGTCATTAATACCTTTTTATATTATATATGTTTGCCACCCCCTCCCCCAGTAAAGTCTCAGCCCCCTATCTATTCATCTCTACTGGCAACTACAGAAAATGCTTATTTGATCACAATGTACGTGATTATCACTGCTACAAAATCAATATTACTATGGCAAGTGTGCTTGTTTGTCATTCCAAAGAGCGATACTGCAGTAAGTAACATTGTTTCTTGCTGTATTGCTTTGCAAAACCACTGTACACTAGTATACAAAAGTTGGTGTTCGGGCTGCAATTATGTCACTCTGGAATATGTGACATTTTCCAGTACAATACACCGGATCAAAGCTGTTGACATTCAGGAAATTAATCTTTTTTTTTGCTCCAGCAATTTGTGGAAGGATGTTTGTTTCCTTTGACAGCTGTTTTTTTTGTTGCATCTATCAAGACTCAGTGACAATAACGTCCCAGTGGATTTTCTATCCAATTTAACAAAACTTCACTTTCAGATTCATTCTTTTAGGACCAGTTAAATTATAAAATGTCTAATTTGTAAGCCATTTTTATTTTTAAATAAGCTGTGTTCATTCCATCCATCCATCCATCCACCCATCCATCCATCCACCCATCTTCCAGTCTCTTATCGTCAGCAGGGTCATGTGATGTCATTATATTTATTTCTAAATACAAAAGTCAATAGGTGTTATTCTTATAAAGTCCTATGCTGCCTATTCCTGTGTCTGGGAGTCTCTTTGTTTAGCCATCTTTGCAAGTCGTTAAAAGTACACAAATCTCTGAAGTTCGAGCTAAAAAAAAACAGGAATTTATTTAGACAAATGTTTTTAAAATAAGTCACATGGTTTTTATTAGCTTGTTGTACAAACCATCCCCCCGCTGTTGACTTGACTGCTGTTTTCTTTATTCCCAACTATTAAATGTATTTAAATACGTGTCAGATTATTTGCCAGTATTGCCCAAACTAAAATTGCTGTATCATTACATGTAATCAGGTCCATATGGGCAATATATATATATTTGGTAAGTAAACATAAATGATTTCACTGTGAAGGACACAACAGACAGGAAGACAGCGATTGCTTATGAAAGGCTGCAGGCAATCTGAAATGTCACCAGTGAGAAAATTGTCAGCGAAAGTGATTGGTGCATTGTTTATTCTCTACTGAAATCCCAGCTCAATGTGTAAAGGGATTTGCAGTCCCCAAGCTGTGTGGTTTTTCAGTGACTGAAACCCTGCGGGGTAGCTGGCTGTTCTTACTGTGGTAGAAAGTTTGTTCCATCATTGAGGATCTTGAAATAAAAAATAACAGCTAATGCTGCCCAGGCAACTGGGTTAAGAAGACAGGGAGGGCAATGTGAACAGTGCCAGATAGGTCACAGAGTCTTTTAGCTGTAAAGGGCTACCATTATTAGTACAGTGGTGGGCTAGCACTAATATTTTAGCTTAATTTGTGCTGTGAATGCGGGGCTGTGACTTGCAATCAGTTGGAGGAGGAGCAGAATGATGGACAAAATGGCCGGGTGAGTATCTAAGGGGGATTTGGAGAGGTCAGGAATACTAAGCGTACAGAAGTGAGGGTAATGTAGGCCGGTGAGATGGTTATCCGGAAGCTTCCTAGGAAGAGTTGGGGGGGGGGGGGGGGGGGTTGATGGCATCGGGGGGTAGTAGGAGTTAAGTACAAAGGCGGGGATGGTTGGAAGGCGGGGCGGTGAATCTGGCAGAGGATGAAGGGCAGAAAGTAAGTCCTAAAGGCCAGCCAGTTTGCCAGAGAGGTTGTTCAAAGAGGACAATAAGGAGAGAACAGCTAGACATGCGTGAGCCCCGTAGAATTCAAGAAACATGCGCTTAGGGAAGGGAGTCAAGATGTAACAGTATCAGGAAATGGCTTGCGGTAATTCTGGCCTTACAGGAATGGGATTCCTAATAAAAGCCTTGCATACATACTGTAATCTAAGATGGATTTTGGTTTTTTTAGTGTAAGGAAAGTTGCTGGACCAAATTAAGGTGTCTAACTGGCCGTCCATGCATTCTCGTCTCTCGTTAGTATAAAAACTGGCCAGTTTCTGAAGCTAGATCAACATGAAAGTGTATAGAAACAGCAGCATTAAAAAGATTTTCTAATGCCCTTTAAGGATTTACAGGGTGATCAAAGCAATCAGTTAATCCATCCATCTTCTGAAACCACTTATCTTCTTCAGGGTTATAGGGGGTCCGGAGCCGATGAGCACAAGGCAGGGAACAACCCAGGGTGGGGCAACCAAACCATCGAAGGGCACACTCATACTGGCACACACCCACACACACCTATGGGCAATTTGGTAATTCCAATTAACCTCAGCATGTCTTTAGACTGTGGGGGGAAACCCCACAATGACACAAGGAGAACATGCAAACCCCCCACACACGGAACCCTGGTTCTAGAGGCGTGAGGCACCAGTGCTAACCACTGCCCCACCATCAGTTAATATTTTACTATATATTTCTTAAAATGAAACGTGAAGCAGCATACTGAATTATGCTTAGGATAATGCATTGTCTACAGCAATAACATAGTGAGAGTTCAAATAATATCACATATATAAGAGAGGCGGACAATTTCAGAATTTCAGCAACATTGATGATATCTCACAAGTATCTGTTCTACCTGTGTTCACTACAGCAAGAAGTACTTTTTGTGAGGAACAGTGCCGGCACAATTTAAATTTAGCTACAATATGTCCAAGTTAAATGTATCACGCCAGGCATGTCTACCAACTCTTCTTCAGCATGTCTTTGATATTTTCATTTTTTAAGTATGCCTGGGGGTTGGCAGGTTTGACTTTTCTGGCAAAGTCTTTCAGACTCTAAGGTCTCTTAAATATAACCTGGCAAAGCTACTGAAGTCTAAAAATTGCTGTTTTTTTTTATTATTATTTCTTTTTCTCCTGAAAATCAGTGCCCATTATAGTTGGATCAGCATTGTGCCTCCATCGACAGCTGTTGACAAGTTAATTCGATAAAGTCTGTGATTTTCTTCTGCAGTATCGACGCGCCATTGTACTGCAGTATATAGTCTATGTCTGGATGGAATTTGAGTCATGAGTGTCCAAGTCCTTGGATTTGATTGACTGCAGCAATGACTTCCAACTTTCGTTCGGCATTCATAAAGTAAAATATAAGAATATAAGTTAAAATATATATAAGTAAAAATTAAGGATGTTATGAACAAAGTACCTTAGCTGCCTCATGATGTCAGATGTTTTTCCTGGCTTTCACGTCACTCCTAAACATCCATCCATCTTCTATACCCATTGGCTCTATGCAGGGTCACGGGGGTTCGGAGCCTATGGGCACAGGGCTGGGAACAGCTCTGCATGGCATGCCAACCCATCGCAGGGCACACACACATACACACAACTTGCCAACACCAATTCACCTTAGCATGTTTTTGGATTGCAGGGGGAAAACTGGAGTACTCAGTATGACACGGGGAGAACATGCAAACTGCACACGTGTAGAGTCAGGATGGAAACCCAAACCCTGGTCCCAGAGGTGTGAGGTAACCACTGCACCACACTCCGAAGCTTCACCCCCTATAAACTCAGATTCATCTGTTTGCTGTTAGTGCGAAGCTGCCTTCATATGCTTTAGTTTTCAGAAAAGTCAGAGCTGCTGAGGTCTCAGATCTTCTCCTGATAATACCAGAGAGGACAAATAGGTGTCTGTTTGGAGAGAACGTACACGAAAACAATTTTACAGTTGCAAATAATAGTGGTTGATCTTATTTAAGCGAGTGGGATTCCCCTTTGTCAAAAGCAAGAAAAAAATCGAAGGTTATTTACAAGTTATAGTCCTAAAATGTGCAAGTTGAATCAGTCACAGTCAAGTCTGAGTGTGGGCTTTTGTTGAAGGTCAGACCCATTGAATTATAGGTAAAACCGTCACGACAACAAAGACCTTTTTAGCCATAATACTTTTTTACAGATAAAAAAAAAAAACTACACAATACAGTTGTGTAATCAATCCTGGCCTTTGGTTACAGCTAATATACATTGCTATAAGTGAAATAATAATGCTGTCTGATGTTGTAAAAATGGCTATTCAGGATTCCATTGCTTGTTCGCGAATGTCAATCCATTTAAGTCACGTCTAGTGAAATACGTTGAGTAATGAGGCAGGACAGGCTATGTGGGGTGACTGTAGCATGTCATTAATTATAAAGACAGATTATTTATGAAGGCAATTTGAGGAAAAGAGAGAGTTAAGAAAGGAAAATATGGTAATCTTGCAAACACAATGTATGTCACAAGATAAATGCACATACTTTATGTGATTAACTGTACCAAAGTTTTAAGGTAATGTATTTTAATAGATCTATATACTGTAAACATGGCAAGAAATATTCCCTGTAAAGGTTCTGGCTTTTTTGTAATAGATTTGTGTAGCTGGTCGTCCTTCGGTTACAGCTATTTGTTTAAATACATTGACGCAATTTGACAGCCCAGTACACTCATTAAAGAACAGATACAATTGTGTTAATGTTATTTCCCATTACTGGTTCATATTGATGCGGCATGCGGGGCTGAGCGATCAAAGAACCGAATCAATGCAAATTTATTTAAAAAGTGCATTTGCATTAATTGAATACAGCATCAGTGATGTGTCGTAACCCGTCGGCGTGATTGGGTGGGGTGGCTCGCAGCCACGCTCGCCACCGACGTCACGAGGTCCGGGAGGTTGGCGAGTGACATTTGTGAGTCTGAAACCTCCGCCTCTTAAATGTCAGGAGCTGTGCACTATTAACGAGAAGCAGTTGTAACGAGAAGAATAAAGCATTACCTGCTCGTAAAGGACAAAGTAACATGTGAGGACATTAAAGGGTAGCTTGTCTTAGATTTCAATTGTGCGCTGATCAACTCAGCATAAACGTGTCTTCCAAAGCGACGGAAGGTAAGCGTGAAGCCCAAAAACATGCAATTAGGCTAACTGGTTTCTCTAAATCGCCCCTAGAGTATGATTGAGTATGTGCCCTGTGATGAACTGGCATCCAGTGCCCCTGTCTTCTGCCTGATGCCTCACGTGCCCTCATGGGTCAGAAGATGGATGGATGGATGGTCACACAGAAGCAAAACGTTTCCACAAACGCCTACAAATGACCTACAAAGGACGACATTTATGGCGACTTCAAATATCGGAGCCTCTATTAAAGCGTATCCCAGAAGAGAAATGAATATATTCCACATTCACATGAGTCCTGTTAAATTTCATCGAGAAATCGTGAGTAAAACAAGAAAGCGTTATTTTAATTTATTAAAAGCTGTCCACCTTGGAAGTCATAAAAATCAATGGAAAGACATCTATCACGTTGTCAGCGGTCACAATAGAACCGGTTCTCTTGCCCAACACGTCTAGTCTTCATTCAAGGATGTGATTCTCTCCCCTCCCTATTACCAGTAAGAGGTTCTTTAAATATAAACTTATTTACCAGACGCTTTTATCCAAAGCAACATACAACTGAGAACGAAGGGTCAACCAGTCCCTGGAGCAAACGGGGGTTAAGGGCCTTGTTCAGGGACCCAATGGTAAAACTACTCTGCCCACTCTGGGATCTGAACCAGCAACCTTCTGATTACAGGCCCAATCTCCAAATTTGCTAGGTCAAACACCAGCAGAGAAGGTGCGGCAGAGAGGAAGATCTTCATGTCTCTACAGGGAGTCATAAAAATCCATCACAGTTTGACACATGCAATCTGCTTTTACTGTTAAAAACTGTTTTCTTTGCTGAAAGACAGCTGATTGTCTGAAGTTTACGTCCTGCTCCATTATTGTGTGACACTGTGAGTTTAAGTAATCCTGCCACTGTCACTGTTGACCCCACTTTACTCCAAGGAGTAACTGAATATATGTTGCATTTATTCATTAAAGATTAGCTTTTCCGGCACTTAAAGAGGTGCATCTTGTGTAAATGATTCATGAGCAGTAGTTGAAATATATAGGACGTCTTTGGCTTCACACTATTTTACCGAATAGTTGAATCCTGATGTACTTTATGATGTTGTAGGGGCTCCTACCTTTTAAGCAGAATTCATTTTCTCGTACCTTGATTCATGTGTGCAGGGTTTCTGGTTTTACGCATGCCCAAGCGGGGACGCGGGTGCTTCCTGGGGTGTTCAGGCACGCTGAAAATAAACACACTGTTTTTGGCGCTTTGCTCCACTTGCCTGCCTCCTTCCCTTTTTCTGCTGCACCGCAGCTCCACAATGTATTTCATCGTTGAATCATCACTAACAGATTCATCATACAACCCTAACTCTGCATTAATGAATAACATATTAACGTTAGATGTCTTATTGGCCAGAAAGTTCTGGAGTCTGGGACAAATCAGTCCTGCCTGAGCTCATCTTCACTTCTGACCAGGAGAACAGAATTAAAAGTATCAGTACAATTCTTAATTGCGTTTTTGGGTTTCTTACGTTTTGTTTTGAAAGAATCGTTTTTTTTTTGTCCATTACACCATAGAACACAATGGCCCAATAAGACAGTTGAATAAGGTCATGCAATTTTACGGAAATTTTGCGGTGAAAAAAACATGAAATAAGATATTGCTCGAATTAAGAGAATGTCTTGCCCGGCCAGATGATAACCACCAACCTCCCCGCTAACATCGCAGATCCATGCTATCCAAATCGGCCGAGGAAAACTGCAACCACATAAACTTTCTTGGAAGGGGAATATCAGATGTAAGGGAATTGCAGCTTTTCCAGTAGCTTGCATACTTTATGTGGATGTTTCAGTGGTAAATTTCATGTCATCAAAGATTAAAAACAGATCATGGGGGTCTCAGAGTCGGACGGACGGTAATATTGCAGCTGTATCTTCAGACTCGCGTTGGAGGAGCAGCGTTCATTGGCTGTAAATGATGGATGTTCTCACCAGCTTCATGCTGAATCACCTTGTCTGGGAAACGGCACGTTCCTCTCTCCGGAACGACCTCCCACACTCAGCTGCTGTCCATCCCTCTGCGATCTGCCTCTCGCACTTTTCATGCCCTTTTCCTCATTTTCTGACATTTCTTTAAAAATGTTCTCCGCACATTTGTAATTAAAACCTTTTCAATTCCCAGTCCTACAGCCAATCCCCAGCCATAGCACATCAGGAAGCGTCCCATCATCGGAACAGCAGAAACCTGCTGCTGTCTGTTTTCTACCATATACCATCTGCCGATTTGATTTATTTTTTCAGGATTCTATTTGTGTAACGTGTGCTTTTTAATTTGCCTGCACTACATTGACTTGTTTGCACCCTCTGCAGTATATTTGCACTTTGGCTGTTTTGTACTACACTGTATGCAGACTGCTGCTGTATGCAGACTGCCGCTGTATGCAGACTGCAACTGTATGCAGACTGCTGCTCTATGCACAAACAGTTCCTCCTGGTACCAATAAACTTTTTATAACTGAATCTAATCAAATCTAATTTTTCCATGATGGCTGTATCCATTATTACTGTCGATGTAAATGTGCAATTCAGTTCAGTATCTTATTGTGTTACTCTGTGTAGCCGGGGCGCTGGGTACTTGAATGGGAAGAGAAGAGGGGCATTCTCATAGATGAGTGATTTTCACACCCACTGGTTTGTTTTTCCAATTGCAAATTGTCATATAACCGTACAGCAGACTATGGATCTGAGTATATGATGTGAAGGTGCTGGAAGAGACATGAGCGTGTGTCTTCAAGCGGCTTCTCGATAGACCCCTTAGGGGTGGCGTGCGGGTCTTTGGGTTGCGACTCTATCTATATACTCAGAAGGTTGCTGGTTCATATCCCATGGTCAAAAAAGTGATGTCATTAGTTCCAGTTGCTCCAGGGGCTGACTGACCCTGCATTGTAAACTGTATGTCACTTTGCATAAGAGTCCGCTGAATAAAAAAAAAATGCAGTAAGTGCCAGAACAATAAATGAAAAACACATCTTTAACAACATCAAAGGCGAAAGGTACCCTATCCCACATTAGCGACAAACAGTTGTTTATAAGCATCGTTAGTGAACGATATCCTATTACCGGTCAGCCTGTTTTGGTTCTTGCAATTTAGGGCATGTTATGTTTGATAACTTTCAAAGAAGCCACTGGCATTCAAAGCATCGTTTTCACATTGCAATAATTTACCACGCAGTTATTCTCATTCCTGTTTGATTGGTGACACCTTTAGATTATGGGCATTTAAAATACTGGGTGAAAATCAGTATGCGAGTCACAAGATTGTTCTTCGTTCGCTGTGGCCACTTATCTCTAACTGAAATGCTTCTTGAAGTTAATATTCATGTACTGTGTCACACAGAGTACTGAATGAGCGTGCACACACACACACACACACACACAGAGGTTTATAATTATATCTTTGTAGGGACTCGCCAATCATTTCTATGGAGAAAACTCTAATCCCAACATGACGACCTTAACCTCTACCCAGCCCTAACTTTAACCATAAGTAACCAAATAAAATATGAGACTTTTGGCATTTTTAGTTTTTTGATAGTATTCACAGATCTTTGTGGGAACCTGAAAAATGGTCCCCATAACGTCAAAAAACAGGTTTTTATTACATTGTGGGGGACATTTGGTCCCCACAATGTAATATAAACATAATCCACACATACACAGACCATTCACTGTGCTATGGTAACAGTTCCCATAACATTTTTTTTCACATTAATTAGCCATTATTCAGAGCCATTGTGTTTGTTGATGTAAGGAGGATGAAGGGAATTGATGCTTTTTTCCCACCAGTCCTTTCCAGTATTTATTTTACTTTGATTTGATTTCTTCAGAGAATGACTTGCTTTTTATATTCATTTCCCATAGATCTAGCATTTCACATGGTCGGTAATGACTGGAAGCTTGAGGGAACTTAGGAATCACTAATACAATCGTGTCGGATTTTTCCTTCCATTTTCTCACCTTACGGACAGGAAGCAGTGGTCAGAGGGGCTGTTGGTGGGAGTTGAGTTACTATGGCCTTTTGGTGCATGTCAGCCACACTGCACAGGTACTTTGCGTTAAGTTGTTTTATTATGGCGTGGGCACGCAGCCATGTAGGAAAATTACAGGTTAGAGCCCCCGGCACCAGAAATTTGTTCACTCCTGACCATGTACGATGGCAGGTAGTAAAATAGAGTGTAACCGCCCACCCCCCGCCACGAAATTTGCTTCCTTTCCTTTAGTCAACAAAATAACTTTTTTTTGTGTGGCAAAATCCATCAAGCAGGACCAGTAGGGTAACTGGACCCACCAAAATTTATTTCTGGCTACTGTTATAGAGGTTTATTACGGTATTGCTGATAGTAACGGTACCAGTGACAGAGAGCTCATTAGATTTTGCTGTAATATATGCTGTCTCTTTAAATGAAATGAAATGAAATTATGCTTTTGCACAAGCTAAATACAGGTACATTGGAATGCTTAATTTCACATATCCCATCATGCTCTCCTTTGAGACACATATCCCATCATTCTCTCCTTTGAGACACATATCCCATCATTCTCTCCTTTGAGACACATATCCCATCATGCTCACCTTTGAGACACATATCCCATCATGCTCTCCTTTGAGACACATATCCCATCATGGTCTCCTTTGAAACACATATCCGTCATGCTCTCCTTTGAAACACATATCCCATCATGCTCTCCTTTGAGACACATATCCCATCATGCTCTCCTTTGAGACACATATCCCATCATGCTCTCCTTTGAGACATGCACACACATATATACTGTATAGCTGAGAGTGAAGCTTGGGGTCTGACTGCAGGGTCTATCCATCGCATTTTAGGGGGTTAAAGGCCTTGGTCAAAGATCCAATGCAGGTATGACTAACTTTACTATTATACCGTACATTATGTATTTTCTGCGGTGGGTTGGTGCCCCATCCTGGGATGTTCCCTGCTTTGTGCCCATAGCCTCTGGAATAGGCTCTGGACCCCCTGGCCCTTAATAAGACAAGGGGTTTCAGAAAATAGTTGGATGGATGGATGGATGGATGGATGGATGGATGGATGGATAGATGGATGATGTATCTCTGCTTAGGTAATGGTTAGTGGGACTGTGCATTGTCTCTTTTTGTGTTTGTGTGGTTGTGTACTGTATAGTCTGTAATCACAAACAATTTCCCCTGGGATAATAAAAGTTGAATCTGATTCTAGTTCTGGCCTGGATGCTGCCTTTCTGATCTATTTCACTCGTCCCTTTCATACCGATGAGTGACATTTGAAATCAAATTGCGAAACAATAATAATGTTTTTGATGCTTCGGCAAGCATTTTGCTAAGTGCAGCATCACATGCAGCTCAGCCGATGCAGTATCCATGACACAGGCTCGATTCACTGACATGTAATAATGTTTCAGGGAGACACCCATAATGCCGACCAATGATAATGGCCAGTGAAGATGCAGCCACGGCAACCGAAATACTGTAACAATGTAAAACAATTTGGGAGTGATACTAAACGAAATGTTTTGTAAGCAGTGGTTCCTCAGACATATGGTAAGTTTGTCAAAATTTGAATCAGATTTAAAAAAAAAAAAAAAACACGTTTGCTATTTGCTCTTTTTCACTGAAAGATTTTCTTTTTACGGTTTATACTTATAATATCTATGCATGTACAGTAAAAGCAAGGTACAGCATTCTAATAAAGCATAAAATGCTTTGGTCGTCCATCTATTCAACGCGAAGCAAAAGCAAACAGGTCATCAGAAAATGTTTCTTGCACCAACCAAAATAAATTAACGGATAAAAAGCAAGGATATATCAGAATGTAAGTATTTTTTGTGTGAGCTGTGCAATATATTACATCTGTCTGTAACTCTTATGATGCCTGAAGCTGACACTGCTTCTGTTTTTTCATGCTGAAATGTATAGTTATGAAATTAAATAAATTAATAAAGAAAATGAGTGTCAGAAACGACATGGTGTAAGAACACACTCCTAATCTCATTATGAAAGGACTTGATGCTTTAATAACAGGCGATAGCATCATTTAAGCCCAAGACAACGTGATCCTTCATGAATCTTTCTGCACTGGGGCTGTGGCGTTTGTCAGCAAAGCAAACCTTTTGATCTGTAGCCCAAACGTAATGTATATGCAACAAGCTCTACTGCTGTTGAATTCATTCCAACTGCGTGTGAATGGAAGCTGAATATTAATGTTCTTTCATAGGTAATAAATGAAATGAATCATCATATGTCCTCACAAACCAATGCATCTCATTCGTGTGCAGTGCTTGAAGTGGGCCGGAACGCAGCGGAACGCAGTTCCGGAACTTCTGTATTTTCGTCTTTTGGGTTCCGCC
>JAODJU010000050.1:990230-1011091 GCA_026776725.1 Gnathonemus echidnorhynchus | reverse complement strand
TCCTAAAGACTTGATTTTTTTTTTCACCGCACAAATGTCAAATGTCGGAAAATTAGAGTTCCTGCACTTATTTTTTCCCACTTCAAGCACTGTTCGTGTGAGAAACCAATCTCCATTATTACGTTGGTTTTCAAAAAAGAAAGAAAAAAGTAACTTGATGGGGCACAAATAATGTAATAGTTCACCCTTACTTAATGTATTAAATAACCAGAAACTAAGTGTTAGTTACAGTGTTAGTTACATACTGATCACCTGTTCCTTCATCATTAATCAATTGTAACAGTTCATGTATTTCATGCAGTTACTGTATCTGTTCATGATTTGTACTTGAGTAGTAACTGAGTTACTAAGTTACCTGTGCCCCCTAAGTAAAGTGTTACCAAAAAAACATTTTTTCCTTAAGTATATATTACGATATTCAAGTTTATTCTTTTTATATGTATATGTAAGGAACTGGACGGCTAAAATGTAACATGAACAGTTCAAAGGCTGCAAGGAAATGGTTAAGCTGAAAACAGTGAACAAACCTGTCTCAGGAGTCTATCCCAGGAAAGATTTGCATCCAATCTGATGAAAGGGTTTAGCAAAATTTCCAATTTAATCATGATACACTGGCAGTACAGGCCTGAGGAAGAAAAAGAACCAGCCAGAATCTCCGCTACCCCATTCTGTGGCCCACCTGAAAGATCGATTGAAATGTAAATATGGAGGGAATTTCTTCATCCCATTTTTCCGGAATCGCCCCCCCGAATTTCGGCAAAGAAAGCCGCGAGAATGACACAGCTAATAAAACTGGCCATATAATCTCTTGTTAATCCTTGTAAAATAACATTACAGGAGAGTCAAAGCTTGCATGTGCCGCTCTCATTAAACTTTTAAACTTTCAAAGTATTTAATCTCAGCTCACGTTGCCATGGTTTCACACAAAGAATGCAGCTCAGGGGAAAAAAAAAATAAAGACAGAACTTAAAACATATGGTTCACAATGGGCAGTTGTTCATTAAAATCTTATTTGGAAGCAAATTATAGTATCTGCCTTAAAAGCAAAGAACAATGTTATTTAAAGGAATGTATTGTATCCTGAGTTCACTTAATTATTACACTTTAGCAATAAACATACGAGGGGCTTATTCATGAAAATGACAGGCCTTGGCTAATATAGTAAATAAACAATGACATTCTCCTTCAAGTACCATATAACTGCCCCCCATAACAATGTTTAATCATGTTTAAAAGTATCTTTGATTAAAACTGTAAAGTAAACCATGCATCTTTAATACCCCCTGTGCATTACAGACCTACGGTATGCCTGGAGTCAAACCCAGGACACACAGGGGACACAGACGATGCCACAGACAGGATGCAGGCCTATTATTGACATTTAAATTATAATTAATATGTTATTCTGATTTAGGTGTCCCAATGACATTGAGAAGGGAGTAGATGCATTTTTAATATGTGGAAATGCAAATGTCAATAAAGACAGTGCCAGTCAACCCAGTAGGCGGCACAGGCATCTGCTCAGGAGGCCACATGTTCTCGGGGGGGCAGCAAATTAGCGGAACACGGGCACCACCCCTGTCCAAGTCCAAGTGAGACCGGGCGCCAGCGGTGATGTTATTCTAGGCCGTCGCTGGGGTTTTAGCCAGCACTGATATTGTGTACAGCGGTTGTCCTTGTTGAATATTAAGCTCAATATCTATCCTATCCTATATATATATATATATATATATATATATATATATATAGTGGTACATTTGTGTACTGTTGCTTTATCTTGATAATACTTTTTTAAAGGGTAACGAGGACCGTGGTATACAGGGGTGGTGCAATGGTTAGCAATGTTGCATCACATCTCTGGGACCAAGATTCAAGACTTTGCCATAGTGCCACATCTGTGGGGTTTGTGTGTTCTCCCTGTGTTGTCGTGAGGTTTCCTCTGGGTACTCTGGTCCCCCCCCAGTGAAAAAAAAACATGCTGAGGTTAATTGCCATTAGTAAAGTGTGATGTGTCACCCTATCCTGGGTCAGTACTTCCCCTGCCTTGTCCCATAACCTCTGGGATAGGCTCCAGACCCCCAATGTGACCCTAAATGGGACAAGTGGTTCCAGAAAATGGATAGAAGCTGTATATCAACTTACTTCTGCTCCTCATACCTGCTCTTGCTTCGATTACATACAGCTGCCACGTTTGTTTCCCCTAACTAAGACGTCCTGCTGTATTTGTAGGCGTGAAGATCTAAGGTCCACACGAAGGCGACGGCAGATTGACCGCGCTGGAGTTTCCATTTCCTGAAGGATTGTTGCGGCTGTCTCCACGTTGACGTCGCCATCCTGAAGGCCTCCGCCCCACTGCTCTGCCAGAATTTTAAATCGCTTCCAATTATTATTCAAAAAGGAAGTTGCTTATTAGACTTAGTGGAAGCAGAACAACATTTACAAAGCGCAGCTGGGTTCAGAATAGGAGCAGGATAAATTTATGCGTTAAGCATAAATTGAGTTTTGGCTGCACACGATCTAAGATTTCAATCTTGTGAAATGCCTGAGAGTTAGGCTGTTTGGACACTCCATGATTAAAAACAAAAACTCACAACCAAGATTACTAATAGTACCGTGACTGGGCATGTTTGAAAATGTTACGATGTCAGCACTTGCGCTGATTTTGGTCTGAGGTGCCTTGTTGACTTTATGGCCTAATATGGAGCCTGGCTACTGTTAAATGACCCAACGAAATACCTCAGTACCACCGCGGCTTGACAAGCGGCTCAGCAATCCGCGCAAGTCTGTTTGCGACCCGCCCATTAAATGAGGCACGCTAGCGAACCATATGTCATAATCGCTCTGACCAATCAGCAATCAGAGAAAAGGTTCCAGCACTCGTTATCCTATGCAAAATAGTCAGACCATGTATGACTTTGTTAAAAAGATTTTTTTTTTAGCAGAGGATAAAAAGATTAAAAATCACGGTATGAAAATAGACAAATCCTTTCTTTGTACATTGTACGTATACTTATTTTACTTATATACCCAACAGGCACCTTTGCCTTTTGCTGAACAAATGAAAGTGGCTAACTATTGAGGTTGTAATTACCAGCAAAATTGCTAGCTAAATTTGCTGAAGGACCCGATTCCACTCGCCCCCCCCCTCCCCCCCGGTCAACCTGCCTCTGAATAAAAGTCTGTGTATTGCACCAATATCCAGAGGTGGAAAGTACCAGTGCATTAAGTAAAAATCCAGACCAAGATTTTGTTTCAACCAACCAGTTTAGTATAAAGAGTCACAGTCACAGAGTACTCAGCTGCTTTCCACCTCTGCTGATATCTAACATAGTAAATTGCTACATCAAGGCGACTTGACAAATTCACAACAAAACATACAAAATTTATGACATGTAGACTTAAACATACATTGTTTATGTTCACTTTGCCAAGTGTGGTGGCCAACAAAACTGGCCCTGCATGCAACATAAGGAGATAAACTTCTTGGAAAGCTTGTGGCTTTCGCTGATATGTGGCAGACCGTTACAATTTCATTTCTGAATCTCTTAATCAGGCAGTAAAAAACAATAATCTTTGGACAAGCCGGTCTGTGAAAAGCAGGAAATGGTTAGACAAATTACCCATTTCAGATGATGGTAATTAAACATAAAACTGTTTTATTATCCACATATTTCAAGATCACAGAATCTGTTCCTGTCACATGACAGATGACCCTTACACATTTTATTATTCTGTCATTATTATATTTCATAGTTTTCATATATTTTTTGTTGGAGTTTACTCGAAAGGATCTAGCTTTTCCGTATCATTTTAAACTCCTAAAGGTATAATTATTAGTTCAGTCCACTATTGAAATCTTTAAAATAATCATATTTACAGAGGACATTGTTTTATGTTGATGGCTCTCCCACGTCGCTTTTTAGATGACAGTTTAATAATGATGTTATTAAACTCTTGTCTCATTTTGAGGCAGCAATCCATTTGGGTAGATGCTTTCAGTCTCATATCAAAATTGCATAAACGGTTTCGAATGTCACGTAATGAATAATTAAACTGGCGGTTATGAAAAACAGATTTGGCAGGGATGCTAATTGGCTCAGTTTAATAAGTAACCCACAGCTTCAGGCAACCTTGTTTTTCCTTTGTCATTTCTCCCCAATGAAAATAATTCGCCATAATTGTTCTCTGCGAGACTTGGACCGAACGAGTGTGAGGAATTCTTGTGTTACCACGATGCATAAAGTAATGGACCCTAAAAATATTATGCGAGCTTTCCGTTGCTAACAAGCCAGCGTGCTTTCCTCGTTAGATAAATGCCCTTAAGTGCTGCTAAACGTCAGTTTTTTTTCAGTTGCACAGTATTATTGGATTTAGATTTTCCTCATTTATATTTCAGTTTAAGCGTTTTAGATCCATTCATCCATCCATCCATTTTTCACACTACTTATTCAGAAGTGACATATCATAAACCCTTTACATTTATATTATGGAAGATTTTTTTTTTTTTAAATAACTTGGGATTCTGAGTGTCATCCTGTTTGTCGACTCTTTCATGGTAATTACCGATTATAACCAGCTGTGAGTTTTGCTACAGTATTGAAAATTAAGTGTCTTGCTCAAAATTACAATAAAACAGCAAGATACCTCCAGGGACTTTGTAAGTCATCTAGTCCTTAATCACAAAGGTACCTGCTGTTCACACACAGCAAACAACTATAATACCCACTGTCCAATTAATGCTTTAATTAACGCTAAGCACTGGCAAAAGTTGTTTTGATTACAGACTTTTGCTTCCCATTCTTTAAAAATTCTCATGAAATTTAGCGGTAAAGCACCCAGGGTATAATTGCCGATATCCAAACACCGGCTTGATGGATGACAATTTTTACTCATTAGGCCCTCGAATTTATAAAGCTAAATTGTTCTGCGAAAATTCCCTTTGAAAACATCAAAACTGGGTGTTAGATATTTATATCTCACTGAAAAATACATTTCCCTGCAGTTTTAATGCTCCCTTTGGACACCCGTCTGTTTATTACGCAAAGGCTTTGCGTTTGGCAGTGATCTCACCTAAATATTTTATTTAAGTGTTTTTTTTTGGGGGGGGGGGAGCAGATTATTCCTAGTTTCCAGTGATCACATTTATGCCACCCATAGTTTACACATGTGTTCTAGGACTGTTTTACACGCCATGTACAAGGCCACACGTCTCAATGTATTTATGGATAAAGTCAATCCACGCAGTGTGTCAATTTCACCTCAGTAGAGTCCCTACGGTGAAGAACGAGGTTCTAGTACGGCTAGAACCTCCACTTTACTGGGGTAAGGTGGAGGTGTAGTTTTTGATGTGGTAGATAAACTCTACTGTTGGGGTACAAGCCAGTAGCAATGAAAGTGTGCAGTTGTGGTAACATCCAACAATTACTGGGTCTCCTCTTTAGAATATTACCAGCTGCTTCCCATTGATTAAGACTGAGAAGTTTTTTTTTTTTTTTAATTTCCATATAGCAACATCAGTTTCAGTTTCCACAAACAATAACATAATTTCATTACAGCAAGTCAATAGCAGTATACATTCTATGGCATCTAGTGTATAATGCACTTTTATAATCATCCTGGCTTTCCAATCCATAATATCCATCCATCCATCACCGCAATTGCTCAATCCCAACTGGGGTCACAGGGGGGGGGGGGGGGGGACAAGGGGCGCAGGCGGAAACCAACCCAGGGCAGTCGGCAACACACCGCGGGGCGCCAATGCATAATATATATCATTTAATCACAGTTAATATTATCTGTCATAACCTTTTAGAATTTTGTGTCGTCTTTTATTTATTTAGCCATATATAAGGTTGGCAGAGAGTAGCTATAAGAGTACATGTTTAAATACGGTATTCCAAAAACTCTCCAAAAATCTGATAGCTGTGCTGACAGTTCTGTTTTTCATGTTCCTTGAGTGGGCTCTTCACTGACCTTGAGTGTTCTCCATCAACGTTTCACCAAAAACACTCCAGAGTTGCACTCCTGAACAGATAAAATGATCCAGAGGTACCAGGTTGTGGGTCAGTAATTAGAAAGTAATTGGAATGGCCTTTCGAAACGCAACATATGACACAATGAAATTAGTATGGCACTTTGCAGAAAACTCCTTCATCCATCTTCCAATCATTTACCCAGGACTGGGTCACAGGCTGTCTCAGGCAGCATAGGGCTTAAGGCTAGGGTAGTCTGAGCCCCCCAACCCAAAACAACAAACTTCCTTCTAGTATACACACGGAGAGGCGAATGCGTGTGTGTTCGCTGGGTGTTGTCATGTGATAAAACCTCTGGAAAAATACACAAGTGCATTTCTAGCAGGTGTGATTCAATTTGCTGGTTTAATTATATAAGTAAGCTTAATTTAATCTTAATTAGAGTCATCAATATTTGCCAGAGACTGTAGGATATACAATAGTGCAAATGACTGTTACACAGTATGCTGTGTTTGCAGATTACAGCCTTCTGCTGCTCACAGAAGTAGTCAGCGTATAACCCTAAAACACTGTTTCTCAAACCAGTCCTCAGGGACCTCCAGACGGTCCGTGTTTTTGCTTCCGCCCAACTGCCAGGGAATTGGGAGAGAGCGAAAACGTGGGTCAACTGGGGGGTCCCCAAGGACTGGATTGAGAAACACTGCCCCAAGATATAACTAAAATCGGCTAAAGCAGAGGAAGGCAACCCTGATCCTGCAGTGCTGGTATCCAGCAGAATTTCTATCTTGCTTGATCCTACATGTCTGAGTTCATCAGAGACCTGGAAGGATGGAAAACCTGCTGGGTGCCGACACACCAGGATCAGGGGGGGCCTACGCCTGAGCTACGGTCTAACTACACCCACATATGGCACTTGGATCATATGTTGTCAGAAGATGTTGATCGTGGTGCTGCTCCTGGTACCAGACATTGTAATGAGCTTTGTACAATGTACCACTATAAGATCTCTTTTGAACATTAGTAAGAAATTAAATCAATAATTCAGATAATAGTAATAGCATTCTGAAATGGTTTGGTGCCCCATTCTGGGTTACTCCTTGGCTTATGGCTGCAGCTTCTGGGATCGACTCCAGAGCCCTGTGATTCCCCATAGGACCAGCGGGTACAGAAGATGGATGAATGGATGGATGGATGGATGGATGGAAGGAGGGATGGATAGATAACAATACTATTAGGTGAAATTATGTCTGAAATTATATAATGAGACCTTAAAGATCTTTGCTTTGTATACAGAATAATGATAGGATGGCTCCCAAACTCCAGAAGCCAGAATTAAAAAACACAGTGAACGCTTTATAAAGGGCGATGGGATATTTAGAGGGCCGAAGTCCAGACTCTTCTCAGTTACGCTTCTCTGTTAGCAGAAAGATTAGCATCGCACATGTTTAGTTTATACGTCTAGCGCTAAGGAAAGTAACGAGGTCTGAAATAAATTGTTTTGATTTGGACTCATCACTGCATTACTGGCTTGTTGACATAACTCCGATTATAGCACAGACTCCTAATGAATGATTGTAATTAGTTTTGCAGTTCGCAGAATGTCCCTGTTGAAAGTTTTACGGTGCTGAATGCAGAGCGAGGGATTTGCAAACGGCTCCGACTCACCAAGTCCTGCCCCCCATGTCTATATGAGACACTTCCTTCCCTGCTGTCTTTCGTGGGTACACTAGCCACGAAATACTGTTATGGACCTAAAACTTGATTTTTTTAAAAAATAATCCTTTATTGAATATCATTGTTAATGTTAATGTCAGCTCAACTTCAGTCTTGACAATCAAATGCTACATGACTTTTTAGTACAGCTGCAACGTAGTATTTAAATATAGCTTAAAACGTATTTATGTTAACAATATTTTAGCTTTATTAACTATCTTGAAACCATTTTTTTATCACTCACAGTAAGTTGGATTTATATATGTACAGTATGTGTGTGTGTTACAGTGGTATTTATGACATTGGCATTTCTTATAAGCATTATCACATTATCACCTATATTTTTATGGATTTATCCTGCAGTGTTTTTCCTGCAGCCATCTTTCTGCATCACAGTTCAGCAGTCTGATAATGTGGTACAAAGCATTTTTACAATGTTTTAGTTATTTAAAAAATGTAACAAATGAAGTAACATGAAGAATACATAAGAACTGCCGCAGTCGTCCATTGAGCTTTCATGCAGCTCATTGGCTCAGCAGACACAGTTAAATTCTAGGGTTCCTCACCTTATATTCCCATTTAGGATCATTTTGTGTATTACAGCACCTATACCGATGTAATCATTTCTAATACTACTGTATCAGCTGTCTATAATGCCCCCAAGCTCTATGTAAGGTTTCTAGATCTGCTGTTGGGATATGTGTCTTTATAATTAGTGCAAACAAAGAACCCATAGTGCTTCACTGACACTTAATTCCCAGTCATAACTGGCAGGTTACGTGGCTTAACTGCTGAAACCTTGGCAGTTTGCACGTCTAATAAAAATCATTTGGGTTTCTATTTTGTCATCCATAATTGATGATAAATGAGGCTGAGAGGCAGGGCAAAAATACATAAATAAGTAATTGGTGTTTCTATTAATAACGTAATTTTTTCCAGTTTTTAGAGCACTTACGTTATGTTTCTTAGATTCAGGTACATTGCGGCTGAGATTTAATGAGGCCTGTGGTTGATTTGTAACCTTATGTATTCATTTTGATAATGAAACAATTTCTTTTACAACAGTCAGGTGGACAAATCAAAAACAATATATTGAAGAGGAACAATGTGTTCCACCTGACCTTATAAATGTCAGGTCTACAGTCAATGCCCCTGTCCAATTGTCCAGTATATGAAGATTATAAAGCAGGACCAAAGACAAATTGGCAATGAATATATTCAGATTTATAACATTTTTGGTGCTTGGCGTCCTTTTTGGGGAAGTGTACGAAGTTAACCAGATGTCTCTCTGACCTCGGCCCTCGGTAATGCTCAAAGTTGTGGAGACACAAATGTTTTAGTGGGCTCTAATAAAGATGATTTAGTCACACATTAGAATCATTGAGACATAATAGTTGGGGGCATGTCCATGTTTTTCCCCTCACACGTGTTTCGTTTCGTTTCAATTCAATTCAATTCAATTCAATTCAATTCAACATTATTGTCATTATTGAACAGAGATACACATATAACAAGAAGTATCAATAACAAAATTGTTGTTTTTTTTTTCCAAAAATCTTGGTATGGAGCTTTTCTGCACTCCTCTTACTAGTGTATTCATCACATGGGTAAGGATGCGCCCTCACACGTGTGCCCAAAGCAGCACTGCCAAAAATTAGGACTGTCTATCATTTGAAGATTTCACTGCTAGGCCTCTGAGCAAGGCCCTAAACCCCCAATGCTCTGGGACGCGGCTGGCCCTGCTTTCTGAAATGTATGTTGCTTTGGCCAGAAGTGCCTGCTGAATAAATAAGCGTAAATGTAAAGCACAATCTGCATTCATATTTACAGCCTAGATGAACCC
This sequence comes from Gnathonemus echidnorhynchus, assembly GCA_026776725.1. Classification (NCBI taxonomy): domain Eukaryota; kingdom Metazoa; phylum Chordata; class Actinopteri; order Osteoglossiformes; family Mormyridae; genus Gnathonemus; species Gnathonemus echidnorhynchus. Next base: position 1,001,563 of record JAODJU010000050.1, on the reverse strand, counting down.
AGATATCCTTCTTGATTTCAGTGCTCAAGTCCATTTACTGTTGTTATGCATTCATAAATTCTCCAAATGTTGCACTTAGCTAAATGAAATAAATCCAAAACAACAAAAACAGTGCCAACGAACACCTTTACAGATGAAAATTCTGGAAACAGTGCTGATACATATATTTTTGTTCGAAGTATTGTTTGTTTGAACCCAATGTTTTGCTTGCCGCCCTTTTCGGTAACACATGTGGTGTGAAAATATTTCTTTTTGCGAGCTGTGTCCCATTTGCCAACTCACGTATGACTTCTAAGGGCTTTTTGCTTGATTGCTGTCTTGTCCCGAGCCAAACATTGGAATAACTTCAAGTCAAGCCATGTGAAAACAGAGTATAAAGTATGTAATTATACTGACAACGGGGTGAGCGTGTAATTAACTCTGCTGGAGTATGCCCAGAATATGCCGAGTCAATTGAATTATCAGACTCATCCATGTCACTTCTACAGCTGGGGCTACAGGACACCCCAAGTCCTACATACATCTTACTCATAATCATGTACTTACAACATGCGAGGAACTTCTCTAGAAAACATGACTCTGTTTTCCAGCTACAGGGCTGCTGTTTCAAAAAGTATTACTAATACTGAAAAATTTATTCCTTAGAGTTTAGGGATTTATCATCGTCAAAGTCCAGGACAGCTATTGTGCATTTTTTTTTCTATTTTTATGGTTGACTAATTAAAATTTCATTAGCATCTGAAACAGTTTTCATTTGTGAAATTAAGTCTTTCATTCTTTTTTAATAGAGGTGGATAGTTCAGGTTCAGAAAGTAAAAATCAAGACCAATCAGATCAAGATTTTCTTTCACCCAATCAGTTGAGTACTCTGTGACTATGACTCTTTATACTGAACTGTAATGTGGATATACATAGCAGTTAATAGTGCAGTCGAGCATTTATCATCCTGTGCATTATATATGCAAACGCAAACCAGAAAGTGCTGTATCTCCTATAGCTGACCAAGTAAAGCATTGTGCTGATTCCATAAAGGTCATGGGTTCAAATCCCAAGGATTATGCAAGAATTGTAACCCCTCCCTTTGCTCTAAGATTCTTCAGATAAAGGCATCATGTAAAATATCAATCTTATATAACTATAGCATGACTATATATTCCTGGAATCTTTTAATGTGTCTTTGCATTTATGTATTCGACAGTGTAGGTACAATATGGAGACACTTTTCCCTAACAGACAATTTTCTATGGTTTTTCAGCCCTTTAACATACAGCCATTTAAACTGGTTTGTAGCATATGACGAACATTCATGGTATTTACATAAATCATATTTACAGAGTAAACTGAATGCATGAAATCAGCAGATCCCTGCATCCTTTGCATGAAGTGGAATCCTGGGATGTTTTCAGGACCACAGGCTGTCAGTGTGTGGTTCTGGAGAGCCGATATATGTGTGCAGAGGTCTGCTGAAGGCCTGTTAGATGACACATCTGATCCGCAATATTTGTCAGCACTATAAAATCCGAGTCTGGCAAAATACCCTCAATAACTTTAACTTTTTTAATGTCCAGAAATATATTTGGTCCCTGTGTTAAATTTAGGTAAACCTTTGATCTGGAAATGATGTAATGATGTCACTATGGGTCACTGAACTGAATGGTGGGGGGGGGCATGGTTGGTGCCATAAAGTCATGTCCACTAGTCTGTTCATTTTTGAAAAACTCAGATATTGCCATCTGCTGCTTTTTTCTTACGTTGTCAAAGCCAGTTCACCTCACCATAGAGTTTTTTTGCCTCACAATGCCTGTTGACATTTGGCTAATGCTGTCGATGGCGTAACGCTAAATATTCAGTCTAAAAATTGCGTTGATTGATAGAGTTCAGATCGCAACACTCAGCGAGTAATCAATATCATTGACCTCTTCTGCATTTTTGTCTTAAAAACATGGATATAATTCAGGTTTTCATTAAAAAGTTTTATTGGTTTTCGTTAAATCGTTAGTACATTTTTTTTGTTTTTTTTCGTGATTGTCCATCGTTGCTTTCTCAATGATGCTCCAGAAGTTACCCAGGCATGGGCTTAGGTGAACGCCCCGGTTCTGCAATCCATGAATGTCACCCTTTATTAGGTAGAACACACAGTAATGGCTACCAGGAACAGACATTAGCAGACATCGCCAACAAAAGACTTCACTTCCATATCGAAATGAAGGAAATGAAAATTCTCTGTACCATCCCAGTTCAATAGTGAGCAAGCAGGTGAAAATAATTACGTCTCAAATGTTTGTAGGTACAGTATAGGCCAGTGCTGCTGGGACAATTTTAATGTTTAGTCCATAATGGTTAATAAGTTAGGACAAGTGATCTTCATTTTGGCACCGGGAACGTCATCCGGTTGGAAAAAAGAATGACTCATCTCACAGGAAAGAAAGTAAACTGAAATGTGTGCTATAGTGAATTCTGAATGCAGAAAACTTTCATTTGTTGATGATCATTGGTATTCAAGCATTCCTGCTACATGTCCATTATTTCTGGTACAGTATTAACATTAAAACTGATGAGAGTTTGTCATATATTTTCATTTTGGCTGTAACTCGGTCCCCAGATTTGCCTTAACAGTAAATCATATACAGTATGTACAATTATAGTAAAATATTATTATTTTGTGCTAAAATCAATAACAATAAATTAAAATCTGGATTCATATAAAATTAAGGAGAGGTATTGTCAGATTTAATTAACAAATCTTTTAACAAATATAGTCTAATTATGTTGAAAAATAAGCATTTGATACATTTTGCATATTACACTTCCTGGGTTGAAAATGATAAAAATGTGAGTTACATTGATTGTTAGAATATTCCATTGCTCCCTCTTTGTGTACCTGCCCTACCTATTGTCCCACAGCATAACACAGTAAAATAGATGTTCAGGAAAAGATGGGAATAGTGTTTGTTCTCCTAATCAGCTGCAGCTGTTGGCTTCATGCACTCCCAACGTAATCCCGAGGTGACTGTAAACCAAATAATTACCGTTACGTTTTGACATTAAGGTGCAAGGCTTCCTAATGACCCAAACAATTAAACTTAATCTTGCAAGAGAAAATAATTCACTTTCTTTTTGTTTGCATTTTTACTCGTCTTTTATTTAGCGCAGCTGGGGGGGATGAAGCCGTTTTTTTTTTTTTTTTCAAAGATCAATGGAATTTGATTGGAGACTGCGCGCTTAATTGCTTCCAGAGTGTTTGTCTGAAAACTAGCTAGACTGTGTATCACACGCACTGGGAGCTAATGCCAAAGGCTCTTCGATGTAATATTTGGCGTTGACATTTCTTGTGCTTATTTAGGCACTCCCTATAAGTAATTTGTTTCTAGTACCAACAAGTATCTAAATAATTATTTGTTATCCGGAGCTGAAAACAGTGGCTCCACAACAAACAAAACAGCACCATTGAAAGATAGAGAAATGTACAATTTATGAGTTCTGCATGCATTTTAGTTGAATGTGAAATAATTCTCATGTTTTTCTCAGGGCATGCTTGAAATAATGCTCATTTTATCACATCTGCTCAGTTTCAACAAGGTCATGCTTCACTGATACATTTATGTCCAGTGTATACTGAGGTATGCGCATTTATACTGTATAAACAGCACTAAGTATAGTATTTTGAGAAATAAACCACACATCTGATGTCAGTGGCATGATTCTGAAGTCTCAGACAACTGGGTTATGTCTGGCAGGAGGTATATGGTTTATTTTTTCATCATACTATATGTTTTAAGTCATTCCTCTGGTTTCACCGCACGCTGTGTGGCGATTTTAAAACAGAAACTCTGAATCACTTGTTTTGCGCGATGTTTTTATTTTCCATGGAGATGCTTTTGGCTGCAAACGCGACTCATTAGGCCAGCAGGACAAGGCGTTAAACCACAGGTGAGACCTGACTATTAGTTAGCCTGAGACATGCTTCTTTTTATTGCTAACAAATGGTACTGTCAACAACGTGCAGCTTCGCACACAATATTACGTTTACGCTCAAATGCTACACATGATGGATGGCGGAGGTTTTATGGATGTTTTTTTGGCCCAAACATTCATTCAGGGTCACAGAGCAGTTGCGAGAAGCCGTCAGGTGCTGGTCTTTATTGGACGGTCCCTCAGCTCATCGTCGGACCCCCTCACACGCGATCGCTCACATGCTAAAGGTAATTTAATTCACTTCACATGGGCTGCATGTTATCGGATTATGGGGCGCTCACAAAAACCCAGGAAGCTTGCCCAGACTCTGCGCGCAGAAACGTCTCGATTGTTAAAGAGACAGCTACATTAAATTTAATTTTTTGAATTAATATTTTAAGGCTGTGTTTATGCAATCATGAGCTTTACATTTCTAGCTTTATTGAAAGTACGCATAATTAAAAAAAGAGATCACAACTTGGCTAAACTCTTTAATTTAAAAATATGTTTAATATATCCTTTCATATCACATAATGCAGTGAAGGACAAGTTACACTGAAGAGTAAATTTCGAATTAGGTTCAACTGATTATTCAAATATAAAAGCATGGAATAAATAGTAAACAAAATACAAGCAATTTACTATTGAATTAATTGCGAAGGATATTTACTGTGTAGAATGAAAACAACAAAAAATAAAATGTAAACAGAAGACAAATTGAGACGGTTCTTACTACATGCTTGGGAAGAGTGAAGATGGCAACTTACCAGAAATAAAATTCTGGCCGGATGGTATTTTGTTATCACCAATGCTAAAGTATGTTTCTCAGAAACGCAATTTTCTCACAATGTTGGAATGCAGTGCTTGCTCGCATTTAACTGCACCCTGACATTGTGAAAACACACGTTTGATGGACCCGTGCCACGTTGCCACAACATGGCAAAGCGGAACCATGGCGAAACTTAATCAATGCTCCACGTGTAGCGTTGTCACGACACTCTGGACAGGGTCGCATTCAAAAACGGTGGGTGACCATTGGCTGAAGCTCATTTCCATGGTTACAGTACTAGGGGTTGGTTTGGGATGGCAGTGTTCAGGACTTTGCCACAAATCAGGTTGGGATTCTTGGTGTAAAACAGAAATGTCCTTTTACCAAGGAGCAGAAAACAGGATTCATCATTTTTATCAATGTCTCTAAATAGCCCATAGCGTGCGATTGTTTGCCCATTGTTGGGGAAGTTGCTCACAGAGTAATCTATTAAAGATCGAGGTGGAAAATTCAGGTCCAGAAAGTACAAATCCATACCAATGTTTTCTTTCAACCAACCAGTTGAGTATAAAGAGTCACAGTCACAGAGCACTCAAATGGTTGGTTGAAACAAAATCTTGGTCTGGATTTTTATTTTCTGGACCTGAACTTTTCACCTCTGTGTTTAATGGATTACTTTTGTGATTAACTTCCCCAACACTTTGTATGCCTTAGGAAGGTCTGGCTTCCCATCTAGGGTGTCCCACCCCCTAACTTGTGCCCCTCCTTTCGAGGACTGGGTCCATCCTCACCATAACCCTGTAATGGATGGACAGGTAGATATTTTTGTGAATGTCGGTCTTCAGAAATTAATGTTCGCTATAACTAGTCTCGAATGAATACCACAGCATTCAAGTATCACTGGTTAGATTCGACAAAATATCGTTCGGAACGCTGTACGTACCGTAAATGACTCAAAAGGATCCCCCCACAATGAGGCAAGCATATCCTTGCAGAGAAATCCCCCAAAGTTCCCCGACATGAAAAAGCGCCCACTTCATGGTTTTAAACAGTAAGTCAGTAACATAATCACAGGGTTGTATAATCACAAGATTAACTCAGCAATAGATTACAATTGTTCAGTTTGTCGTTTGTTTTGAATAGGCTCCAGCATAAGGTATCGAATTAAAGTCTTCAAACACCAAATGTGTACATAGCAATAAAAGAAATACCGTATTCCCACTGAGGTGTATAGCACTATAATCTATGAATCTGGCGACATTTGGTTGCAATATGCCCTTTTTATTTGGTTGTGGATTTCTGAAATTTTAAAGATTTAACTTTAATTTATAGAGGAGACTCATGTATACAGAAGTTCCCCGGGTTACAATGTGGTTACCTTTGGCAATATCGTAAGCCTAGCCTACCTTAAACATGCTTGGAATACTTACATTAGCCTACAGTTGGGCAAAATCACTAACACAAAGCCTATTTTATAGTAAAGTGCTGAATATCTCATGTAACTTATTGAATGATGTACTGGAAGTGACACAGTCCATCATAACCAGGGGATCGTCTGTAAATTGAATGTAGCACAAAGATAGTAGAATGTACAGTACATGTTAAAAGACCCTGTATACGGATTCAGAGGAGTTTCTAAACATTAGATGCATCAGCTAGTTAAAACCTAAGGCTTCTCTTTTCTGTGGGCTTGTGTTTGGCAGTGTTGCATTTAAAGAGATCTAACATGGGTCTTGTGCTTAAACATCGGTACCCTGTTTTAGAACATGTGGTAGGATTTTATCCCACTTTTTACTTTGTGTCCGATGCCGAAATATTTCATCATAACTATCAGACAATGGAGTGTGAATAGGGGCCACCCTGGATTTCATATGAAACACAAAGGCAAAGTTTTGCACTCATTTTTGCTTAGAATAGTCACAGGCTGGACAAAACAATTGCATTTGTTCAGCCAAATCTATCATTTTACACTTTATTTTATATTGTCAAATAAGAATCTATTACACAAATACACAAAATCTAGATTATTCATTGAAAACAGGCTTCATTCTTAAACTCTTGTTTTGAAATGTAAAATATTATCTTGTGCTATTTTTGAAACGTTTTACAAAGGAATTTGATTACTGGGAACACAAGTGCGGCCTGTTAATGTGATTGAACAAATACTGTCTGATTTCCCAGATACACAGATCCACACAATCCCGTCCTGATCGTCTCCCAGCCTTGTGCCCTACGCTGCCGTGGATGGAATCCAGGGTCCGCTAAACCCTGCTCAGGATAAGCGGCAAGAGGCAGATGAATGGACACACCCCAGCACTGTTCTATATTTACTTTAATATTTGGCTGGATATTACCTACATTGTACCATTTTACTTATTGTTTTAAATATTTCCTGCCATTCCACAGAAATATTGAAAATGTCAAATAATTGCGTCAGCCAGTGATGTTATGCATACCGTAAATTGAAAACAGTCGTGCGTTCATAGAGAAACAAGAAAAAAAATATCAGATACCTTTTCATAAAACAATTCTGGCATTCGTGTTTTCTATACTGAAGAGTTTTGTGAAATATGCAGTGTGAAATTTTGAGTCATATTAGTCAAACCTTTAATAAAAAGATCTCACATTTCTGCAGTCTTGATTTGCCATTTTGTTTTTTTAATCCAGGAGAGATCTAATGAAGAAATTAGTCCCCTTCATTGATTCTTTGGACTTGTAGCTGGGAAATTTAATTGCTTAATCATCTTCTTTTCAGCCTTTTCAGCACCCCTGTTCATCATCTGGTTTCAATCACATACTGAAGCGGTACTTCTTTAGCCTTAGCTAGCTAATGAAAATACACAGGCAGGACTGTTCGAAGCTTTCTGGTATGTTAATGACAGCTTTGGTTAACCAAAATGAGAACAGGACCCTATCTGTGGATTAAGTACCTTCTATTTTATCGAAACCATACACAACGCACGTTGTACTGCCGCGAGTATGGTTTTCACACTTGAACCTCCACAGGCCCGCTATCAAAAACTTTCTCGACATTTTGCCTCAAAAGTAATTACAGACAAGCCACAAATGGGCCTTTTTTAGTATGTTGCAATAGTTTGCTCTGTTCATCTGTTCACTCCACGTAGGCCAAGGGCCCACTATTCCAACTGTGAATATAAAATCACGCCGCATCAGGTACGTAAATATTAGCCCATTTCCTGAAAGGATGCGACGGGACGTAAATTGTTCCACTGTGCTGCTAAAGTTAATATTTCTGTCTCTCGTTTGCTGTTTGGATTATTTCTGCTTTCAGTTTGTTCCTTGTAAATAAACACTGAATTTGTTCTGCTTGTTAAAAAAAAAACTGTCAAGGTCAAAGGTCAAATACTTTCCAGACAGTTGTACTGTAGGTGAGAAGTTCTCATCGCAGTGCAGGTGCACGATGATTGTAATACTTCCATATTGCATTCTATGCTGTGCTATAGCCATTGAACACCCAGAATGCTATATTTGAAGTGGGTAGCTCATTTTAGGCAATTTAACATAGACCAACTAAGTTTGACTTGATTTCCTTTGAAAGTGATTAACCCTTTAATGTTCAATGGGAGCGTTTTGAGTTTGTCATGACCTGTACAGGATGGGGTCCTAACATTCCTAAAGGGTACAAGTTAGGATGACTGAATTAATGTTTCATGTTATATCAATGTTGACAAGGCTACATGATTTCATTATTACATGGACCCTGTTTTGGATCCATACCTTTAGCGCTACTGTGACTTTTGATACATTTAGCTAAAAAAAGAAGTAATAGTCTTTATATTTAACCTAAAAAAAAACACAGACTTTTCGACAAGAGTGTCTCCACAGTGTTGGCGATTTCATGCAGGAGAGCGTAAATCACTAATGGGACCTTTTGGAGAACAAGGATCTTCCATCAGTAGACAAATCTTGAGGGGCTTGGCAGGGATGTATGTGGGACTAATGGAGAAATCGTCTAGAATGAAGTGCTGTTGCTTTTGACCTACGTCATTGACTTATAGACTTGCTCTTTTGGTAGAGCGACGGTTCGAAATCCCAGTTGTGCACCAGCTTTGGCATTATCTAGCCTGACGATCTGTCTTCCTTGGTCTTCAGCTTCAAATGTCCTTCTAACGGAACACATTTGTGGACATCCCAGGACCTCTTTCTACTGCTTATTCTGCATACAGACCCTCCTTGCCATACAGCTGTTAAAATAACTAAGATGCACATTTCCAAAAAAAAAAAGACCCTGGATTCTTATTGACAGTCTGTCAGAAGGAGTCCTTTGTGAGGCAAGCCGATTGTTTATCTGTGAATGTATGTCTGACATATGTGTGATGCATTTTTGGTTAAACCCACACGATTCGTGGCCTTAATAAGGAAATACTAATTTAGTAAGAAAATCTGCAGCGTTAATCCGAGCAAGATCAGGCGGCTGTCGAGAAATAAATTATTAAAAATGAAATGATTCACTGCAGCGTCTGAGAAATTAGGCAGGATTGCCTAGTGGTTAAAGCTGACTCAAGTCCAGAAGAATGAAGGTTTTAAAATATGAGCTAAGTCTCAGACTCTGAGCTTCACCCTGTGGAAATACCCACCTTTCTGTGCTGAAGTCTCACCCAAGCTGCCAGGCTGGTATGAGAATGCCTGGCTCCCAAATGCACTGAGGCATGCCGGGTTGGTCGGAATAAGTAGTACTGCATGAGTGTGACTTCATAGAAAGTTCTGGTCTAAATCACGCAGCTGGGATTATGAGGTGTTCAGATAAATGCAACCTAATTTCGACCCGTCTCACAAACGACGCAGCCAGATGCAGGGCTTTTGTGGGCCAGCGCGCATGCCAGGTCGTCGCATGTGAAGGTGCATGATGGGGACGAGATAATCCGCGCGACCCGCGAACCGGGGCTTCTGGGATGTGAGGAGAATTCGGAATATCTGGTGAGAGGAGAATTCACCCTACTGCAGGAAAACCATGCAAATCCCACACACAGGAGGCTGAGGGAGACGGAGGGACCCACCGAGGTGCAGTCAGAGAATTAGCCACAGCGCCACCATCTGGCTGAAAATGTAGCTTTTTTTTTGTGAATGAATTGGTGGTAGTGACGCGTCCACGGAGACGACGATATTCCGATCCCGTGGGTTTTCTCAGCCCTGAGCATTTTAAGCACATCTGTTCCCAGCACTTGCAATAATTCCAGCCCCAAAACCTAATGGCGGCAGCTAAAATATGATAAATCTTTTGCAGCCAGTTCAATTTATCATAGCGAAATCAAAAACATCATTTTGTTATTAGCCACCCTGCTCCCCTCCGCAAAGACCACATATTTTTAAGAAGTTAAGTGAAGGCAGACAGTCACAAGTACATCACCAGAAACCAAAACTGTGTCATGTGCTCAGACTTTTGGGTCTGCGAAATACCACCCATGTATTTTGTCTACGCTTAATGGCCTCATGTGCCCCCCTCCCCCCCATTTTTAAAGCAAATGGTGCGGTCCGCGTGTGTGTTTGTGTGTGTGTGCGCGCGCGTGAACCTTTCTCGCTTATTTTTCAAATATTCTTACAGAAAAGGATGAGTATGTGATCCATTTTATAAAAAAAAAACACACACACACTTTCAATATCATGTCAGCTAGAAATGCAATCTTTTTTTACCGAGATGAGAGAAGCAGACAGGTGAGTCCGGGCGAGGTCTGCTCCTGTTTCAGACACACCGTAATCCCTCTGATGGGGTATGCCCCTGGTAGAGAGGCGTGTCAACCGCCGCGACAGCTGATGGACGGTGATTTATTTGACCGTCAGTCTCGCTGAGGAAGCTCGTCGGGGCCACATCCTGCAATTAATTTGTCAGGTTAAAGACTCTCCCTAGCTGACGGTGGGGGGAAGTAATGAACAAGAAAGTTGTGACAAAGCCTTTTCCCCCCAATAAATAGCCAAATGCACTAATAATATGCTACACGGCTTGTATTAAGATGCTCTCCATGTGCTGAATGTGTTTTTCTTCTCAGGGTCATGTCGTCAGAAAAATATCTTATTTGCACGACTGTTCTTAGCAGCATCTGTTCTTAGCAAAAAGTGTATGATGTTTAAATTAGAAAAATGAAGACTTAAATGATTATATAAGTTTAGCCGAACATGAACACAAACCTGGTTCTGGATAGATTCCTTAAACCTGGGGTAGCCAATCTTATCCACAAAGGGCCGGTGTGTATGCAGGTTTTTGGGATAGCCTGTAGGCCAGCTGTTCAAACCCAGGTGTGAGGACTCTTTCAGCCAATCAGCCCTCTAATTAGTAATCTAATTATGGAGTTGCAGTGAAAACCCGCATACACACCGGCCCTTTGTGGATAAGATTGGCTACCCCTGCCTTAAACAGTCTGCAAAGCCAATCTTTGACTGTATAAGATTTGAGGAGAAATATTGCATACCTGAAGGGAAACTTTAAAAAAAGGCAGGTCTTAGGGTCACTTGTTATTACAATATTATTTCCATCCATCCATCCATCCATCCATCCATCCATCCATCCATTATCTTCTGCTTATCCGAGGTCGGGTCGCGGGGGCAGCAGTCTCAGCAGGGAAACCCAGACTTCCCTCTCCCCGGCCACTTCATC
>JAODJU010000050.1:960153-984005 GCA_026776725.1 Gnathonemus echidnorhynchus | reverse complement strand
TGGGCCCCCCCCCCCCCCCCCCCAGCTCAATAATCTGCCATGGGAAGAGATTAAGTTTGAATCAGGTTTGTCGCATGCCACATGATCCTACAACAGATTCGATTGGAAATTTGGATCATCGATAGGAAAAAAGGTCCGTTTTCGCAATCTTAAAGTGATCGATGTGTGGAAATCGAAGAAAGATGCATGCTGGGATGTTTTGTCACAGACGTCGTCGGAAGCAAACTCTGATTTCCCCAAGGTCGCCATTGATGTCGGTATTTCAGGCGTATTTATAATGGCGCGTGATCGCAGTGACAACCCGATCTTTGTGTGCCACCGCCCAGGCCGCATTCCTCCAACTACACGCTTAATTAAACATTCTGGCAGGCACACAATCATAGCGCAATATGATCTTAGCGGTCCGAGTTCGTGTGCCGCTAATTAAAGTGAAGTGAATTATTCATTTGAAAATATCATGTTGGATGTGGCACTGATATTCAAGTATATTCGTCACTGTAACCATTTGACTATTGATCAAATTTCATGCGCATGCTGACCAGAAGTTTCATGTAGTGAACATCACAATAAGTGAAAAAAATGAAGCTATTAACATATATTCACCAGCGTCCCATGTTGGGCTCCCCCTTCCTTTGGCCGCCGTGCTTCCTGGGATTGACCCCTGGCACATTGTGACCAGGTACTGGGTAAATGGTTGGAAGATGACTTGATGGATGGATATTATTCATCCATTTAGCCTAATACACGTTTAATACATAAATACATTTTTGGTTTCACAAATATATAAGCTGACCTATAATCTTGTACATATACTATTATAAGCTTAGAAATACAGTAATCCTTGACAGAATTTAATTTATCTTTAAATGCTTAAATGCTAGAAAAATTTCAGCAATGGGTTTCTCAGTGGATCCTGTACTGAGAAATAGAATTTTGTCTTTTTTCAATATTTCCATGTGAAAAAATATTAGGTTCGGTCATTAAATCATCCAAACAGTGAAGAGCAGGTTCTGTCCCAAAATGACACCATTGATTTAAGTTCAGTTTAAACCAGTGACCAGCCGCCTCTTTTATTTCGTTGACCTTTATAAACCCACAATACCACCTGGCTTTCTCTCCGACTTATATGCCGCTTGACGTACAATCAAGGAGTATGTGGCAATATTTCAGCATGCATCCTGTCACCAAGATAAACATTAATATTTTGCGTGTTTATGTGGATGGTGGACCTATTTTCAGTGAGTGCTTCTTAACTTCGAGTTATAGCTGATTTTAATAATTGCACACCCAGGATTCCAAATGGTCATTGAATAAAAACAGGACCATTGATCTTTGTTATGGGGCTTATGGAAGGCCTATGCATCAATGTGGAAGCCTCCTGCTTAAGATTCTGCTCACAGCTCTTCTGGTAAGACCAGCGACGGTTCCTCTTAGGGGAACCATGTTCAGCACCCTTGGGATATGGACTCTGACATTATTGATTATCTGTAGGGTTCATCATAATTGGTTTCCGTGTTTGAGGAATGGAAAAAAAAAAGCTTTGTCATATTTAGTTTTATGTCGTGTTTAAATGTCTTTCATATTTACATGATATTTAAACTTTTTTGCACTTTGCTCAACGAGATCGTAGTTCCATCTCAGTGTATGATCTATGGCTAATATAGCTGAAGAAGGCAATAAATATACTTTGTCTTGTCTCATTTACTGAATCAGTGATTTGAACTAATGCTATGGCAAGATAAGCACCACAGGTGTAAACGAGCGTAGGACCAGTGACGAATGGAAAAAAAAAAATTCAGACTAATGAGTCTTTAGGACTTTAACCTTGTTAGAGCAAAATCCATACAGAGGCGCGAGCTGTTTGGGCGTTAAGGGATTAAAAAAGAAGGTTGATTCTATGATAAATGCAACGATCTACGTCTTGCAAGTTAAATTTTGCACATGGGGGATACGAGTTGAGCACCGTAACATAAAGGACATTTGCACAAGGAGAATGAAATGAGTTTTTAAATTAATTCATGCTGGATGCTAAGAAAATGTATGTGGCATTTTCCCTAAATTTTTAGTACTTCTCTTGAAGCCTCTTCTGAGGATGAATAACAGGATAATTATGGTTCCTTTTTTTGTTCTGACACCAGACGAAACAAGAACCTTCACGTAACCTTGCTCAGAAATTACCTCTCGGCGCCTTTTTCAGCTCCCTGCCGCTTTTCCCACTGAGCTGGAGAGGCGATGGATGATTGCGTATTAGCATTCTGGTAGCGCCGGGCGTTTCAAACGGACGAAGTTGCGCGCCCGTGAGCCGCTACTGCTGCGGGTTTCGCCGCTGCCCAGCCACACCTGGTGGCACAAAAATTAATAAATAAACGTGCGTCGAGAAATGAACTGGATAATTGGTAACATGAATCTAAGGGTTTCATCCAGCAGGTCACAGCAGGTAGAACCTGGAGGTTGGAATTCTAATTATATCTACGTTGGTATGTGTCTCACCGCTACTGCTTGTACATTCTCCATACAAATATAAACCGAAGCATATTTTCCAAGGCAACACTTAATTAAAACTGCCCCTGCCACACTCTCATTAGTCTGTTGTGATTCAGAACCAGGCTATTACGTTGTAATCAATTCAATCTGTATTTGAATTTGGATTTTAAAAAAATTCTGATTGATTTTAGTCATAACTCACCCCTAACCCACGCTTTCGTTATTAAGGGGCAGACAATTACTGCAGAAGGACAATTACTGCAGATATTGTCAAAACGCCGGACTCCGCCACCTCCAGGAGGGTCGCTTTTCATTAACGCTTCGCATTTTCAATGCGGGGCCAGAAAATTGCAATAGGTTCTAAATCATTTTGCAGCTGTCCAGTGTGTCATCGTGTGCATTTTTGGAGCCCCTGGTATTTAACACGCTTTTGCCACAGCATATTGGGATAAAATAGGCAATCAATTGGTAGCGGTAATTTGCAATGGCACAGCCGTATCGCAAAGCAGGGTGACTCAGTATGGAGCGGTGTTGCTTCGCACCGTCGTGGTTGAGGGTTCGAATCTCCCCTCCACTCTGTGAGGATTTTGCATGGTCCCCCTGTAATTCACGAGTTTCCTCCCAGGCCAAAGACATGCAGTTTGCTCATAGGAGTTTTACGTACCCAAAAATGTTCTGAGGGCAGAAGGAAAAATGCAGGGTTCAGAAAGATAACCAATCAGATTATAGAGGAGGCGGGACCAAGACATCTGATTGGTTGGTCCTGCCTCCTTTGGTTGGTTGGATCCACCTTCTCTAAAATCTGATTGGTGATCTCTCAGAATCAATCATTTTTGTGTAAATAAAACTCCCATGAACAAGCAGTTGGGATCTTTTGTGTCTCTAAATTGCCATATGAGTTTGTGTATGTGCCCTCTGCTGAACTGGCCTCTGGTCTAGGCTGTGCCCTTTTGTGCCAGCAATTGGCTGATGAAAATAAGTATTTAGAACAGGGGTGGGCATCTTATCCGCAAAGGGCCGCTGTGTATGTGGGTTTTTGCTGCAGCTCCCTAATTAGATTACTAATTAGAGGGCTGATTGGCTGAAGAGTCCTCACACCTGGGTTTTATCAGCTGACCTACAGGTTATCCCAAAAACCTGCATACACACCGGCCCTTTGCAGATAAGATTGGCCACCCCTGATCTAGAACATTGGTGGGACACCAGATCCTCAATCTTATAACGTAGAAACCCTTCATCCTTGTGTAGATGACATTATGATTTAAGTTATGACGTGTGATTAAAAAATATAATAATTTATAGAGTTTTACATCACAAACACTGAGTGCAGTCCAAAACGGAGTAAAACCAAACTGTCACCTCAAGCAGCTGTTAGTGTCCTATTTTTATAACTCTGCTCAGAAATGTTCAATCTTTCCCCCACAGAAGGAAATAAATGATGGATGTGAGAGTTAAATCCACCAACTGATCCATCTGTGGGAGGAGAGGCTGTCAGTCAGCTTGAGAAGCCAGAAACAGAATCTGTTTTACAAAACAAGGGTGCGGGAAACAACCTGGGAGTATTAAAAATTTGATGTCCTGCATTAGACTCCGGAGATGCTCAGCAAGCTCTCAGACACTTCAAAGGGGCAAGAAGGAAACAGTGAAGGATTCATGAGCAAAAGATGATTTAAAAAAAGTTTGTTTTCACTGTAATGCTCCAATGCGATTTAATCAAGCTCTTCCATTATTTTGTTAAATGCATATGCCAACCTAAAGCATGAGCAGCTGGCTGCCCCAGTGGGGTGTGTTATCAGCTCCGCAGTGACGGTTTAGGGCTTTAAATCTCCTTGTTGTGTATAGAGTCTGCATGCCTTCCTATGTTTGTCCAGGTTTCCTGCTGTAGGCCGGAAGCACACAGCCATGAAAATTGCTGTCATTAAGTTGCTTATAATATTTGTGTGTTTTTGTGTATATGTGTGTGTGTGTGTGTATGTGTGTGTGTCAGTGTCTGTGTGTGTGTGGGTTACAGTATGTATTCATTACATTGTGGGAACCAAATGTCTCCACAACGTGATTAAAAACCTGTTTTTTGACCTTGTGGGGACATTTTTTTGGTCCCCACAAGGATAAACTCAATTCTATAAAAATCGTTGACTACAATCAAAAACTAAAAATCTTGCCAAGAATCTTGTATATTGTTTAGTTCCTTTAGGTTAAGGTTAGGCCTGGATAGGGGTAGGGGTGTCAGTGCTGGGTATAGAGTTTTTCCCATAGAAATTAATGGATGGTCCCCACAAAGATATGAATATAAATGTGTGTGTGTGTGTGTCCGTGTCCTGTAGTATACTAGCATCCCACCCAGGGTGGGGTATATTCTGGTGCAAGTTTCAGGCACTAGCTTGTAGATAAGAGGAGGGAAGGACATGAAAAAGTGTTTTTGTAAGATTATGCATATTATGGTTGAACTCCCACATGCTGATTGCTCTGCTGATGTAAGATATTTAACATTAACAGGTGCTTAGAAACAGATTAAATAGAGCCAGTGTGCAACTGTAAACCAGCAGCTGCGCTTGGATGATGCGTAACAGCGCGTTGGGAGTCACCCTGAGCGCGCTCAGTTAAACCAGCCAGAGCCAATCGAAAAGCCTCGTGATGACCTCGACAATTGACCTCGATGTCTGATACAAGCATTTTAATAGACTTAAATGCTGCCAGTTACATTGTTTCATTGAGTCCTGATTACTGCTTACAAGCATTTGCTGATCCTATGCAAACATCCGAAGCAAGTTTCAGACATCTCTGCTGCATTTCTACCGGATTCAAAAGTCCTTCATACTCCAGGACAGTGTTGTGTAACCCGTACGCTCAAAAACACAAAAGACAAGCTTCCTAGCCGTTGCATCATCAGTGATACGTGGTTATGACTGGTCCCTAGCAATCCCACATTCCTCTTATCAAATGTGTAGCTACAGATAAAATTTCAGTAACACTTTACTTGAGGGGCGCAAGTAACTTAGCAACTCAGTTACTACTCAAGTACAAATCATGAACAGATACAGTAACTGCATGAAATACATGAACCATTATGATTGATTAATGATGAAGGAACATGTGATCATGTATGTAACTAACACTGTAACTAACACTTAGTTTCTGGTTATTTAATACATTAAGTAAGAGTGTACTACTACATTATTTATGTCCCAAAATTTCCTTTGAACCACAGCTAGTTAACATGCTGAATAGGATATTCTCTAACCTTTTCGCCTTACGCCAGTCTCTGCAAACAGGAAGTCCTATTGGTAGGTTCCGTAACAAGTGTCCTGTTATTGGTGGCGGACAGCCCAGCTGACAGTAACGAATATGTGGCACGCCAGTTGTCGATTGCGACCAGTGGCAGAATATACAGCCCCCATGCCGTGCGGAAAGGGACGGTTACTGGGGATTTATTGCTTACGTCTAGTCTACCTCTGATGGCTCCAGCTGATTGTTAAAATGTGTGGGATAGAGGCTCCTGGACTCTTAGCAGGATATATATGTGTGTGTGTGTGTGTATATATATATGTCTTTCTATATGTAGTCTTTCTATATATATACACTATATACACACACACAGACACACACATATATATGTATATGAACAAGCGTCATCACTATCCTGAATTTTGATTGACACTTTTTTTTGTCACGGGTATTTCCCTGTATTTCCAAACATAGCCTATGCAGTTCTATTTTCGAAACCAACACATTTTCCTATGCCGCAGACATGTTTGTCCAAGTACGGACAGGTTGGCAATCGCTGGAAGAGAAGTTATGTGTCAGAATCTCTTGGCTTCCTCTTTCCTTGAAGATTCATTTGGCTAGAAAGAGAAAAAACTGGCAATTTAGGAATTCTGTGACGCTGCAATTCACTGAAGTAGTAATTTCATCTGCGTGACAAATATGATGATGTATAATTCGGAAAACGGCATGAGTCGTGGGAGGGAAGTTCTACCAAATAAGAATGTCATAAAATTTGTCTTTGTATTAGCAGATATCTTTCCTAATAAATGGAAAATGTGACGAGATGTGTGTTCATTCATGTGACCTCTGTGTTACGACGATCCCACTGAACAGCTGTGTCCTGTGCAAAATGCAGAAACTGCATTGTGAAAAAGGCAATCCTCATAAATATTAACGGCAGGGCATTCTTGCGCATCTCCCCACATCGCAAGTAAAATGCAAAGCATTAGGAAAAGTTGAATTTTATGGAGATTTTTTTTTGTTTCTCTGTGTTTTTCCTCTGGAGACAATCGATTGGAGGTGAGAAGGTCAGAGGTCAAGGTCGCAGAGATGCCTTCATACTGTTTATCTTTAATTCGACTAATTATGCGAGGTTTTTGGGCTACATCTGAAGCAAATGTTAAGGTCAGAAAGCCCTCTAGCCGACTCAGACGCTACCAGTTTGCCTTCTACCGTCTGCACGTGTCTATCGTGTGATTTCGCTGCTCAAAAGATTACCACGGCAGACACTGCCTAAAGGGAAAGTACTCTCTGATGGGAACAAGGCGTTTATTCACTGTAACATTTGGCCCAGGGTTTAACAGCAAAGGCAAATGCTCTGACCAATGGCAACAAGCCAAAATAATTCAGTTGCTTGTTGTATAAAAAAGTTTCAATGTGGATATTATGTTACAGGTTCTAGAATATGCAGTGGTTTAAGAACTATTTTTATGAAGCCATCTACCTTTTATGTAACGTGATCTTCTTTTGTAATGCCTTTTTGAAGTATATTAGCTAATGCATTTGCTGTCTATATTCTTCATTTATAAGGTAAAAAGTACAGATTGTCATCTATATTTTCCTTAGTTGTGCAAACTTCTGATGCATTGATACATCTAATGAGAAATTTACTTTCATATATATATCATATATATCAGAAAATGTAAATAAATTTTGACATTATGGCACTGACAAATCAAATTGTATCTATCCTCACAAAAAATATCCATTTCATAACATAGGATTCAAAATATAATACCATATTCTTGGCAGCAGTAGGAAAAGTGGACCAAGGCTGTATAAAGTTTACACAGCCATTTTACTGTAAAGGAGTGAAATTTGTAGCTACTTTGACTTTAATAACATTGAACCCTTTTATGGGTGCAGTGGAACAGAAGTACAGTGATGTGCGGCGTTTGCTCGAAATCGCCGAGCAGGTCTGTACAAACCTGGCTGATACTGCAGTGATCAGAGACTGCCAGAATAAGACACACTCGCTTAACGGACAAATGCTTTCCTTGGCAAAGCAAACGCTTACTCAGGTCCAAAATGGTCTCTACGAAGCAATCCAGGTCTGCACGGACATTGTAGTATTTAACTGTTCTGTTGGGAAAGAGCGTTTTACTCTGGGATGACAAGACAGATGAATACAGTAAACCTGGTTCAGGCTGTCATAGTAATTACATTTTGGGGGATTTTTTAGAGGTTGACAAGAGAAAATATCAAATTCCCGCCAAAAAAAATGCATATTACATATATCGAATTTTTACGGCCTTTTCATGGCCTGCTACTTAAATATCCCGTGAAATATTACTTAATTGATATTTAAGTGTGAGGTCATGCAGTTCACTGTTGATTCGTTATTATTTTTGCACTGGCTCCTTGTTACAAACGATGCAGTACCTTTCGTGTGCGATTGCCAACTAAGGTCAGCGTAGTCGTGTCTTCTGCAAGGCTGTGTGTCGGCACACCGTGTGCCAGCAGAGGGGTTTTGGCCGGCCCGGAGATCCATGCTTACTGGAGTCCGGGAGGTGCCATCTGCTCTTCAGCCGCAGAACACGCTCTATCAACACGCCAGAGCTGTTCGAAGAGCAGCGTCCACCACGCAGCTGAAGCACTGAGGCCCGTCAGCCGTTGGTGTAGCGGGAACAGCGGCTGTTCACTTATTCGCGTTTTCCTCTCACTTATTTTCTAGAATGGATTATAGAATACATGGTGGTTCAGGAACTATTTTTATTAAAACATCTTCCGGTACCAATTTACAATAAGGCTCCCTTTTGCCACTTATAAATGGTAGTAACTCATTAATAAAAAGAAACTTTGTTATAACTTGTTTATAATTGCCTATTAATGATTTACAAAATGCTACAACCTAATTAAAAATCTGATTATAAACGATTCATGAAAGCTTTATTATGGTAGTCTTATTGTAAAGCATGATGTAACGTGATTTCGATTTTTGTTTAGTTTATTTTGATTTTATTTATTCGTCGGTTTGTTTGGTTGTTAATTTTATTTTATTTTGTGTTTTTTGAGCTAGTGCTTTTATCCAAAGTGACATACATTTCGAGAAAGCAGGGTTAGCCAGTGCCTGGAGAAACTGGCGATTAAAATTGAAATGTGGAAATGTAATATAGTTGAAGTGCACTAATGCTCTAGAGAGTGGTATATTCAACTGCATGTCGGTAAGCTAATGCAAAGAAAAAAAATACCATAGCACTTTCGTAAGTTTTTAATAAATATAAATGCTCACACTTGGAATGTAGTGGTCAAAACCAACAAATTTTTGGACCCGTTAAACACCGTGTCTGTGTTTTTACCAGCTCATTTTATTATAAATTGCAGCACATCAGAGACATTTCTGAAGTGGTGGAGAAAAAGTCATTGGGTTTAATTGTTGCTTGGTCCCCAGGCTGGATGTCGAAGGTTTCCAGAACAATCCCAGCATGCGCGGAAGAAATATGTAATGTTATTACTCCTATTCTCGCTTTTAGCCAGATCCATCTGTGTTTTTCAGACTTTTAATTTACAAACTAATTAATCTAAAATGCAAGGTTCCCTTGGTAGCTACCCTCGGTAACAAAAGTCTCACTCTTATTTATCTTTATAAAAAAACAATGAGAAAAATCCAACATTCTGACTGTGGTGTATTTTCTGGGGACATCTTAAGCTTTTTTCTGAATACAACGTGATTCTTGAACCTGCAACGGCAGCATGTAATGTATAATTCAGTTTAGACTTTGCACCGGCGGCTGTAGTGTAAGATTTCCGCAGGACATTTTTCTTTTATGCTGGGATAAAGAGCATAATCACATACGGGGAAGACATTTAGATTGCAAAATTAGGGGGTTAAACGACAAACGCATGTTCCTAAAAATGCCAGGCCAATCTGAGAATTCAGACTCAAGAGCGGAGCACTTTAAATATAATACCCATTCAGAGTTCACACTCAGGAACGCCGGCTGAATGGGGAACAAGTATGTGCCCAGAATGCATGTTAACACTGCAGGTTTTTCTTATGGGAACAGGGCTAACCTGAGAGGCTAGCATCCTCCTGAGGAATCACATGTGCTGGGCACGCACTGTTCCTGACCCTTCCGTAGATATAAGGGACATCGGGGAACATTGTTGATTCGAATCCGGTATCTATTCACTCATTAATCTGTATACTTTTAGTATGACATGTTTCATAAGCACCAAGGTTGTTGCTAGGAGCCTTAAGCTAGCAGAAGCAGAGACACATTTAGCTACGGTTCGTTGCAGAAGTGTCTTAAAAGTTTGTTTGCCAACTGTTCCAGGCCTCGCTTATATATCATTTATTAAATTTGCATTTGGGATGTAGTGATTGCATGTACTTTTTAATTTCTAGCAAAACATGGCCTGAAGGAGTATTCCTCTTCCACGGGATGTGCTGCTCCCTGTAAGCACCACTCTCGAGCAGCTAACCTGTGCCACCAAATGTATTTCAAATTAAAAGTCCCCTCATTATTTGTCCCACAATGCAACTCACAACCTTGTTTAAGCTAGCAATGTTTTTTTGTCGTGTTCTGAGCAGGGACATCAGGAAATGCCTGTAATGCAATTTGCTTTGCAGATATTACATTTGTGAAAATAACAAAAGTATCAGTTTAAAGCCATTTTGATGACAGTCTAAGGCCATTGTTCATGTTGGCCCAAATGAGTTTAATACTATCGTGAACATGCAATTTCTCCTCTTTTATGTGCTATTTGAAGATACGCCTTCTTCAACTAATATAACAATATGAATTTGGCATTTCTTGCACTTGAAAAATGACTCATAAGCCAATAGACGTTCTCATCTCTATAATAAGAAGTATTTTTGTGTCTGATAAAGGATCCACGCCTGACTGGCAAGGTCGCATTGTGAGGCGACCGGCACCAATAACGCAACCTCAATTAACCCACTGGCACCAGACAACGACAACAAAGAGCACACTGGTCATTCACTCGGGGGGGGGGGACAGGGAGTTGAAACAGATGCACGGCATCCCTCCCCAGTGTTGAAAATAACGTGGCCCTCGTCGTGGTCCCAGTTACCCGTTTTCTTTCATTTACTGTACAGCACCACTCAAAAGCACAGGGATAGATGTGGAATTCCAGGGAAAGCTATTTGCGGGGGGGCAAAGCCTCCTTTTGAAGTAAAAGGCACTAGTGGAAGTTTATTACTCAGTTAGCTGCGGGCCTCGCAAACAATTAAGCAAACCATTCATGTCTTTTCATACATCCGACTGGACAAAACCTCCTCTTTAATAAAAAAAAAAAAAAACCTTATTAGTGCAACATCTACTCAGGGAAAAGCCGCTTTTAAAATCAGAAGCACGTTCTGAAGAAACAGAAAGTTTTCCTTTCGCCCGAGTAATGCCTCGGGCCAATTTAATTGGACCGGTGCTTTCCTGTGAACTGCTTGGGCTGATTAAATTGAGAGATTTGGTTCCCGCAATGCTGGGAGACATTCACGCTGAATGAGGCGGGGATGTGCGTATTAGCGAGCTGCATTGAGCGGCCGCCGCGGACGGCTGGGCCGCCCGGGATGCGACGCCGCCGGGAAGCGGAGCGCCGTGGCGATTAGCCGAATTTCTACGAGCATAAACACTTATAACGAAAAGCCGCTTTCCCTTAGGGAACGTGACGGAGGAGATCAAGGGTTCGAGGAAAAGACAGCGGCGTCTTGTCAGTTTGCTAAAAAACGTCTGCAACCAACCCAATGGGAATCGTAATTAAATTTGTTCACTAAATAAACTGAGTGAATAAATAAGTAAGATACGTAACATAAAGTGTGAAAACCCTCTTACACATGTATATTTACATATGCAGTGTGGGTTTATATGTATATGCCACACTATATATATATTATATAAAATGTGTGTGTATATATATATATATATATATATATATATATGAAACACATTAATACTATTAAATATTAACACTTTCAATCATTATTGATTCTAGACTCTGGAATTACTCTGGAAAAAATTGTTACATTTCTACTAATAAATTGTCTACCTTAATGAACAGTTATGAGGTAGCCCAGTCTGATGTATGTTTGTTCAGTGAACAGTCATAGATTCAAAAAAAAAAATCAGCCAATATAGGAAACATTAATATGAACATGTAGTATATCATCTTGGGTTCTTTTGCAGTAGCACCGGTGCTCGCTGGCCAGTGTGACCATGTGACTTAAATAAAGACGATAGAAATGTGACATCAGTAAAGAAAATTATGCGAGGAGTTTAGAATGTACCGTAAGCAGATTCAGGCCCATTCACACGAAACTGAACAGATACAGAATCACCTGGAGCCACGGTAATGAATGAGGCAATGGCATTTCAGCTATGGTATCTGAGACACGAAAGGTGATGCGGGGGGGTGGCCGGACAGGACTTCAGTCAGAAGCGACTGATTGTCTGTTTGGTGGACAGGGGAGCATCTAGAGCAGTATTGATTTTTCCCACAATGCTGTCTTTAGCGCAGACGCCCCAGCCCACACTGCGCCAATCACCACCCCCATCCGCACCTTCCAATACCAGACAAATCACGCACCCCCCCTTCCCCAGGCTCTCCTGCTTGCTCTTCATTTATAACATGCGGCCGTGCATATCTAACACGTCGACACGCTTTCAGATTGTCCACGGTATGTTTACCGAAGCTGCGTCGGCTGACTCAGCTACAACTGCACAATCATTCCGAAATAATTCCGAGACTATTCAGAAATTCGCATTCGTGGAAAAGAATTTTTTAACTTTTATATTACTTCTGCATTACACTTCAGTACACAAAGCATGACATTATATTAAATAGAATC
The DNA here is from genome assembly GCA_026776725.1 of Gnathonemus echidnorhynchus. Lineage (NCBI taxonomy): Eukaryota > Metazoa > Chordata > Actinopteri > Osteoglossiformes > Mormyridae > Gnathonemus > Gnathonemus echidnorhynchus. The sequence goes on along the minus strand of JAODJU010000050.1, from coordinate 971,452 downwards.
TTTATCTATATTATTATTGTACTATTTTTGATTGTGAAGATATTTATAAATGGAAAACAGCTCTTTAAAAAAACGTAGTCATGGAGTTGATTTGTGTTCAAATCCATGATAAACAAACAAACAAATAATAAAAAAAAATATATCAGAATTATTGCCTTAAATACTAAGTGGCATAAAATCAATGAAGGGCCTATTATCATAATGTGCACAAAAATGAGAATTACTGATGTGTAAATGGCCATAGCACTTCGGTTGCACACTGAAGGACTTAACAGCCCTTCTATATCCTACATAGCTCAAAAACAGCCACATTTCCTAGGCAGGCCAAAGGAAAATGTGGTTTGGATTTTGGGATCTTCCTGTGTCACCTGGATAAGAGTTTGGAGAAGGGATGAATTGATATTAGACTGTATAAACAACAGGAAAAGTTTTACATTTTCATGATATAAAATATATATATAAAAGAAGTTGCTGGAAGCCTACCTATTTTGGTAGTGAATTCTTGTACATTTTGTAGCTGTTTTGAATTATTGTAAATGTTTCCTTCCCGCTCCGTTGTCTCTATCCTTGCTCCAGGCCTCTCAGTGTCTCAGGCCTCATATCTCAGACTTGTTTTTTTTTGCGTGGTCCTCTAAAAGCACGGCAAGGCCAGTAAACATGAGAGAGGGCAGCTAGACACTGGTGTAGCTCAACACACAGACTAAGCGAACGGCAAATTCCACCTCTTTTATGCTCCGCCCTGATAAGAGAGGGCAGCCCTGGTGGAGGTCACCGTCGTTAAGAAATGATTATTATCTCAATGGGATTACAAAGGCTAATTACATGTCATACCCATTCTCCTCACAGAGAAAAGCTGGTCTTTCCTCTAAAGCTTTGACCTTCTGCACAAGTGCAACTAATATACTGTTCTAAAAGGTCTCTTAATATTTAAAATTCACGTCACCATATTCAGCGGAACAAACAGCTTCCTCCTTACGCTCTGTGAGTTTACAAAAAAAAAATATATATATAGTGACCTTTAGAAGTTTCAGTTCATCTCTGTTTCTTTGATCATCTCTTTTCATCTCAGTTCATCTCTGACAAGAGGTTCTGGCAGCTTGAAAGGTTTTATAATGCATGGATGCCTTATAATAAAATATTTTGTAAGATTCCTGTTTAAAAGTTGACGCAATTAGGGTCACTATGATAGCCAGGCTGAAATGAACGGTACGAGAAAACATACTATAAACCAAATTGTAAAGGATAAAACAGGCAGTATAGTTGAATAGTTGCGATTTGGTCATAGTGCACTCTTCACTGTGTCAACACGGCCACATGTGGTGCAATATTGGTGCAATCAGGGCTCATTAAGTTGTCCCCAGCTGTGATAATTCTCATTAGGTTTATCCCATTCAATTTTACATTATTTCCTCCCATATTTCGGTTCTTTGGGGTCATGTAAGCCACAATTACACAGACATTAACGCCAACATGCATTTCCCGGCTAACGGCCGAAGAGGTAAATCTGACATTCAATTAAGACAAAGAAAAATTGCACGTTTGGGGAAATACCTCAAGGCGTTTAAATCGTTGCGATCGCCAGCATTTTAAGCTAAAAAACTACAAAATAAACTTAACCTTTTCCAAGGAATTAAACAATTATAAAAAGTAGAGTGTATATAATGTTATATAACAAAAATACAGTATGTATAGTGTTCTGCAAAAAAAAAAAACTGCTTAACCTTGATATGAAAACAGTAATATCTGGTGGTGTTAGATTGTTGGTACATATCACATTGCTTATAGTAGAATGGGGAGTTTTCTGTCTTGACAACATTGAGTCCTGGAAACCAAACTGTAAGCTGAAGCCTGCATTTCTATCTGAAAGAATGTTGTAAACAGATATACTCATTAAAAGCCTGGTTCCACTATCAAGGCAGACGTCACATTTTATGTCTCTAGGAAAAGATTTCTAATTATGGACAAATCATAATGCAAAAATGTGTATATCATGTATTTGTCATGTTACAGGTATGAAAGATTTAAGAGTCTTTCGTTTTACACAGCATAGCCATTACGATCAACAGTGGTGCAATGATGGTAACAGGTTAGGGAGGGTTACATCTAATGTGTAGCTGTCAGTGTTGTTCTACAGGAAGGATAATCCGATAGTGTAAGGTTTCGTAGGTTACCATTTTCCATTTACATCAAACAAAAACAGACATTCCGGAATGTCCCATCGCACTCCATGGTACACACCCCTGAGAAACCAAACAAGGCTTATCCTCTTGCAAATCCATAATGCTTGCAAAACAATCTTGCAGAAACCATTCAGTCTTTCAGTCACTTGCAAAGCCTGACATGATTATTCTCAGCGCTTATACAGACATAGCGAGGAAATAAAGTGGGTTACAAACAGCTAACTTTGGCATTTATTACCTCGATCAGAATGGCAAATAAAATGTATACACAAAGTATATGTGAATTGAATTGAATTGATTGAATTGAATATCTTTATTGTCATGGTGCATGTGCAACAAAATTGGATGCCAACCAATCAGTACAAAACAGCGAGTTAAGTGCACAAAAACATATTTAAGCAATACTAAGCATTATCAATTTTTATTATACTTTAAAATGTATATTATCCTTTATCGTCACATTAGAATGATAGTCGCGGAACATGGCTAATAATGTGAGTTATGCAATAATGAACTGCTGAACTGAAACAGAATAAACTAAATCACAATAACGTCTACAATAACATACTGTACATGTTGTGACACCAAGGGAACCCAACTCGTCAATTCGATAATTCTAATTAATTTGATGTTCCTCTGCTGCATTGTAGCTACCCACTTGGCGTGCTCATTGGCATTCGCAATGGCAGCCTGGATGACAGTGTGCCCCAGCCTTACCATCAGTCTCCTAAATTATCCGTCTCCGCAGAAAGAGCAGAAGTCATGATGAAACAGCATCTCCGAATGATTTACAAGCCCGGGACGTGTTTATCTAAGGGGATACTCTGTACATACGCCGAAACATTCACCTTAGATAAGAACGCAAGCAATACTTAATTCAGCTAGGGAAAAAAAAAACTGCTCTTCAAGAACAATGATGTTAACCAAGCAAAGATTTTGATCATCGCTTTTTAATCTGCAAAGAAAAATGTGCAGTTAAATAAAGGGCTGCTATGAGAAAAATCCCACGTCATTGATAAAGATCAAGTAATTGTTTTGTATTAACACTAACAGAAACATAACAGAAAACACCAAGCTGAGTAAAAAATATATACAACTGTAAAAAAGGATGAAATATTGTTTGGTTCATATGGTTCATACTCTAGGACATATACTCAAGGAAAGAGGGTTAGGGAAATTAGAGAAGCAGGCCATACTGGGCCGAACTGGAAGTTCAGTTTTCCGAGGTGCAACACAAGCCACATCAAGTGAGATACCACTCTGGGAAGGTTAGGCTGAAATCCCCCCTCCCCCCCCACTTCCCCAGCATGCCTCACTCCGCAGGTGGGTATTAGCTCTAGAAAACCCAGTTGAACAGGATCAAAGATTAAAGGCAGGCCATCGCAATTCAGTAATCCACTTGAGCAAGAAATTGCTTTGCTTTCTATTCGGCTTTCACGCAGAAATATGAGCTTTGTGCCTCGGAATATAAAAATTAAGCCCATGTTTGACTTTGACTGCATAACAAATGTTCTAACTAAATGAATATTTCGGGAATTTTTGCCCCCCCTGCCCTCCCCCACGGGCAACTTGATTTTGCTTTACCCCGGGGGGTAAGGCATGGGGTAAATTTGACATCTCACAGTATTCCCCCTTTTTTATTGGGTGGAGGTCATTAGTGCAAGAGGTGCTTCTGCCCTTGGGACATATACTCTCTTTGTGATGACCCATAAACAAAGAGTTGGCGCTTTGACAAAAGAGCCACATTAGTGATGCAGGACAGACTGAGCTGAAATGTCTGCAACAAACACCAACTGCTTATAATATGTGAGCTGGTGTTAATGTGCTATTCATAAACATGATCCCAATTAAAAATGTCCCGACAGAACAGGCGGTATTTAAATAATTCTGTCTCTGCCTTATTAGCTTATTTTCAAAGATCCCATTTACTAATTTCTTTAAAACATGTTCTGCACCAAGAAAACGATTCGGAGAACTCATTACAGCACCTTGTGCAAGATAGTTTGAAATTATTTTATATCTTAAGCCTAAATGTGTATACGAACGGGGTGTCCTTAATTAATGCATAGTCATTTTTCAAACTACACTGTATTTGCGTACATTGCTTGATTATTAAAACAGGGGGATTAATTCCATAATTATAATAATATAAAGCCTTAGCCCTAAATTCACTGATACGCATTCACATGTTTAAGTCAGCATGACTTTCCCAGCTGTGATATTTTATTTTTAGTGGACGGGGAACGTCAATCCGAGTCGGTCTTCTGCAGATTTCAAAACATGCACCCCAACTTGTCGGTGCCCCCCCCTCTGCTAGTAACGTCAAAGGGCCCCCGCTCCCAGTGCGGATCCAAAGAAGGCAGAAGGCACGGCTGTGAGCCGGGATTTTTGGGTGGGATTTTGGGCGGGGTTACGCTCCCTGGTATAAAGCAGAAAACCATGTAGGTTCGGGGAGTTGTTTGGCTTCGGGAGGCGCCGAGTCGTGTCGTTTATCTTCGCCGCGGCGGCCGCTTAAATCAAACCATGTGAGAGAAAAAGGGGGGAAATACGTCGGTCGCATTATAAGCAGGACACCCCTATCACTGGAGAATCTGATCCATGAACTTAAAAGCAAACGTTATTACAACAGCACGGCGTTTAAAGAAGAGGATTTACAAAGCTATAAATAGCGGTATATTCATACGTATCTGTTTTAAATATTAAGTGGGTTTTTTTTGCATACCTGGTATGGTGTGCGCTTCCTTTTTTTGTATTTTTTCTGTATCTTCATCCAGCCACTCTCACCACATTGGAAAGACGAGGCTTTGGTTTCGTCAATGTACTTTATTTACTAAACCACTTCTGGGATTTATTGCCATTGTTATGATTCATAGTTACACATTCATATTTCGATACGAACCCGAGTAGTTCGTCCGGACAAGGTGGGCAGTTATAATAAAGGTGGAGCTACAGCTTTTTAATTTTTTTTTTTTTAATCCCGTCCTACTTGCCATCAGGTGTCTTTTGGAGAAGTCTTCTTCAGAAGCGGAGAGCAGTAATTCCCCATCTGCCTGCGAGGAGAAGCCGGGGGGGGGACTCGTTAGAGAGAAGTGTGACGGCGGATCGCTTGGATGTTGCAGACCTGCCCTTTCTTACCCTTTCATAGACTTTTTGGTTTGGGTTTTAAACAGTCTGGTCGCCTGACTTTCAGTGACAAGATGACGGATGTGTGAAAGGAAAATCGATATCGTGTTCCCTTGACGTCCTACGCGTAAAGGTTTCGGATGTGTGTGCGGTGCAAGACAGAAAAATAGTTAGTCGGATATAGGCACCTGGGATACCCAGACTTTGTAGAAGAATCGGTGCTTTAATTTTTCTACTATATATATATATATATATACGTTTGTACATGTATCGGTAAATGCGTGTATCTGTTTTAACTTTATGTGACTCAACTGCTGCAGTGTCAGTCAGTCAATCAGCGTGCGGCACTGAAGAATTGACTATCTGAAGCTCATGATCGGTGCCCTGAATCACGACAGCGGACCTCTTATTAGGCTGTTAGCAAGGAAATGTAATTAATTTATTCTGAAACCCATTCCATTTGGAGGAGTAATTTGAGCGATCTAAAAATCGACGATCCTGGTCTTTTTTTTCTTGTCTGGTGTTAAGTATCAGCCGTGAATTTGTGGTTTGATTTTTTATTTTTTTTTTAATCAAACGCCAGGAGTATCGTGATATAGCGCTTAGATTTGCCGCTGAAATGCACACGTTTGGAAGAGCGATGCTGTCTTTCGGACTGTTACTGGCCGTGCTGAGCGCGGCGGAGCCCCAGCCGTGCCCGGCACCGTGCTCTTGCTCCGGAACCACGGTGGATTGTCACGGGCAAGGATTGCGCAACGTGCCGCGGAATATCCCGAGGAATACGGAGCGATTGTGAGTACATAATTAAAGCACGCTGTTCTTCCGCTCATTAGGCTGAAGTGCTACGACAAGTGAACATTATGGCATTGTTGCGGCTCCCCGAAGGGTGGGAGGTGTAGGGGGGGATATAGCTGTTGCGTACCATTGTTTTTTATTGCTTTCTATACTGGCAACGAAAAGCCGCATCAGTGCGGTATTTAAAAGTACCTGCAGAACACTCATTCATTTAGGGAAAGATACATTGTTACGACTCCTTTAGTTTTGAGTATTAATACCAAGGACTTTATTATTAATTCTTAATTACGTGCAGGACATGGCATTATGACAATACAAATATATAAGAACTACAACATTTCACTAGTATTTCACTTATGAAATAAATATATAAACAGGCCCACATTATCCACGAATATGTTTTTACATTGTATTTAGAATGGTTTATATGCACCCCAAGATTATAGTTACAAAAGGCACCCACACTTCTGGGCGATTTTGGTCCTTCATGTCCAGGCAAGGACTGCTTTTTAAAATTATAATATAATGGCAAGCAACACAGTTTGATAAGCCATCGGAGATAAATATTAATACACATTCTGGAATGCGGTGAACGCTTTATTAGAGTCTCTGTTTTATTATTTATTTTTAAGAAAGCACTATTAATATGAATATTTTTCAGGTTATTAATATGTATTCTTTTTCTTTTCGTCACTAGGGATTTGAACTCAAATAACCTCACGAGAATTACAAAGTCTGATTTTGCAGGACTGAGACATCTTAGAGTATTGTAAGTATTTTGCATTACATACAGTTTATTTTATGTTCACAGAAGCGTGTGTACAGGATGCACATGGAATTCTCTGCTGATAGTTAAATGAACTTGTAATTTTGTAATACAGCCAGCAATTTAGATGTCACAAGTGTATGATATTGTTTATTAATTAATCAAAATGTTTTATATCAATGCAGCAAATCATAAGAATATGCCTGTGATAACATGAGTCCTGTAGTATTGTTACTGAATAGTGCGTTTACTTAACAAGGGGAATTACTCAGTAGTAGACTGGTGAATTTTCATCAGGTTGTGCTAAGTACTGCAGTTATGATGTTAATGTGCATGAACCCACTGGGAAATAATTAGCTTATTTACGGCGAAATAGCACACGTGTTTGTGATTGTGAGGCACAAGGTTAATTTCTTGCATGGACTGTGCTCTTGAGGGCCCTTGATGAATTAGGGAGCGAGCTGCATGTGGGAATGGATTTTGGTCTGGATGGATTTCCTGGGCCGGACGGCGGCTTTCCCGATTCCGCTTTGCACATGTGCCGCGGTGGGGAGCTGGAGGCGCGGCCCGTGTGTGGGGTAGCCCCTTTGAGTTTGGTCGGGAGGGCTATCCAGGCACCTGGGCTCTCTGGGGCACCCATCCGAGACGTCGAGTGGAAATTCACAGTCGCTCCGCTGAACTTCTGCTGCCCTCCCAGGCAACTCATGGAGAACAAGATCAGCACTATAGAGCGGGGAGCCTTCCAGGACCTGATGGAACTGGAGAGATTGTGAGTACTGCCGTTACTCGTACTTCAATATGCCTTTTTCTGTGGTTTATTTTTCCCTTTGTGTGTCTGGAATTTACCCCTGACCTTCTTCTCTTAAGGTCAAGCGCCGTATACTTAAAAATGAGTTTATATATAACTTATCTACAATTTATATATAACCCAGCAAAACTCAGCAGCCTTTGTGATGTACTGTTTATCCAAAGGGAGTGATTGTTTTAATGTTAAAGAGTGACAGATCTATGAATTGATGATGTCACATTGAATTTATTTGACATATATAGACAGTATTCAGTTTGAGAAACGTAGTCCTGTAAAAATCCCAGCTGTGTCTTGGTCGTCTTCTTTCAAATCTTTTAATATATGATTGAATACGAAAAGTCGCATTTCCAAAATCAGGAGTACTTTTTTTTTTTTTAAATGTCAGTTGGAGGCCTATTGCAAATATGTCATAATTCTTACAAAGAGTCCTTGTGGTGAATAGCCTTTTTGTCTGCGATTGTGAGGTCTGCGTGATGTAGATACATTTCTTTCTGACAGTGAGTATATCCCCAGGGAACTATCGTTGAAGAATTTCTCAAGTTTGAGAACTCTGCCTTGCCCTCACATTTTTTTTCAGAATTTGTATGCGACTAAAGAAGAGTTCTGATATCAGCATTAAAGAAAAATAATTCTGTTGTTGCCTGCAAAGACTCAGATCTTTCCTGTTTGTTGTTTATTACTTGAAAAACAGATTGTTATTGACCTTTAAGTTCCCCTCTTTTGCCAAAGCCAGTTGTGTGGAATTTCTCCACAGTTTCATAATGAGTCAGCAGCTTAACGTCTTGTAATTTCCATGTGGTGATTGGAAGGTTATAATACATTTAATAGAAAGTGATTGATTTTATTATGAACAAAGTTAGTTCATTGACTTGAATATAACCTTAAATATCATGGTTATTGCAGAACAACAAAAGAACCTTTTGCTTTATAATCATCCGAAACTTCTGTGAGCATGTTAACAGCAAGCTTGTGAAGCTGACGAGCGAGCCAGCCAGAAAATATTCCATTGTGTCCTAACAATCGCTAGATTAAATGTAAAGGAACATGCACCAGGCGTTTTAGGGCTACTCTTATTAGAAGTGCTATGTCTTTTATAATCGTCTTCCGTGATAGAAAGGCCAAAATCCCAGCTGAAGGATTTATAGTGATGGACCCACAATGAGGAATAAAATGGTTTCCTTTAGAGACGGTCACACTGGTGAAGGCGTGACCGATTCTTTCAGGTATAGGCAGTGCTATGGATCAGCCATGCTTATCTCCTTTAATCTAAGCCGTGGCCAACAGCCACATCCAGATTTGCTCAGTGTTTTTTCGTCTTTTGGCTCAAAGCACAGTGGGTGAAAATAAACTGGGAGAGAGTAGGGATGGTAATGTGCAAGAGTTGGACATTTGCACAATGTGCATTATGCTTCATTGTATTATTTTTAATTCTAGAACTTTTGCGCATCAGAGCTAGCTTTTGTGTCTGACGCAAGTCCCATGTGTGTTGTGCTTTTTCCGGTATAAATTGCCGTTTGACCAACATTTTCATCATCTTTACGGTGTGGGCAGACTGTGGTAGCGACATTCATTTAGAAAAGCCCCAAGAAGTTTAATGTGGTCTGTAATTTTGAAAGCTGGGAAAATTGTGTTTACTGGTATGCTGTTATATGGTACATTTTATATGATTTACTTCGGTGGAGAGGCAGGCTGTGGGCAAATTTAATGCAGATTAGATTATTTAGATTCATAGCGTTTTGAGCCTTATGTTGTCTTCCTTGGTTTCCTGTAATGTTTAGTGGTGTCAGCTTCGGAGCCTGAAGTTTTGGTCCTTGCATGTACATTTTGACTTCAGTATGTTATCATAAGAGTCTGGGGCTTGGTCAAGTGCTTGTTATTAGTTGACCATTAATGACAGGGATAACCTTACAATAACTTAGTAATAGGTACGTCGTCAATACGTGGCACCACCTTGGGTTGTGGTTCGGTGATGCGCTATCAAAAAAGCCGCAGTGAATCTTAGAATCCAGCGCATAGTTTTTCCGAATCTGTTTGCGTAAAAGTTAGACTACGAAAACTCTTCGGTTGTCGGTGCTGTAATACGGTCGGATAAGGGGGCGAGGATATTTTTGAAGGTATGATCTTATTCCCAGTAAATGCCTGTCTTTCCCGAACCATTTCGTCAGTCCTATGGGAGGGTGGCGCCAACTCTTCGAGAAACCTGGCGGAAACGAGTCCTCGGCCCACGGGCCTTTTAGCGGCTTCTGGGGCACCACTTTGCCACTGCCGGCTCCTTAATTATTTAATTGGTTGTTTCTTGGCGAGATTAAAAATTCAGGGCCTATGATGTAATCAGGACCCTACAGGGAAACGGAGCAGCCAATGGGGGCGTTCTTAGATATTCGAATCAGCCGTTGGCCGTGGGTGGCTTGAGTGGCCCCGTGATGGTTGGACGCAGATTTTTGAAACGCTGGAGCCGAAGATGAATGTCAGGGAAGGCAGAGAGGGCCAAGCAGGTGTCATATTTTCAGTTTATAGCTTATTTTGTCTGGAAATGTATAACGTACCCGGTAAATGTAATTTGAAATCCACATGTTAAAATACACATGTCAACTAAATGTGTCTTTAATTTGTGCACTGTTCACATTTCAGTGTTCACGCTTATAATTGTATGTTTATATAAAAAAAAGAAAAACAGACCAGAAAACCAGATACTATAATGTAGAACAGTGACAGAGTAATATAGGAAATGAGTGAAATATAACTGTAGAAACTGATAGCTGTTAATCAGCTGAGCTTTTTTTTTTTGGAAAGTTGCTGTAAGCACTAGGATAAAATATTTGTTTGAATACTGCGTATATTTGTAAAGTTAAAAACGGATAGCGGATGTGTTTTTAATGACCTTCCAAAGTCGTGTGTGACTGAAGGCTTATTTGCACAGCAGAGGGGCCTTCTTTCGAATTCCGTAGCGGAATGGCTGTTTGTTTTTCCCACATCTGCTTTTTTTCCCGGCCCATTGTGACCGTGTTTGCTAGATGCTGGCTTCTCACTTTTCGCTTAACAAGTTTGTTTTGCGCCAACGCTTCTCAGTGTTAAAGTTACAGTAGCTGCCTCGCATCGCGTACGCTTGAGGTTACATGATATTTTACGCATATATACATTGGTGTATATAATTTACCTGCTACCCTGTGTTATACATATTTGAGGCTACAAAATATTTTACTTATATTCTTTTATATATATGATTTGTGATTTTGTATATAAATAAACAAGGCAGACATGGTTTGTGATTTATTAATAACAAACTTCACACAGGTATTTGAAATTATTTATAGTTTGGGCTGTAATTATATTGAAATATATTTCTTTTGTTTCCAGGCGTCTGAATCGGAATAACCTGCAGGTCTTTCCAGAACTGCTCTTCCTTGGGACGACAAAGCTCTACAGACTGTAAGTTCCAGGTTACTGTACAGTCGTTTTGGTTTCGTTTCACCCTGCACTTGGAAAGGTGACGCACGACTGCGTGGGGGTGTGGGGATAATATTCGTTTTTAGAATCCTTCCAATTAACCCATACCCTGGCCTAGTATTTCCCACCCGAATACGTTCGGCAGCTGTAGCTTGGGATTTGGGGGGGGGGGGGGGAATA
>JAODJU010000050.1:928886-939605 GCA_026776725.1 Gnathonemus echidnorhynchus | reverse complement strand
GCTTATCTGGGCTGGGGCAGCAGGAATTTGGGGTATTTTGGTAGTCAGCACCTGGTGGTCTGGGGAGACTTGCTGCCACAAAGTGTTCACCCTTCTGGCTGCATGCTTGTTGAAACGGAACAGTAAGGTAATGTGCGAGTGTGCGTGCGCGTGCGTGTGAATGGTTCAAAAGTTCACCCATGCGACGGGATTCGGTCGAGGTTGTTGGCCTTAAAACTGACTATTGAAACTATGTTTTTTTTTTTTTTTTTTTTGCTTTTCAATGACTTGTCCATCAGTCTGTCTGACGTCAACGTCCCCCCTGCCGTCGCCCCACTGTTAGGGCGACATTAGGTGACAAGATATTCTGAAGGGCATCCTGGCAACGCCAAGTAAAAAAATGCACTTACTGGCTTGGTTTCTGGTTGTATTGGCTTCACTGCACTCAAGGAATGTGAAAGTGAGATTAAGACTAAGCAGGCTTTATTTATATAGTTATACACATATATAATATTTTCCTTTGTATTACTGCAGCTGCAATGTTATTCTCCTCTGGTGAAATAGAGCATAGAAAAGCAGCACCTGCCCCGAATGTCGAGGTCAATAAATCCAAAGCCAGCCGCCCGTCCCCCCGGCACAGGACAGGAGCTTTATTTGTTCGACATACCAATCGAGATAGACGCAATTACTCGAGTGAGGTCTGCCCCCACCCTGAATGGGGTTAATAAACTTCTGTGAGTGGCACCAGCAGTCACGAGAGCATAAGGTTTAAGGTCTGAGGTCATTTGCATGAGGAGATGAAAGGAAGGGAGGGATGGAAGATAGTGTTTGACCGCCTTCCTTTTATGACCATACAAGCCCGGCCATTTAGAATTAGTGATGTGGTCTAGGACCATTCAGGCCGCTGTTGTCCCTAATTGTGTAACAATGGCTGGGCTGGTGATTAACTCCGTATTGGCGGCTACAGTAGCTCGCTGTAGGAGTCACAAAGCCAGGCTCATGAATTTCGACGGAGAACCGGGTCCTTGCCTCCTCTCTCCCGGCGCCAGTTGGCAGTATTTTATCCAGAGTTATGCTTCGAGAAATAAACGCCAGTGGTGTACGACGTGACATTTATGGAGTCGAGACATGCAGGGAGCCAGTTACTGTACACACTGACAAAAAAAAAAATCTGTGCGGAGAATAAACACAAAATAGAAATGTCTGAAGGGCTCAGATCTCCTACTATGTAAACAGTTCCTTCAAGCAACAAAGATTCCTGATTCCATCCGTGCCTTGCAGTCCCACGGTTGGTGGTCGATCCGTCAGGTTGTCGCCAAAGATGGCTTCCAGAGGCCCGGGACAGTCTGCTGAATAGAGGCCCATGTTTTTGGTGAAGTGATATCTGCCATCGGCATCTTAGAGTGCTTGGCACCCCTGTAGATTCGCCTTTGGGGCTGTGTGTGAATGGGGGGCAGGCCACCTTATTCATTCACAGATTTAAAGAGACCTGCCTCAAGGTATGGATGCTCTGCCTTAAATGGGCAAACGGCCTATTATTGTTATGCGTAGCTTAAACCACTTGGGTGGCTGCGGTGCCAGCCGCAATGGAGGCAGGCCCGTGGCAACACTGCAGCAGAAAGAAAGACCCAGGACTGTTTGTCTTTTTAGCATAGCTTAGCATAGCCGCTGAGTCCCAAAGGAAACTCCCTTCTTTCATACACTCGGCCTGCAGCCGAAGTCAAACTCCTAAAAATCAAGGCCGGAATCTTACCGGCGCTACAGAAACACACTCGCTAGTTTCAACCGCCCGATTATTTGTGGCCGTAGTTTCGCCTGCCAGTTATTAAACTGCTGCAAAGTGCTGCGTCTGATCTTAACATCTGTGTCATCATGTTTGCAGTCTGCTCCTCTCTCCCAGAAAAATTACTTAAATGTAGCCTGACACCAGTAATCCTGATCCTCCCTAATTATATATCTGAAGATACGGCGAAGTCAGATGCCTGCAAAGTGGTTATTTGAGAATTAAAAAAATAATGTTAGGGTGGAATGATCACAGTAATTTAGTTTATGTGAATGGGGGGTGGGGGGGATCAGTGCGGGTCACTGTATGAAGGACAACAACAGTGCTAACAGAGGAGGCAAACATACAAATTCGGCCCATGGCTACGAGGTGTTAGCTATCTAAACTTGTGAGCAACACATTTTTGATACATTTAAGAGACGTATCTAAATAGCTATCTGTAAAAATCTGCATATATTCCGTTTATTACTCAGGTTCTACCACCATGCCTAATACCAGTCAAAGTCTACGTGCTGCCCTTGAAAAGTCTTTGCTGCCAGTGCTCCCCTGTCCGAGAAAAGTGAAACTGGCTTGCTAAGTAGGCGCCCCCTTAGAAGTTAGCACCCTAGACAGCCACCTATGTAGTCTAACAGGTTGACCAGCTGGCTGCTGTATTTATTACTGTACATTTTATCATGTATTTATTGTATCATATTTTTTGGCGCTATTGTCTGAGAGCAAGTAGCAGTTTTGCTGTGCCATCTACTCGTGACAATATAAACCGTGAATGATGAAGGGACCTGCGAACCCGCTAGCCAAGTAGCTTTTCTAACAGAATCCGCGAGGCAGCCTGAAAACTAACGATTGCAGTTAACGAAATCGACATCGATCGGCTAATAACTTTTAAATTAAAACCTCAGTCAGTTTAGGAGGCCTGTAAATCTCTGTCGGGGGTGATATTTTCGTTGCCGTCGCTACCTGGGAACTCTCAGCCCAGACTGACCTGTTCGGCCCAATTAAGACACGGGTCATTGTGGGTTTTAACCGAACGCTCACATCTATTAACGTCGGCTGAACGCAGACACTTCCCTCACATCCGAACGCTGCGTACGAGCGCAGATAATGGCGGAGAACAGCTGCCGTTTAGGGCGAGGGGCCTAGTTTTCATTCATCTGACTGTGCCTGGGCAACGCTGCCATCTGTGTGAAGCCAGGTGTCACCCTGCGAACGCGGCAGCCCGGACCCTGTCGCGCCTTGTCACCAGATCGATGTTCCAGGATTAATCCCAATTAAAGCCACATCAGTACAACCCCTGAGCTGTTTTCAATGGGACCCATTTCCACAATCGCTCACATTGTTCAAGGTTAATAATTCAGATCCTCTTGTACAGAGCACCGCAGAAATCCGACGGGTGTTAAATATATTTATCTATGATCTGTAGTGTCCCATAACATTCCATGACAGTCATGGGAAATTACTAGACTGCTTTCTAATTAACACAGAATCTGTTTGTTTATTTATTTATTTAATGTCAATTTACAGTTTCCCTCAGATATGGATGTCTGATAGCAGAGGCCTAGCGTCCAAAATGGCTTATGTCAACGTTAGGTATAAAAGGAAAACTTGGAGTGAGTTGAGACTAAGCTAGCGCCAGTGTAATATGGCAGGTGATTGTCATGGAGAAAATTGTCCACGGGCTCTGGTTAAACCTCTCGGGCAGTTTGGTGAGGCTTCGATTGCGGCTGGGTCCATAAATCTTCCGCTCTTTTACGGGCCAGTCGCTCACAGGCACCTCTTCTACTAGCTATTTTTCAAGAGGTACGCACCCAAGCGATAGAAGCCAGTTGATTCTGATCTTATTTTCTTTTTTTTAAATGAATAAGTGCTTTTTGGCGCTCGTGGGGGGGGCGTCATTCAGAAACTCCATCAAACGGTGTCGGAATCTCGCTACAACAAATGGAATTGTACGGGAAGGCATGTTGCCACCAGATCTGTTAACAGACATCCTCTTGCCTATAAAAACAGAATGTAAGTCTGTGGGCGCGTCAAAGCTTTTCGTAGCATAGCACAAGGTCAGTTTTCATTCTCTTTTTTTAAATGCAGATCGAACTGCCTAGCATTCTCAGCAGGCAACACTTATCTGTGTGAATCCAGAGTGAATGTACAGTTAGCGACGTTCAGCGTTCGGTAAGCATTGGGCGTCGCTAACGCTAAAGCACAATTAGTGTGTAAAGTACAGGTGTGGTAACTGATTTTTAAGTTATTTGCTTATTCTCCAATCCACCCCCATTCCCCATCCACAAATACTAAGTACACCCTGTTCTTTTCACAGTAACGTACGTGGAGAATTGACCTTCAATTCCCCCTGGTTGTCACCAAACCTTTGGGGTCTTGGGACTGCCAGTAGCAGGTGTTAAGATTATTTCCTTCTTTCCCTCCAGCTTCTTAAGCCTCTGGCCAAAGGGTTTTGGGTTTGTACTCAGCTGTTCGGTGCGTTTTATTTGGATTCTTTGAAGGCTGCTTGTGTAAATTCTTGCTTTCTGAGGTCACCAAAAAAAACCTCTTAACAGTCAATGGTATTTGTCTCCAGTGACAACCCAAGTAACAGAATAATGATATTTTATGTCATAACATTAGCTGTTTCTTCGACTTCCCTTTGCGGTGCCGGGTTAACCGGAACAAATCGGTATGGTAAACATCAGGACTAATGAGGGCAATAACAGGGGTGGAGAGCAGCGGACATTTTCTCCCAGAATGCCCCATCGGGTAGTGGCTTTGAGAATGATCTCTTAATCCCCGCAGATATGGAAATATCCACGTCGTTGAGCCCGTTGTTGCAATTAGTATTCCCAGACAGAGGGCTGTTTCGCCAGGCTTTTGAAGTCGAGGTGTTTATCCGAAGCCGTTAATTCACTCGCCGCGAGAAGCCAACAGGTGCCTTGAGTAGTGAATGTTAGGAGAAGCTCTCCCTCTGTCTGGCGTGAGGCACGAGGACATGAGATTTATATTCTCAGAAGCAAAAAAAGGGAAAAAATTCCCCACAGACGGGAATAGGATGGCTTGTCCAAGCGTTGTGGGAAGCGAATGGGCTTCCAGTTAACATTTCCTACACCCGTCACAGGGCTCCTCCCCTGGTTGTTGAACCAAATGTTGTCAAACAGTGAAAGTCGGCGAAAGCTGCAGCGATTCCTTTCCTCCGTCTTGTTATTTGTATAAATCTGTATAACGTAATTTGGCGCGCCAAATCCGACCGAAGAAATTCTGTTCCAAGAGGATTTATTACAAGCTGTATCATTCAAACTTTCGCATTCAAACTCCATAACTTTATAGACTCAGCCGTATAACTTTATAAAAAATAATAATGATAAAAAATAAAAAACGTAAAATCTGCACAAAAAGTGTTTGACACACAAAACCATTTTCAGAAATTTCTGTCAGTAAATAATGGGAAAAATTGGCTGTCGTCAGACGCTAGTTTATGCCATTCGTTTTCAACTTTGAAATATATGCTCCAAAAATAAAACGGAACACGCTGGAAGCCCACTGGCAGTCTTTCAGATTTAACAGGAGTATGACCAACGATACTTGTTCCCCTCATTGGGCTGTTGCTGTTATATTTCTTGGATTTGGAATGAAAAATGTCCGCGTGCCATTTCTCCACGCAGTGATTTGTGGGAATGGATTGTCTGCACTGGTGTGGACAGAGCTGATGAATCTGGGCTGTGTAATTTTAGATACCCCTGTGTCTTTTCAGTTGCTTGAGGGTCAGAACTGTTTTTTTTTTTTTCAGTTCTCATTTTTTAATAAAGTTCTTTTTTTTGCTCATGTTCATTTGAGCCTGTTTTACTTCTACAGAAAATGAAAGATTACTTTGCCTCATCAAGATACATTTTTAAATATGTACTTTAGCTTGAACACATGTCAGGTTACGTGGGTATCTGATACTAACGGCCGTCCTTGGATGAATTTAAGCGCGGGCGGTTTTGACTGACGGCTCCGAAATTGTCTAATCTTTGCCAGGCTTCTGGGAGGGTCTTAGCAGACTAAACAGTAATTACTCTGGCTTTATTTTGAGATAAGCATTGAAGCAAGCAATTGAATTGATTAAGCCTGCCGGAGCTGAATGAGAGAAAAATAATTTAGAAGTCGACGGAAAAATGAACCCGTGTGTTTCTTGGCCCGAGTCACGTCTGACATTTTTCGACCCCGACTGAACGGAAAGTGCAGGTGCAAAGGAACCCAGGTCACCCTCCACCAGAACCTATACGCCAGGAAAAAAAATAATATCTGGGTTATTCCCTACCTTGCTCCCATAGCTTCTGGGATAGACTTTGGCCCTCCTCATAACCCTGCATTGGACCATAATGTTTTCAGTGGGTATGGAAGATGGATAGATGGATGGAAGGATGGATATTACATATATCATGCTACAAAAATATTGTGGTCACTTTAATTGTACTGACTCACTATGAAACTTCATATCACTTTTCAGTTTGAGCAGATTACACCTAGTTTATCTTATTTATTGTTTTTCTTTACTGTATTTTTTTCTTAGTATACTGTTGTGAACTTCTCGTCTTGTCATTTTGCAGTCTGCACGGAGGGCGTGCAAGGAAGGATTTCATTGTACTTAGTATATTATACTGTGTGCCCATGACAATAAAGCTTTGAATCTTGAATCGATACGGGGGTGACTTGTGGAAAGTCTGCACATCAAGGGAACTGAAGTTTGGATTGTGGAGAAAGAATCTGAATACGAATGTGAATAGTAAAAAAAAAATATATATATCTGAAAGCAGGAATGTTTGTTAAAGTCTATAACATAAAGCTCCTGAAAAAAAAAACATTCTGCAAAGGGGAACTGAAAAGATAAAAGTTGGGGATGAGATTCTGAAGAGTGCGCAGTCAGCCGGGTGACGATGATCTCTGTGGACGTGAAGAACTTGGGAAAGAATTATATATTTAAGATAAATAGCTTTGCTGCCGTAGTGGTTAGCAAAACCAAGGGGGTTTGAAGGGGAACAGTTTAGAGGAGAGAGTGTGGGGGAAACGACATGGAGAGGGGGGCAGGAATGAAGCGGGAAAGACAGGAAGGCGGTGGGGCAGAAAGCAGGGGAGCCAGAAATGACAGTTACTAAAGCTGAGGTGAGCGGTGACTGAACTCTGGAATAAAAGTTACGGTCATTGTAAAGGGATAAATAAAAAAGGCGGCATGACTTAGCGAAAGACGGACGGGCGAAGCCTTAAGGTCGACCCCGGGGTTTGCGGCCTTGTGGGGAGAGGAGCGAATGACAGACAGAGGCTCCTCAGTATCGGTTAAGCGTTTCATAAACCAGCGACGATGGACGACGAGCAGAAATCTCTGAACGTCTGGGCCTGGGCCTGTCCACGCCGGCGGACGTGGTTTTGATGGGCGTCTGGCATGAAGAAACACATAAAAAAAATGGAAAACAAGTTATATCATTGCAAAACTGCCAAACTGGGAGGGGGCGATTATAGCTTTTGTTGTTTCCAAATGCAAAAAAAATATGGCGTGCTTTATATCGGCCTATTGTCTAGCAGGTCGCCCACTAGCGACGGCGAGCCGTTCCTCGGGGCTGGGAGGAGACACGCACAGCCATCAGGATGATGGACAATCCAGGGTCGAGCTAACGCCAGCTCCCGGCCCAGCCCTGACACAGCGGGCCAGAGGACTGCAGGCTGCCCCAGTTCTGCCGCAGCCTGACACTTTTGTATGTTTATTTTCCATTATTTCACCTGCGGCAAAAATCAGCTTGTTTCCTCATATGACTGATATTAAAAATAAATGTTTCATGCCTTTAGAAAACACAATATATGCTCCTGTATTAGCGAAGTTTTATGCTGGTTTATCTTTCATCAAATGAAACGGGCCTTTTGGGACATAAATTTTAAAATGCAATATATTATGTATTACAATATATATAACCAATATATATTATACGTAAATAAATTTTTTTTAAAATTTTTATATATATGTGTGTGTGTATATGCGCATATATATATATATATATATATATATATATACACACATATATATATATCTATGTACACAGACACACACACTACATTTAGCTTTACATTAGCTTTGCATCATGGCTGCTGAGTTTAGAAACTTTTTTTCTATTTACATGGAAACTGTGTGACGGGAATAGAGGGAAGTAATGTCCGGAATCTGGGCCCTTTTGACACGCGCGGAATGCCATCCTCCATCCTCATAGCTTGCAGCTTTCGGGATTCGTAATTCCCGTTCCAATGGTTGTCTGGCCTGGATCGGCGGGAGGGGCCTAATCTCGAAGGGTAGCCCGGTGGGAGGAGCTCATCTCTCACGTGTCGGAAGGCCGGCCCACCGCGTTCTTTGGCCACCAACGGTAGGGTTGGGTGGGGTTACTGAAATATCAGCTATTAATAATGCGTGTCGACAAGCTAACGCACTGAAATTGATCGGTGTGTTATGAGAGTGATGCACTGTGGATACACAGGCATGAGGGCATGTCACAATAAGCCCGGCCCTAAAAATTCCTTACGTTACCCCCTCGCAACAGTCGACAAACCAGGAAAGCTACTGGGAAGTTCCTTAACCAGCCTGCTTACATAAGCCTCGCCACAATACTTAAGGCTCAGCAATGGCGGTTACATAAAAGAGGGAGACTCTGCATAAATATTTGTTGTCTGTGCGCTGCCTTGTCCTCGCTTCGCCTTTCTGTCGTCTGCGGTCGGTGGGACTCGCCGGGAAAATGTATCCCTCTGCCTGGGAACGCTGGTGACTGCGGGCGGGCGGGCCGGGGCTGTGGGGGTTGGCGCAGTCCGCGGAGCAGCCACTGGAAGGTCGCCGCATGCTTGGGAGCTGCTGTCGACGACCTCAGCACACGGTTCAGTAGCTGTAAAAACCCCCCCCCCCCCCCCCATAGACACAGAAGTCCCTTCCATTGCGTCTTTCCCTTCCACAAACGACGGGTTTCGCTTTGGTCGCCGGTTTATTTGCTGCTCTGCAACCTGACAAATTAAGAAATTAAGCGATTCCAGTCCCTCCCAAATGCTGTTTAGATTTTCATACATGGAAAATTGCTTGTTCGCTAGACTCTATCCATTCCCCTCTTGTAGAAGAGATGCAACAGGTGCTAAAATCCCTTGTTACCATCTATCGCCAATCAAAGTGACGACATGAGCACAAGAAAGAGACTTGCGTACCGCACCGTTCATTTACCCTGACCGTGGAAATGCTAATGTGCTCTCCATTCAGCGGGACAAGTGACCTTTTCAGCTCGGATTGTCACAACATGTTCCTGATGGCGCAACCAGCAGCGATCTAAACGCATGTGCAAACAATGCTAGTGATTTAATTAAGGAAGCTGTAATGTGTTTCAGTTAACCGTTTTAAAGTGACGGCACTGGGTCTAAAAGGGAGTTTATAGTGGCCTGAGTGAGCAAAAGTCGCAGTTACATTACTCTTTCCAGTTTAATTTGAAGATATGTAAAATATTGGCTAAATGCATTTTGGGAAATTTGAGCAGTTGGACACTCCGGTTTGGATTGCACTGGAACAAAGAGCCCACCATTTGCAGCAAGGCCTCTTGTAATCCCCCTGTGCTGAGTGTGCGCTTATTAAATCTTGCCTCTTAGCACCTTTCCCGATTTCCCAAGGACAATGGACGCCGTGGCCGTGTTGTAAAATGATACACTACTGGCAGACTGCCTCAGCTGTCGCCTCGGCAATTCCAGGCAATCTGCAGTCTCCTTTGTGCTCTCGTCGTTTACCTGCGCCTGCCTCACTCGCCACCGCCTCCAGCCTCCTGGTTACCCTTCCTCCTTTGTCCTCAAATACATTCCTTCCATCGCCGGTATTTCTTTAACACCCTCCGGGGGGGTGGGAGGTTAATTGAGGTACTGAATAGGGTTGAGGAGTTAAGCAAACCTTTCAGTGCTTCACGAAGCTCCCTATTGCATCCGTTGGGTGTGGTGGTTGTTGGGTGCGTTGCCCTTAAAAACACGTGCACTTAAAAAAAATAATGAAATAAGCTCCCAATGGGACAGCAGGCATAAGCTTTTGCTGTCTGTTCCAATGACTCATGGTATCTGCCCCGGATTCGTATATTTTCGATACTTTCCAGGAGCTGCTCCTTTTGTTTGTCATTTTTTTCATGTGTTTCCCCTATGAAGGACAGCTCGGGTTCGACTTAATGAGACAAAAAGAGAGCAGCTATGTCGGAGGCCCTGGGGGTAAAGCGTAAGTGCGCTCGTGTGTGTATGGGATGCGTGAGTTTCGGGGGAATAAGTGCCCACTGCCCAGAAGCTGAGGAATTGCGAGACGTGTAATGCGACGTTTTTGTGCGGCCCGGTGAGTGAGTTCTGCCTCCGGCTCGTCGTTTCGGTTCGGACTAAAAAGCCTCGGTCGCTCCATGACTTGGGGCGGGTTTTCCAACGGACGGCCTCGCTTTCCGCAGAGCCCGGTTGGCCTGTTCCCGTCACGTAGCGTTACCTTCTGACTGCTCATTTGTTTCTGCCCGGTCAGGTTCAGCAAGGCAGATAAAGTAATCTGTTCCCCAAAAAACAAAAAGTCAATGGATGTTACATTAAATATAGCCAGTAAGCTTATAGTCAGGGTCCCTGTCAGATGTTATGAAACTGTTCTCAGCCATCCGGACAGATTTTAAAAGCATGTCCCAGGGTTGCGGGGCTTTTATAGTGAATGGCTTACGCGGCGGTGGTGGGTGCTGGAGGATACAGGTGTGAGAATTGAGCGTGCCGCTTTTTAACGTCCATTAAGAGGCAGCTCATTGTCGTCACGCTATGGAACGCTGACATGAGAATGTAAGCGGTGTCTCATCGGGACGGTTTGTCTCAGACATAGTTTATATAGCCAGAGTTGCTTGTTTAGGAAGCTCAGTGGGAGGCAGTGGATCAGGGAAAGCCCCCACCAGACCTGCAGCCTCAAACACCCCCCCCCCCCCCCCCCCCCC
>JAODJU010000050.1:858815-875547 GCA_026776725.1 Gnathonemus echidnorhynchus | reverse complement strand
GCCCTCCCACGCAGGCACAGAGGACTACCGGTCCAAGCTGGGTGGCGACTGCTTCGCGGACCTGGCATGTCCCGAAAAGTGCCGGTGTGAGGGGACCACGGTGGACTGCTCGAACCTTAAGCTGACTCGCATCCCAGAGCACATTCCCCAGTACACAGCTGAGCTGTGAGTACCCGTACACCCCCCACACACCACGTTGCCAGACGTCCCAGCTCCTCCCAGATTCACGTACCAGTATCCCTTCAGTCAGGTACTGGGATAAGAATGCCCCCCCCTCTCAGGACCTCTGGGTCAGAACAGTCATTAGAAACACATGCAGGCCTGGGATGGATATGTACCGACAACAGAACCCAAACAGAGCTTCAAATACACTAAAAAGAACATACTTTTCTCTCCTCCCCTCTAGCGTTCCAGTCTGAAGAGCCATATAATACATAAACACACTAGAATTTCCCCCTGGGATCAGTAAAGTTCATCTGATCTTACCATTGAAATATTTTCCACAAGTGCTTAGATTGTAGCATGTTCTGATTTTCATTAAGATACTTTTATACCAAAAATATTCTGGTAATTCAAAGAAATGAATATTTCACTGCTACAAATTAGGTCTCCAACTACAGCTGTAGGTAAACGAATGAGTGCACCATGATTTTTTTTTTAGAAAATGCTGCTTTGTATTTAAGGAAGTAAAATTTGTCAGTGTTAGATTTTACCTCTGGAATAATATCAGTGGGATGTTTATTTGTGGATGTAGTGGACACACACATTGTATTCAAGGCTCCAAGTGATGGCAAATTGATCTGATGCACTACAATGTAAATGCAGATGTCTTAGCAATTTCTGACAGATGCCTAAATCTCAGTTCAAGTCAGTCTCGTGGTTATAAATGTTTTTGTTTTTAAGAAGCACTCCACAGAACCCACCGTCTACGTCACAGATCTTTTGACTAATGGCCTCTGTCTTCCTTTATCGAGGCGTCTCAACAACAACGAGTTCACAGTTCTGGAAGCGACCGGAATCTTCAAGAGACTCCCCCAGCTCCGCAAAATGTGAGTCGCGTCCCCGAGGACTTGGATCGATGTTCTGTCACCGTGGCTTAACGTGCTCTCTTCCCTATTATATTTTGAACATAATGGTATTGTGGAGGGCAGCATGGTCCCTCAGTGGGTGGTACTGTTGCTCCAGGGCTGTGGGTTCGATAGCTGCCCCCCCCCCCGCCCCGCTGTGTTTATGTGTGGGTACTATGGTCTCTTCCTGCAGTCCAGTATCTCTAATTTACCATTTACCGGTAGTCTGTGTGAATGTGTGTGGCCTTTGACAGACTAGCGCCCCCTTCAGGTTGCTCCCTGCTCACTACAGCCCTCCAGCTTGTAACTGGTATGGAAAACAGGTAGACGGCATTACGACCGAGGTGATAATGCAGTAAATAAACGTAAAGAAATTTGTATGGTTTAGCAAAATCAGCTTCGAATGGGTAATATCCAGGCTGTCTTTGTATGAAAAGCTAATAGTAGCATTTCACCGACTAGCCGCTAAGCTACAAGCTAAGAGGCCACCACAGCACACACACACCCACACACACATACGCACACGTTCATCCATATACCCGCTAGTCCTTTTCCCCTCTTGCCTTGTCATTTTTGCTGCTTTGTTAACTAAAAGGCGCCATTTAGCATAGCGTGTAATCAGCTCAGTGGGCCAATGAAAGGCCTTGGCAGCAGGGGTGTATATGGGGGCGGGGCCATAGGGGCACTGACCCTAGCTGAAAGCTGATTGGCCCCCGGAGTGCACCCTCCCCTGTCACTCACTGATTCAAAGCACGTCGTTGGCTGATAATAAGGTTGGCCCCTCTGTATGAGTCATGACCCCTCTCATGCCCCCCACCATAAAAAAATCCTAAAATCGCCCCTGCTTGGCAGTATCGTTCGGTGGAGGGGCCACGGTTGAGCCCTTATGCTGCAACAACGGCAGCGTTCTGTCATTGGCTATAAGGAGAAGCTCGGTTGTGCTGCTGCGTTGACGGGTGGGGGTGGGGGCGCAGGGAAATCCGAAGGCAATTTCGGTAACATCTCGTCACTACGATCCCTGTTCTTGTTGCCCCCACACCCACAATGCCTTTGACGTCTTGTTTCATTAAGTATTTATTAGAGAAATCGCACCGGGAAGATTAGAGACAGTGACTCGGCTGCCCATGCCTGTTAAAGCATTTTAGACGTGTAATATCCCAACGGACACTGGGAGCCAAATGCAGGGGCATAGACGGGCAGGATTATTCCTGTATAATGGCAAACAAGTTCTCAATTAGTCAGGGGATAATTGGTATCCACACATCTTAATAATGTGTGACAGTTACAAACTTTCCCATACAGAGATGTTTTTCAAACTCCTGAAAACCACATAGTTCCGCTGTCTCACTGGCATCTCCTCGCTTGTCCACTAAACTGTGCAGATAAGAAAAAATGGTCAAAAAGAGCTCAGCCAACAACTGAAAAAGCAACTGGAGCTACTGTGGCTAGCCAAGACAGCCCAGACAAGTCGAAACAATACAAAAACTAAGGTGACCGCACTCAGTAGGAAAGCATTAACTATAGACAGGAAGGCGCAATCAAAGAGGTGCAAATTTATTGAGTGTATTACAAAGGGGTTCACGTACATTGGCAGTGAAGAATTTTGCTAAACATGCTAATGTGCATTTTTAATTTAACATGTAGCATTGACTGCCCAATACTAAATGTATCATACTATGATGTGTCTGTAGTCTGTGTATTTGTGTATGTTGGTGTAAGTATAGAGGTTGCAGGGGTACTTAGAGGTAGGATGAATACGGTGGTGGTTTTAGTGGTAATATCCCTCCATTCATCCATCCACCTACCCCCTTAAACATAGACAGCATGGTCTGTCCATGTAGCACTTGTTTGTATTTTTTAACCATACTGCACCTCACCGAGCAAATTGGTAATTGCATAATAACGGGTGCAGAATAGGGAATCACCAATAGCATAACTGGCATCAGGTATTGGGCCGATACTGTGCTCATATACTCATTTTTGTTCTTGAAAAATTTCCAAGAATACCAAGGACTGATACCACTTAATTGCAACATTATGTTAAAACTCAAAACATACAGTGATTTGTCCTTTTTTTTTGCTGCCCAATCAAGTTTTGGCATCTAGTGAAAGATTTGTCACCTGCATTGGTCTGGTTATGCCAGGTTAGGTCAGTTATTTTCAATGGTATGAATACTGCCTCAAGTACTCATATTGTTACTCGGTATTGGCAAGTACACAAATGTAAGTACTCATACTCGGTCTGAAAAAATAGTATTGCTGCAACCCTAGTGCAGAACCACGTCTGGGATGTCAGGTAATAAGAGATTCCCGGTCCACTGAATTATCTGATGCTTCTCCTTTAAGAAACCTGAGCAACAACAAGATCACAGACATCGAGGAGGGAACATTCGAAGGGGCATCGGGGGTCAATGAGCTAATTCTGACGAGCAACCGACTGGAAAATGTCCACTTCCGGATGCTGAAAGGACTTAATGGACTTCGAACCCTGTGAGTACATAATTAAGCATAAGGCAAATATTCCACTGCCCCCAAGTCAATGTTTATGCTCATTAATTAATAGGATCTGGTCTGTACAATATGTCTATGTGCAGTACTGACATATTATTATTTCATTATTATTTCAATATTATATTTATTATAAATTCATAACAGACTGATCTTTTTAAAATACGATGTTTGTCTAGTTTTTATTAAAGATGTTCATAATATTAGTTTCATTGTCGTTTGTTCTGCCATGGTAATGCTACGTGTTCTTTTTAAAACGTGACAGTGATGAGTAGGATTTAATAACCGTGCAGTAAGCATTATACAGCTGTTTCAAAGGGTCTTACCACGTTAATCCTGAGCTTGAAGTTGGCCACGTATGCGAATATAGATTCTGAATTCTTCGGAAGCTTTACACGGAAGAGCGACTCGCTCTGTCTGCACTCGTTTAATAATGCCACGTAATCCCCACACTCGCTGGAGACGTGTTTATGGGAAAGATGATCTTAACGAATGCTCTGAAAACAAACAGGGGGAGGACAATGACTCCTCCTGTCCTATCAAGCCCCCCGCCCAGATCCCCTCTTACCACCCTCGCAGATCTCTGTCTCATTGTGCGCGTGTCATAACGGGCTTTCTGTTTGCAGGATGTTACGGAGCAATCGGATTAGCTGCGTGAGCAACAGCAGCTTCACCGGCCTCAGCTCCGTGCGACTATTATCCCTGTATGACAACCAGATCACCAGCATGACCCCGGGAGCCTTCGACACTCTCCACTCTCTGTCCACGCTGTAAGCCTCCTTCCCCAGCACGCTCGTATCTGCCAGAGTCCCTATGAATCCCCCCCCCCCCCCCCACGCACAGCACCAGCTGGAGGCAGGGGTGTTGGGGGGGGGGGGTAGCCTCTCGGTCTTTTTCGAAGATAGTGACCATAATTGGTAGTGATCCAGGCAGTGACACACCATAACTCAGGTAAATCATAATGATTCCCAGGAATCGAATTTTGCCTCCGCTTCCTTGTGGCGGAGAACGGGGCCGACGGTAATAGGTAGTAATGACACTCGTACTGCCTGGGGGAGGAGGAGCTGCGTCTCAATGACACGCCGACAATGAGGAAACAACGGCCGCAGATCAAACCCTAATATATAGCCAGCCACAGGAGAAGCGACACACCGAGGATTTGTCAAAGAGTTCATTAAAAAAGAGAGAAAATGTCGGCATATGGTGGGGGGGGGGGGGGGTGGGGCTCTGGAGGTTAGGACTGTGCCCGCGGTCGGGAGGTCGCCGGATCAGAACCTGCGGCTGACAGAATGATGTCGCCTCTGGGTCCTCACCTCTGGGGCACCGTCTGAGCCTGGGCTCCGATTCTCACCCGCGTGTCACTTCGGACGGAAGCATCTGCTGAATATGTAGCTGTTAAGTGTAAGAGCAGCCTATGTAACAAAGGTAACCAGCTGCGAATTCAGATGGGGGCGATTCCAGGAGCGCTGTGGTTCAACAAATAATCTACAGCGTCTACCATTCAGCTTTAGGTAGAACAGTTGTACCAAATATCCAGTCAGACGTAATTTTAGCATTTGTCTTTCACCATGGAAACTGAAAACAGGGACTAGTTTCTAGGTATAGGGTCTATTGAGACGATACAGTCTACAAACAGCTGCATAGTTGTCTAGTACATGGCCTTCGCAGTACACACACGCTTGAAGTACGCTGTGTATTCATCTGGAGCTGAATCGGCACATGCTTTTTTTATTTTTCTGTCGCTCTGTCCTAAAGTGAGGTTGAAATTTTCGCAACAGACTGAGGAAGTGGATTTTCCCACTGCCAAAATGAGTCCTTCTTGGTGGTTACGGCACGTATGAGTTCGGACAGTTTCCAAAAGGCAAGACAGGCCCCCAGCACAGGGAGGTACTGTAGGTCAGCCTGTCCGCCTTAAATTGGCTGCAGATCTATCTCTCATTCCTGTAGCTTTAGGTGCCTTTTCCGTCTGTCAGGGAATGAATTATTTCACGCTGTCCAATCATGCCTCATCCTTAAGAGTCTATATCTCCCTCCTTGAGTATTCTGTTATCCCTAGCATTAGCCTAGCGGCGCAATGCCTAGCTTTATTAGATACATCCAAAGCTCATGACAGAGCGCGCTTTTGAATGACAGGCTCAACAATAAACAAGGTCTCCTTGCCACACGAAATGCAAAGCGTCCGTCATTTAAGCCCTTTATCTGTTTTTCTTCTTTCATTCCTGGCGGTTGCAGATAGGGCGTCGGTAAATAATGGAATTCTCCGGAAAGTTCGGCTGAGCTGCCACGCTGTCAGCTTGGGGAAAATCCGTTTCTTTTTTTTTTTTTCCTTAAGTTGTCAGACCCTGGAGTCAGTGGCCTAACTGAAAGCTGCAGACTGACAAGCCAACGAAACAGTCATGTTTTGGTAAAATTCAGTAAATAAATGCAATATGTGTCCAATCTGAGTATTAAATTGCTTGATAATGCTTGGTACACTACAACCTGACAACATATCAGAATGTCTACCTCCCTCAATTAGCTGCAAATTGCATATGCCTCAAATTTCATCGCCGCAAACTCAATTTCCTGCCTGGCGTTCTTGACCTGATCTCTCAGTCCATAACAGTTAGGGATAATTCCGTTGTTTATAATTTAGCGGTGGAATCCCATCGCTACGAAAGCCTTCTAACAAAACAGAAGCCATCAGAATATCCCATGCCGTTCTCTTGGTAGACATTATTCTGTGCTGGAACAGAGCATGCGGTCATCTACTGAGATGCGGAAAACCTGGGTTCAATGACCTCTGCAGGGAGTCGGCGGCGGGAGTGATAGATCTGAACGCAAACCGTCACATTTAACGAAGAAATCTACAGGCGGACACAAGGTTATGAATGAGATCCGTTTGGTCTTTAAGCCGAATTTGTGAATAAGTCTGATAAATAATAATGCATTAATAATAAAAGTAACTACGCATTGTACTGTACCTCGAGCCGACAAACCGCCAAAGCCGCGCAATGTTTTCACGAGCGTCACAAAGTAATAGGTGTGTTCGTTATTACGAACCATTTTATTTACCCCAAATTTTTTATATAATAGGCTTTATGGCAGTTCGTTCATAAGTACATTCTTAGCTTGGGAACTGCCTGTACTGTATTGTTTTTTGTGTGTGGACTTTTTGCCTCTCGTGACCCTAAAAGGCAGCTACAAGATGTTGGGATGTTGGTTTTGTTAAATTTTTGTAGCCTTGTTTTGTTTTGTATTATCCGCTATGAATGTTTCAAACGAGCCCTACTGACGGTCCTTTGACCAAACCTGTTGTACTTTTTTAGGAAACTTCTTGTGGTCATCCTGCTATGCACATCGAGTACAAAATCACATTGCTAATAATAAAAATATAAATGAGCACTAGGATGGTTGACAGCAGGTTAGTTTGTGAAGGTCAGTGCTGCAAAAACAGTAACATTCCTTTATCAATATGTCACGCATGTGCTTTAAAACGCTCCCTGGGTTAGCAGTGATCTACTACCTTGTGGTTCCAGAGGTTGTCATGGGATTTGAGTCCAGCAGAGCACCAGGAATAAAGTTTGATGCCCTTGATGTGCTTGCCAGGAACCTGCTGGCCAACCCCTTCAACTGCAACTGTCACCTTGCCTGGCTTGGGGACTGGCTGAGGAAGAAGAGGATCGTCACGGGTAACCCTCGCTGTCAGAGCCCCTACTTCCTCAAGGAGATCCCCATTCAGGACGTGGCCATTCAAGATTTCGCCTGCGATGACGGTAGGTGCTCGGTCAACAGAGGTCCGTTATCCTTCGCCGTTGATGGATGTCCTCACTGTTTCCCTGTCTTCTGCTGGTTCTTGCGCATATGGGCGAGGTGTGTGTTGAAGGCTTGAGGATTGAGCTAATACAAACATGAGGCGGTCTGGGGTGGAGCCCGGCACGTCGTTATTGAGTCATGAGTCAGAACAGGCCAGACAGTATTAAGAATAATGGCCAACTTTGCTTATAAACACTATTGTATGAGGTCTCTGAAGGTTTCGGTCTTCTTCCCCCACCAGGCAACGATGACAACAGCTGTTCCCCCCTGGCCCGATGCCCTTCTGAGTGTACCTGTCTGGACACGGTTGTCCGCTGCAGCAATAAAGGTCTGAAGACTCTCCCCAAGGGCATCCCCAAGGAGGTGACAGAACTGTGAGTCACTTGGCCACCTCCGAGCTTCTGGCCGCTCTAGGGCACGGGCAGCACTCGGGGATGTAGTTCACACATTGCTTTTACAGATGCATCATTTCATAATGTAGAAATATGATTAATTACGTTATTTCTGCAGGAAGTTGTGGTCATGGGTGGAGCAGAAGAATAATGTCATTTGAGCCAAGTGTCAAAAAGGCTTCTGTTTTTTTTTATTACTGCTGTTGTGTAGGGTTACATGCATTACTTGATTGTGTGGCTAATTATGCCAGTAATTGATTTTTGGGATACAGACCTGAACGTTTTTAATGTAAAAGCCTACAGGAATTAGATCATACAGTGCAAATATGTTGCAGCAACACTGCGATTTAAAACAGATTTATGTTTTTTTTTACGAACGAGGGCAGGCTGAATTATTTTTTTTTTTAAATCACAATCATCAAATATCTGAATGAAAGCTATCCTGGGGCTTGTAAAGTCATGATCTTTTCCAGAAGCGTGTTCAGCACTTTTTGGCAAATTTTAACATGCCTCAAATTAAGCCTTTGAACACTAATCTCCAAACGGGAAATCACGTTCGCTGAAGGTCATAGGTTAGTTTCCGACAGCGGGCCGCATCACGCCACCTGCATTAACGCGCTAAATCACTTCTGCCGATTTTAATTCCTCTCTCTTTCCCGGAGTATAGATTGCATCACTCGACTGTACTTTTCAATTATTGTATATCATCCGACAAGCCACTTCCAAAGCCATCCTGACAGTATTATGAGAAGGATTTGTCGATTAAATATGCCATGAATATTTATTCTGTTTTTAGCTGGTGTTAATTATTTCGTGCTGGAGGCTGAGTGCTGGATCTTGGATCTATTTAACTCTTTAAACACGGGCATGTTTGACCCACCTCCCTGCCCAGCCTTGATATAAAAAAATCTAATAAAGATGCTGTATTACGGAGCATTGACCATAAAGCATGCATCAGACTCCAGTCTGCATTTTACTGTAGTTTTCACAGGATGTATGTATATTTACATGTCAGATATTACCTCACTCTTTCACATTGGGGTCATATAAAAATACCCACACAGCTGGTAAAATAATATGCACTAATATGGTGACCTTGAAATGATGACTTTTGGGGTACTTGTGATATTATTTATTTTGGTTCCAGTATAAATATCCACCCGCAGGACTGGAAATGTGGAATTTCCTTAATGTGGAAATAACCCTGGCTTTCTGTTTTGCCGGTAGGTATCTGGATGGGAACCAGTTCACCCAGGTTCCAAAGGAGCTGTCTAATTACAAGCATTTAACACTCATGTAGGTGGCTTTCATGCTCGAGCGTTTCCCTGTCCCGTCTCTCCTTCTGTGTGTGCGAGAGATCAACACGAATGGCACCTGTAGGCAGGGGCACCGTCATTAGCTGCTGTTGGAAAAATACGCTGTTAATTGCCCTTTTGAAATCAGAGCAGAAGCGAATGTCGCTCATAAACTCATGAAGGAAAAAGTGTGTGAAATCTAGAATGAAAAATGTCTTCAAAATGGCATTAAGTAAAAATATTCTTATATAAAACTTATATTTGCTTATATCCTGTTCTATTTCATTTATCTAAATGTGTGCATTTAGTAGTATTTTGAAATTAAATGAAATTAATTAAAATTACAGCTAATGATTCTTATTAACCATTGTACCAGTGCAGTTTCTGTATGACTCTTTAGTGTCTATCAGCTTATTATTATAGACAGTAAATTATTGAATAACCAAGTATGTGATTGTGACAGAAAAGGCTTCCTGTGTATCGGCATGTTGTTCCTGTGGATCTGATTGTCAGCATGATCAGCAAAGTACTAATTTCTCTAACCGTGACCCGTATTTTTTGTCTCGTCTCTGTCACTGTCGTTTTCTTCCAGTGATTTAAGTAACAACCAGATCAGCACTTTGTCCACCGAGAGCTTCAGTAATATGTCTGAGCTGCTTACGCTGTGAGTCTGGCTACTTCACCGTACTGCTGCCGTATCTAAACGCACACTGTCCGACCCGTTTGCCGTTCAAGCATTGATGCGCCTGTTTGTAAACGTGGCCTTGACGTGACAATGGAAGCCGATGAAAGAATTGCTTAGGGCTGCTGTTTCTAATCTTCTGTTTCTGCCTCTCTTTTTGCCTCCCCCTGAAGAATCTTAAGCTACAACCGACTGAGATGTATACCTGCGAAAGCCTTCGATGGCTTGAAATCCCTTCGGCTCCTGTGAGTTTCCACGCTGCCCTGGCGTATGCCCGTGTGCTGTCACCAGCTAGCTTGATGTCTGTTTCGGGCTTGATCATGGGCGTCATTGTAGTTTAGCCCTCAAGCCTCACGGTTTCCAAACCAGAGATGATCAGGATGGACCATCAACAGTTTTGGCTCATCTGATGAGGTTCAAAATATTATCACGGCACAGAAGGGATTGCGTTTTCGGCCTTCGCAAAAGACGGTGTGCATGTGAGGCTTGCCAAAGGGGATGCTAGCAGCATGAATTCAGACTGCCATTTCGTGTTTACCTTTGTGTCAGTGACAGCATTAGCGCTGCCGGGAAGGTTCTGGAATCCGCTGAGAGCCCTAACGCATTCCGTTCCACCTGCAGGTCTCTTCACGGCAATGACATTGCTGTGATCCCAGAGGGGGCCTTTCAAGACCTGTCCTCATTGTCACATCTGTAAGTCCACCCTCTATCCACCCTTCAGAGCGAATGAGGCGCAGGGAATTTGGACAGCTGGATGCGTTTTGCTGAAAAACAGATTCTTATAGGGCGGGGGGGGGGGGGCGGGGGATAGAGGATTTCTCAGAGATGAGCTGTCTAGGTAGTGGAATAAGGAGATGTTTCTGATTAATGCTGTTTATGTTCCCGGATCGGTTTTCCAGTGGTGATTCAGATGTACTGTCCATGGAGAGAGTGAGATAGAGCTGAAAAAAACATGATTTAGGCCATAAAAGGATTTGTCTATGCTTGTGACTGCTTCTCTGTTAGCGGGAAACACAATCCGCGGAGTATTACACGTTTCCTTTGCCAGAGCAATTAGAAGCACTGAACTGAAGCAAACAGGTGCACAACAAAGTGGATAAAGAGATTTTCTTTGTTGTAATGGGAGGAGAGAGGCTCCGGCAGAGGGGTGCCACGTTACACGCCCCTGCCTCCCCCCCCCTTCCCCCAGCAGCAATTTTAAGCCAGTCGGACGTAATGACGCACATATTGCACCGTTCCGGGGATGTGTCGATATATGTCAACAGGTAGCTTTTTCAGCACTTGGGGCCAATAAAATATTTGTGGCTGAGGAACATTTTTAACGAGCTTCTCAGTGCCATGACATGAATGATAGTGTCCTTGGCTTGTAAGATTTTATTTTCTTGCTAAAATGAGTGCATAGTGCAAATAAAAAACTCAATGAACTCAATGCACTCAGCGTATTTAATGTCTGTGAACTGACGCCAGAAGCGTTGGAAAGGCATAGATAGCTCTGAATGTCTCCTGTGAATGCCCCGTTAATTAATTTACCTGGATTGAGCTGTTAAAGTTCCAGTTATCTGAAGGAGTTCAATTAACTGTCCACCAGTGCCCCCTGAAAAGGAGGCAGCGTGCTTGCAGGAGTTTTACGTACACAGAAATGTTCTGAGGGCAGAACGAAAAATGACATCTGATTGGTTGGTCCCACCTCCTCTACCTGCTTAGACCTACCTCCTACACATTCTGATTGGTTATCTCTCTGAACCAATCATTCTTCGTTCTGCCCTCAGGACATTTTTGTGTAAGTAAAACTCCCAAGAGCAGACAGTTATCCTTTGCCAGTCGTGTTGGCTAATGACCCAGGCAACCAAAAATACATTGGTATTGGGTCCTATGCTGAGGGTAAGGTTTGTTTTCTCTTTTTTTTTGGCCCCTCCCACCTCGTACAGTGCCCTCGGTGCCAATCCACTGTACTGTGACTGTAACATGCAGTGGCTCTCAGAGTGGGTCAAGTCTGGGTACAAGGAGCCCGGCATTGCCCGCTGCGCCGGCCCCAAGGACATGACAGACAAGCTGCTGCTCACCACACCTTCGAAGAAGTTCACCTGCCAAGGTATCCCCTTTCAGTACTGCCTGTTTACCCTGAAACGTTAATGAGGATCCGCTGAGATATGCGGGAGCGAGCTCGTCAGCGTCAGCATTTTGAGCAGTCTGACTCAAGTGGTGGTTCTGGGAGATGCTCCCTGCTTGACATCTCTCTTGCTTCATTTCTGGTTACGTATGCTTGACAACTGGTAGATGTCGCTGGTCCATGTGGGCTTATGGTGCCAGGTAAGACAGGCAAGCAGCCTGGTCAAAGTCCTTCAAGTCTGAGAACCTCCCTCTACCCTTGACCTCAAAAGTGGACAAGAGTATCCTTACCTCTCCATGTCTTCTCTTGTCCTCCCCCACCAATAGATGGTCGTGGATGTACTGGTGATCCCTGCCCACACTATTGCTTGCTTTCTGCCCCTGTGATTCTAACTCATGACTTGAATGGATCATCCCTTCTGCGAAAGCGGCTCATTCACCAAGATCATTCTTACCTACCAGGACCCATTCTCACACCAAGCTCGTTTTCACCTTCCAGGACCCGTCGACGTCAACATCCTGGCCAAGTGCAACCCGTGCCTTTCGAACCCCTGCAAGAATGACGGCACATGCCACAACGACCCAGTGGATTTTTACAGTTGCACATGCCCGTATGGATTTAAGGTACTGACCCGACCCTCTGAAAATCCAGCAAAATGTCAGGAGTCTCTTGTTCATCGTACTAAAAAGTGAATTTCACGGTCAGGGTCAGGACTGTGACGTGCCAATCCACGCGTGTATCACCAACCCTTGTAAGAATGGTGGGACATGCCATTTGAAGGAGGGAGAGGTGAACAACTTTTGGTGAGTTGTTTTTTTTCTTAATAAAGATGTGTTAAAATAATGGTGATCGGGTACAAATAGTTTACTTTGTTTTATTAAAGCTCCACCACAGGATCTACAAAAAACTTTCAGTGCTATGTCTTGTTTTTAGTAGTGCAACTCATTGTTTATAAAGACAAACCAATCATATTAACATAATGAACTAATAGATACCTGATGATCCAATCAGTGCCATTCGTTAATTCAAAGCCACACCCCCAAAGGTATTACCTGTGAGTCTTCGCGGAAAAAAAATGCCTACGGGCCCCTTGAAGCTTGCATGGGTTGCAACTGTAGCTATGTTTCAATAAAAAATCGTAAGTTGTCAAAGTGAAATTTGCAAAAAGGACATGTTGCAATTAATGGATGCCATGAGAATATTACTTGCCATTTCTCATTGTGATATTAAGATCCGTGTCTCCTACTTCAATGAGTAAGTAGCTGTGGAAGAACTGGTTATGTCGTACTTACCTACTATGTCGCAAATTCTGTTTCCTTTGCAATTTTGCAAATACTTTTTCGACTCGCCAAAAAGCAGCTAAAGTGAAAGTGAACATGGAAAATTTGAGGGCTTTCAAAAATCGAGTGTTTCCATTAACAGTTCTTCAGTTCACATCTTTAAAATATGCAAGATCTGGGTCGACGGGAAGACTGCTTCAGTTACTGTGAATGACCGAATTAGTGCTTTTTTTAATAGCGGAATGCTGGTCTGCATGATAACCAGCCTGTGCTCTTTGACAGCACCATAACGATGGGATAGATCTGTGAGAGGAGTCGCTCCGTTGGTCTCTGTGATGTAGCAAAGCAGCTCTAAATGGTACATTTAAATTGTTGCTCCATTTTCATCATGGTATACTTTTCTGTTTATTTTTTGGATTTTTTAGGACAGCAATCATCCATAATTTATTTTTCCATTAAGTGTTTATGATAAGCGGCCTTATTCTGCCGTACCCGTGAGCTTTGTTTATTTGTGCACCCTAACAAATGCCTGCTCTGCTGCATATTATGGAGAGAGTGTGGCCATGTCGCTCGGCGAGAAAGCGGCTTCTGGGAGTTTTACTTACACAAAAATGTCCTGAGGGCAGAACGAAAAATGATTGGTTCGGAGAGATGACCAATCAGAACGGGTTTTTCCCATAGACATGAATGGACGGTCCCCACAAAGACATGAATACAAGCGTCGTCTTTGCATTTGTTAGTGCATGTGTCTGTATGTCTTTGTGTGTCTGTGTTTCATGAATCTGTCTGTATGGAGTTGCATTATAGTCGCCCGCATCACCAGATGACCTTGCTGATGTATGGCATGCCCAGCGTGAGCGTGTAGGACATGACAAGGATTCATATGCGATATTCTGCGCTGCATCACGTCATTCCGAAGGAATTTCAAGATGGTGCAAATGGACGTGAAAATCCGAATGGCTCACCATGTCGCATGGGGGATCGACCCCCCCCCCCTTCAAAAATGAAAATCCTGGGAAGGCCTGTGGGTAGTGAGGTCACCCTTCAACACAAATACATTTCTTTAATGTCAGCATTGGCACTGTATATCTCAGAATAAAAAAAAGGAGTAATTCCCCATAGTCACACCATTCTTGTCTGCAAAGAGCACAAATGCGCCATGCAGGTCTTTATTGGAAATATTTTACTTGGAGGGGCCACTTGTTTTGGTTCTGTAGGACCTCGTGTTTACTTTTTTGTAATACCAAATCATTTCATGTTTTTCTGTGCCCACTTAGTACCTTTGTGCGACTTTAATTTATGGTGTAAAAAGTGCCACACTGGGAACATTAATATTAACTCGTAGACACGTATTCTTCCGCATGGATCGACGGGCGAAATTAATCGCGGTCGCCTCTCCCCGTGGGTGATGGTGAAACAATGCCGCCGTATTGACTCGGCGAATTAATGGCTTCTTGTCGGTGTGCCACTCCGACCCCGCTGCGCGCCGCCTTAAGATGAAACGAGTTAATCAGCGAATGAAATGGCTCTGCTGCGGCCTGCATGAATAATGAAGCGCGGCTTCCATTAAATTAGCTTAATAATTCTGCCACAGATTGGAGATCATCCTGTGAAGCTTATTAAGGTGGTGCAGCGAGATGGGAGCTAGTGCTCTTGTGCACTTCATTAAGTAATTACCTGGACTTCTTAGCAAAACTTTTTCGGCTAACAATTAATCAGGCGCACTCTCCAACCTGTAAGAAAAGGAATTAATTGGCTCCGCTAACTAGCTAATGAGAAATTATGTACATCTGTCGTCGTTTTTGCTGAGTACACTTTATTTGCCAGATTAGATGCTGTTGAGTTTCAATTAGGCGTCGGAAAGAGTAATTGGCTCAATGACAGCTGAGATGACAACGATCGGGACCCAAAGGGCTCAGTGTGGATTATAGCCCCGCCCTCCGAGTTCCCAGCTGAAACTGCGTGTGCTGGTGTCGTACGCAGGTGTGTGTGCGCCGACGGCTTCGAGGGTGAGGCCTGCGAGACAAACATCGACGACTGTGAGGACAACGACTGCGAAAATAACTCCACCTGTATAGACGGCATTAACAACTACACCTGCCTCTGTGTGCCTGAATATACAGGTAAGGTCACACTGGACACAACAGCAAGAGGTCATTGGCTCTGTGCAAACAGTTAAATCGATTACATGTTTCAAGAGGCAGAGTTTCCATATTAACAGCCCTTTCCCATTAACAAAAATTCTTTAGGATGTTTGCCATTCATTTGCCAATTAACGTGTGTATATAACTCTGGAAAAAATCAAGAGACCACAGTAAAATTTTCAGTTTTACTAATTTCTCAATTTATGGGTGTGTCTCTGTGTGTAATATATATTTTTTTGCAAACTCCAACCTGGCTCTTCCCTGTTTCTCATTGATGAAGGGCTTCTTCCTTGCTTTATGGGTTTTCAGTCCTGCTTCTAGAAGCCTGATACAAACTGTCCTAGCAGTGCACTTCACACCTGCACTTAACGTTTCCCATTCTTTTTGAAGGTCGCTTGATGTCATCTTCCGATTCACGAGGCACTGTTGGATAAGTTGACAATCATCTCTAGCATTAGAAAGTCGCTTATGCCCTCTACCTGGCTGATCTTTAGTTATTGCCAGTGTCTCCTGCTTCACCTTATTCTTGTGTACTGCAGAAATTTTGAGCCTGGAAGCAGCCTGTCGCACAGTGTAGCCTCTGCCAGCAGAACCAGGATTAAACCAGGATTTAACGATGGAGATTCTTAAATAATATGGAGTGATCTCCTCTTTTTTTCCAGAGCTGTATGTTGCGTTTCTCTGAGGCTAGTTTACTAACACCTAACTGCCATCCTTAGTGCAGTGGAAGGATTGTGAGTGTTACTGACTTAATTTTCCCAGAATGCATTGGCAGAACAACCGCTAAATATGTAACATAACCCATATAACGAATGATTGGCTCTCTCGCTACATACTGGCTTTTCTCTCTTGCCCAGACCCTGGCTGACAGTTTCACAACATGCACGGGTGGGGGTGATGAATAAGCGGATTTCAGATCCAAAGCTTTCCCTATGCCAAACACGATTATTTCTGTCATAGGAAAAGGGATAGCAAATACTACCAATGCACCAAAGGTATTATAGGGCTGGCAGAAATATGGGCTGAATTAAATTGCCCCTCTCGGTTTGGACATACCTAACGCCTTTTATTTTAACACCTGAATCACTGTTTATTCAGAGTATGCAGTTTACAGTCTGGCATTTTCCAGTTTAAAGACCGTAATGAACATTTGTCAAATTCCAGGAAATTCTGGAGATGTAGCTAAACACGTAGCGTAAATAAAAAATAGTGATGCACTGAAAACAATTCCGATCCTCCGTGGATTTGGCCACAAGGCTGAAATGTCAGCAGCCTTTCATACAACTCAGATTTGTCTAGTTGAAATCCCGGAGGTCAGCCCTGGCAGAGATTGCCAATCACCTATGGATTGAAAATAGCTTTCTCCAGTTCTTCACCACAGATAGATAAATGTCTAAATGGGCCTTGTTCTGTATTTGTGTGGCCTGCCTTATACCCCCCCCCCCCCCAATCCCGGGAC
>JAODJU010000050.1:827144-858715 GCA_026776725.1 Gnathonemus echidnorhynchus | reverse complement strand
GGCCTGCCTTATACCCCCCCCCCCCCCCAATCCCGGGACGGACCCTCTCAATTGCTGCTGATTTAATAAAATGGGGGAAACTCAGAAATGGTTGGGCGTAAATTTTGCTTAGCGTAGATACTGCGTACTTTTAGCTTAGCGTAGATACTGCGTACTTTTAGCTTAGCGGCTATTGATGAATGAGAGTTTAACCAAAGCAATTTATACCGTGAAAAGGCCCAGAGCCCCATTGAGACTCACGAGCAAGACTTAAGAAAATGAAAAGGAAGGTCGCTGGGTGCATGTAGCTATATTTCGCGACTTGAGGATCTGATCGTGGACTGTGAGAGCTTCCTCATGTAGCCGCTTCCTCTCTGTCACGCTAACACCCGACCGCTAGCTCTGTCGCCTGCCTCTTGCTTTTCCGTGTCACCGCCGTCGCTCTGGCTGCTGCTAACTAGCGAAAACGTCTCTGTCTCCTCTGTCCCCTGTCACTGCAAGCAGCTATTCTCAATGAGGTGGAGAAAGGTTAGTCTGTCATCCTCTGTCTTTATTCTTGGGTGTCTTTAGCTGTGCCCAGCCTCGCCCTAAGGACAGGGGTGGGCCACAGCTCCCCTGCATTTAAGATAATGTCTGGGGAGTTCCCACCCCTGGTTACAGCCATCCTAGTACTTTGGGACCTTGGGGCTGAGCTCCGCTAAAGACCAGCATGCCGTCCCCACCCCCTTCCGACTGCATTCTGTATTCATATATCTGTCCATTGCACGCTTTTTACCATACCTGCTGATTGGATGTGTGTGTGTGTGTGTGTCTGTGTAAATGGGTGGGTGGGCAAGGTTGGGTGTAGAAACTCTGTGTCGCCAAGCGACGTTTATACCGACTCTTCTCTTTTCCCTCTGGCCGCATTCTAACGTTTTATTTTTCACGATCACTGACCGTTCCGCATGAGACGCAGTGAGACGCCATTATGACAGGCAGTAAAACTCATGCTGGGTTTTGCATGGGGGTCTTTGCTGGTTGACACAGGCCGCCAGGAAAGGCGTTTCACGCGATGTGTAGCGCATGCAGGAACCGAAGCTTAACGTTGTCGGTCAGCGATTTCCGTCCCTTGCTGAGATCAGACTTAGGATGTCCTTATCCTTGTAGCATGTTTTCCCAACAAAGCAGTGCTAAGTTTTTTGCTACATCTTCCTCCTTCGGGCGACGGAATCTAATTACTCTCCGAGACACTGCAGCTCTCCACTGGAGGTTCTCCCTGAGCGATGCGTCCTTAACATTTTCGCAGAGTCGTTTCTGCTACACCTGCTTTGCCGTAATGACCTTGCAGGCCGTGCCGGTCTGTAACAGAGATTACCCGCTTTAATGGGCTGGCAATCAACCAGCTCTTCATTTGAGCAAAAAAAAAAGGATGTAGACCGGAACTAAGCTAAAAAGGATGACTATTCAAAGTACCCTTCAAAGGAGATCCAGCACGGTTAAATAAGCATGTTAAAACTGTCAGCACCAACACCCCTGTCTACAGAGACATGAATTTACAGAGTACTGCTTTTGTATATTTAAAAAGCATAACATCTCCTGAATTCACATTCAACAAAAGTGTTATTCTGAACCCAAACTTGTCACCAGTGACAGCAGTACCATAGTGTTTGATCAGACGATCTAAAGAATGCAGGGGTGATTCGAAAAAAATTTTAAGGGGCGGGGCATAAAAGGGGCCAACCTTATTATCAGTCAATGATATGCTTTGAACAAGTGAGTGACAGGGGAGGGGGCACCCAGGGGGCCAATCAACTTTCAGGACCCCTGAGGCCCCGCCCCTGCATACTGCCCTGACTGAATGTTAAGATATTAAAGAAAACCTGAGTCAGGCCTTTACTCAGGATGAAGCACACATAATTAATAAGATGTCTCGGAGACACCCAGATCCAGCACCCTCGGCGGGTAAAAATAAGGACTTGACCGTGACATTATGACACTGCGATTCGGTTTTGTCAAACGGCGCATTAATCAAAAGTGAGGCGCAAGATCGATCTTTGCCCCGCAATTACATCGATTCCGGACAATTTTGTAATTATTCCTCTCTGAGAATTGCTGAACTGCAATATTTTGTTATTTATTTATCTTGAATCCCTAAAGCCGGTTAATCGATAGGGCTTTGCGAGGCACGGAGAGCGTCGCTTCTGCTGTGGTCAGACTAATTCATCACAGGCTTAGCGTGACGCTGTATGTTAGCCCGTGTCTTCCTGGTCTCAACACGGTTAGGCCATAAAAGTCATCCGGCACAACAGCACCATTCGGCCCACTAAGGACCTCGGGGTTTGACTGATATTAAAGATACATAATTTAGTGCCTGGTATGTAATTTCACAAAATGTTTTATTGATTGATTGCGTCAGTCAGAGAGGC
Source organism: Gnathonemus echidnorhynchus (assembly GCA_026776725.1). Lineage (NCBI taxonomy): Eukaryota > Metazoa > Chordata > Actinopteri > Osteoglossiformes > Mormyridae > Gnathonemus > Gnathonemus echidnorhynchus. The sequence goes on along the minus strand of JAODJU010000050.1, from coordinate 856,331 downwards.
GAAGCAAAAACGATGAGATCTCTGGAGTTCATCTCTCTCTTTTCCCCTGTTTGGTGCCTTTTCTTGCTTCTCCTGGCCATTCTCTCGCTGTTAGAGGAGAAAAGAGAAGCCCTCCCCCCTATCTCACACCCCCCACCCCTGCAGTGCTGCCCGTCTGTTTGAAAAAGAGTTCACGGAGGGAAGGATGAAAAGATAAATTATTTAATACACCTGCACAGCGGGGAGCGTGACATCCACATCATTCCGCTCAGCAATATAGATTGAAAACGCGCACAGGGTTTCTGCTGTGACTTCTCCAATGGCCCTTACGGAGGATCCGGCCCTGGATTTGGGAGCTGTGTATGAGCCCTTCATGCAGGGCCGAGCGGGGGGACTGGGGGGGGAGGGGGCATGGAACGGGAGGGGGTGCCGCCATCCGTCGGGGTCCAGGAGACGAGGCCCCTGAGGGTTCCTGTGGCTGTTTATCTTGCAGGTGAGCTGTGTGAGGAGAAGCTGGATTTCTGTGCCCCTGAGCTAAACCTCTGTCAGCACGATGCCAAGTGTCTCCTGACTCCTACTGGGTACAAGTGAGTGTGAGCCTGAGAAACTCCTCTGCTTGCCTCCCCCAGACCGTCTGGCCGCATATTAATGGGAGCTGCAGTGTTTTTGCTGGATCCCCTTCCGTTCAGTCGGTTCTGTTTGCCTGCTTGCGGTTTCGTGGCGACACGAACCGGATATTCATTCTCTGGGTTTTCAAATTACGGTTTTTAATTTCTGGAGCGACTCTTCTTGGGGTCACGAGTTCCGTTTTAACCTCAAGAGCCGTGCCGGGACACGGTAAAATTAAAAGATGGATGATCCATCGCTAAGAACCTTGATTCTGAATGTTAATTCTTAATTGGAAGGCATCTTTGTCCTGTGTGTAATAAGCCATGCCGCCTGGTTAGCTCACATCTGCCGGGCTGGTTACCGGGTTACGGGTTGGTTATCGGCTGTTGTCTGCCTCGTTACAGGTGTGAGTGTACCCCAGGTTACGTGGGCGAGCAGTGCAGCATCGATTTCGACGACTGTCAGGAGAATAAGTGTAAAAATGGAGCTCAGTGCATCGATGCGGTGAACGGCTACACCTGCGTGTGTCCTGATGGTTACAGGTGAGTGCACATTCGGTGTGGGATATGCTGCTTGAGATCTGGGTGTCGGTCGGGAAACTTGCAGGTGAATCGGTATCTCCGAACTGCCAGTAGCGTGTGAGTGTGAATGCTGTCATGGATAAGCATCATTCTCATTCACACGTTACATTTTTGTTTATTGAGCAGACCCTTTTAAGGATTAAAATAAAAGCCAGGTCATATAATCCCTGCAATATGGGGTTTAGGGTCTTGCAAAGTGGTGCTGGGGCTTGAACCAGCAACCTTCTGATTACACGCACAGGCACTAATAACATGCTGAGTCCCACACAGCTTCCCCGATAGATAGGTCATCTTTAGATTTCACCCCCGAACCTGCTGATTAAGGAGCCAGCACCTTACCCACTGCATACTCAGTTTTGCCAGGACAGGCTCCAGGCCCACTGAGACCTGCGATAATTGTTTATATGGTAAATGCTACCACATTAAGTGAAAATGAAACTATGATGTTTTGCTGAGTGTGGGTTAGGTGACTGTGTCTGTGATCAGAAGGTTGTTTGTTCAAATCCCGTGATCACCCAGTTTCACCATTGGGCCCTTGAGCACCCTCATTTACTCCATAGACTAGCTGACCCAGGTTCTCAAAAAAAAAAAAAAGTCTACATGCGATAAATTTGTCGCTAAAATGGTCTGATCGCCGTTTGTCTGTACAGCGGCTTGTTCTGCGAGTTCTCCCCGCCGATGGTGCTGCCGCGCACGAGTCCGTGCGATAACCACGAGTGCCGCAACGGGGCCCAGTGCTTCATTAAGGGCAGCGACCCCACGTGCCAGTGCCTGCAAGGCTACCAGGGGGAGAGATGCGAGAAGCTCGTCAGCGTCAACTTTGTGGAGCATGAATCGTTCCTACAGATCCCCTCTGCCCTCATCAGCTCCCAGGCCAACATTTCCCTGCAGGTATGGCCCCAGAACCGCATCGGAAACTTCCAGAAGGGCTCGCCGGAGGTGGCTGGTGGCCAAAACTATCCTTGCACTGAGAAATCTCTGACACTTATGAGAAGATGATGAAAAAGATGCAATATGAGAAACAAGTACCAGTTAATGAAGGTACCAGAAATTGTTCTCCATTTACATTTTTATTTTTTTCCCAAAATGCACTTTGCTCTACAGAGCTCTGGTTGCCCGTGGAGATTCTGATGAGCGCCTGGCATGTTCCAGTGTCTCCGATGTTGGTCCTGGCTCCTAGACACCTGCAGTCGAGGGTTTTTCATTTTGGGAATTTGACTTCTCAGAGCTGCCCAGGGTGCTTGCTCAACTGGGGGAAAATTATACCAGATCTCTGGACTGGATAGATTGTGCGTTGCAGGTCCATTACTGAAAGCATCTTTCCTCACGCCTGCATATTAGAGGGCATTGTGTGTGCAGATTATCATAATCATTCATATTTTAATAAAAATAGCAGCATGACTGAACCGAGGGGCGCGTACAGGCAGGGCGGAATTTTGGGGGGGATTGGGGCCCCTGGGTTAACGTCATTGTTGGGGCCCTACCTTCAACATAAAATGCTGCTATGACAAACAGAAAAAACAATTATTTTCACCCCCCCTACACCTCAGGGCCAAGGGCTACAGTCTAGGTTAGCCTGTGGGTAAGTCCAGTCTTGCGGGAGTATCACTAGAAATTTTGGGCCACAGGAAATTATGCTATATTGGGCCCCTAACCCAGACCAAGCCAATTATGTTTTTAGGGCCCCCGTCAATCATAGGCCCTTGGAATCATCCTAACTTTCCCCTCTTTTACGGCCTTCCATTCGCGACTTGGGGAGTGAACCGTCCGTCCTTGTCTTCCAGATCGCCACTGACAAAGACAATGGGATCCTACTGTACAAAGGCGACAGTGACCACATCGCCGTGGAGCTCTACAGGGGGCGCCTGCGAGTCAGCTACGACACCGGCACCTACCCGCCATCAGCCATTTACAGGTAAGGCGCACCCCCCGCCCGACCAAGGCCCTGGAATGCCGGTCACCTGAGGCCCACCCTGGGTCACAGTCCTGCTTTCGCCCTCGGAAACACGAGACCCCCTCTGAGGCCTCGTCCTGGTTTTCCAGACGAAATCTGAGGCGCCAAACGCTTAAGACATAAAAGTGAGATGTTTGCTTTGCCATAATGAGCATAACAGTAAAGAAAACGGCGGCGGTTAAACGCCCAGTTACGCGTGGCTGGAACGCATTTTATTTGTTTACATTTGAAAGGAAACATTTTAATATCCCCTCCAGGATCTCCATCTGTTTATGGGCTAAATTAGAAAATCGACGCTGATAGCGCTACCCCAGTTAAAATGAAGCCATATTTTAAATGTGGCCTATTTTAAACGTTTAACACGTGGAAATCGCATTTAAATGGGTCACAGTGAATAATTCAGAATCGCCATAAAAGTTGTATATGTGGAGTGTTTTTTTTTTCTTCTGTGGATATGCACATTCTCCACGGGCGGCAGGGGCTACCATTGGGTCCTTTATGTGCCCCATAACTTGGGCATAGCTGATGTTTAGGAGGCCAGCCGTCTGCCAGCAGAAATGGTGGCAATTTTTTTTTGTCTTTTAGCTTTGTTTTGTGTTTTTTTTTGGCATATGTTTTTATGGTTGCCTTGGGGACAGTGAAAACCTGCTTCCCCGTGCCACAGTATCTGTATTATGGGAAAAAAGACCAATTTCTTTGTTTGTCCTTTGCGGGTATTGTTACAGCCCTCCCTCTGACGTCCAGCTCCCGAGCTGACTTTTCAATTTCTTTTCAAAACGTATTTCTTTTACATTTCCGGAGCCAGTAAGGCTGAAACTGGAGGCTACGTACGTGCTAAGTGTCACATATAGCTATGGAGTTAAAGGGACGGCTCTGTATTCGCAGTGTGGAGACCATCAATGACGGCAGCTTCCACATGGTGGAGCTGGTGGTCTTCGAGCAGACCCTCTCCCTGTCCATCGACGGCGGCAGCCCCAAGTCCATCAGCATCCTCTCCAAGCAGTCCACGCTCAGCATAGACTCGCCGCTCTACGTGGGGGGTAAGCAGCCAACTCTAAGCTCTTCGTGGCTTATGACGTCATCCTCCCAATTTCTAGGAAAATGTGGGAGTGGAGGGGCGGAGAAAGGTGGGATTGACACTGTGGGGCGGAGTCTTTGAGTATGCTAATGAAACCACGCCCCTTGCTCACAATATGGTGGGATTAATACTGTGGATCTGCATGGAGTATGCTAATTAAATCACACCCCTTATTTCCCATCCCACTGAAAGGCAGGACTTACACATATGCATTTTCTAATTCCATTAGGCAGGATCTTTAAGCCTGAAAGAATCCCTACCCCCTTGTAAATGCAATAAAATCAGGGGTCATTTAATTCAGTTCAATTCAATTCAATTTTATTTATATAGCGCTTTTAACAACAGTCATTGTCACAAAGCACTTTACATTTAACCGGCCAGAACCCCACCAAGCAAGCCTGAGGCCTGAGCCTGAGGGTCATCATCCCCAAGTCTAGATGTCCCACTGAAAGACAATGTAAGATTATAAGGGGCTTGGTCTGCATTGAATATGCTAATCAAACCGCTCACCATTACTTGCCACCCATCTGAAACGCAGGACTGATATCGTGGGGCGGAGTCTGTATCAAATATGCTAATTAAGGCACGCCCCCCATATGTAATCACTCTGGTAGATGGGACGGACATCGTACGGTTTCCAGCTATTGGGCAGGAGCTGTAAGCCCCACCCCAGAATGAGGGCAAGAACACAAGCCCACTTGAGGCTCACATCGAAACAATTCAAGATAATCCAATCTTCTTGTGGACTGGTTGGCTCATACGTTCACCGTAAAGAGGCTTCTCTGGCAGATGGGATCTGCGTGCCGCCGTCACCCTCCAGCCTTCCCGAAGTGCTGTTGTTATTAAGACTAAGTGTTGCAAGTTTGTGAGATGCTGCCCTCTACAGACCCGTCTGCGGGTTCGCCATTCGACGGACAATACAGGCCTGTTCTGACCTGCCGACATCGGAGGATAATGAACTCTCACGCTATTTGTTTGCCAGATGGACGTATTAGCATTGTGCTACACCCTACGTAATGTTTTGATGTTTTTAGCATGGCACTCCTTTGACTCCCGTTCTACCCTAGTCCCTGCTGCTGGGGTGGGGTGGGGGTCTGTGTCAGACAGATCCCATTGGCTCCCTGTGACCGTGCTAAGATTAGCTATACAAAATGACAAGGTTCACCTTGGTCTTTATGAATGGTGTCATTTTCCGGAGGAGTAAAGCTAAGCAAATTCCATGAGCCGCACAAAGCAAGATGTATGGATTGTTTCCCAAAAAGCCCCTGATGTCGGCATGGATTTAATGTGATGCCAAATTATATTTCTAATATGGTCCTCTGCACTCAAGACCGGGCGTACTTAATCTCGCCGTGGAGAACAGCATAGACGCCCAATTTAGGATTCCTTTGACAGTTGTACAAGTTAAATGGATGTTGTAAAGTAAAATTAACCCCTCCATTAGTGGAATATATCATGTATCTGGGGAGATGGGCGACGCAGAGGTTCTTTAGGTAACAGTGTAATCTCTCCTCCAGGATTGTGATGTGGAGAGTTTGCATGTTTTTGCACGTCCTCTGTCTAGAGGTGAATTGGAATCTGTGACTTACCCTTAGTGTATGATTGTGAGCGTGTGTCCTGTGATAGACCAGCATCCCGTCCAGGTTGTCCCCTGTCCTGTGATAGACCAGCATCCCGTCCAGGTTGTCCCCTGTCCTGTGTCCTGTGATAGACCGGCATCCCGTCCAGGTTGTCCCCTGTCCTGTGTCCTGTGATAGACCGGCATCCCGTCCAGTTTGTCCCCTGTCCTGTGTCCTGTGATAGACCGGCATCCCGTCCAGTTTGTCCCCTGTCCTGTGTCCTGTGATAGACTGGCATCCCGTCCAGGTTGTCCCCTTGCCACGTGTCCGATGTGTTCTGGGATAGGCTCCAGGCCCATAGTAACCCTCTGCTGGATAAGCACTTATAGAAGATGGATGGGTGGATCTTTAGGGGAGATGATTAGGTAAATGGTGGCGATCCGCACTCTTACAGCTGGGGCACTCGTCTCTGCTGCATTCAGCGCTTTTGTGCACGGACTCTGGCATCTGCTGGCGATGCCTGAGAGTTCAGCAGCAGCAGATGGCTATCCTGTTGCGTGTGGCATGTCGGATGTGGGCTGCTCCTCCTGGCTGGGCGCTCTGTCAGGGACTGGCCGCCAGGTCAGCAGTAAGGGGTGTCTGTTAACCCGTTTACCGTTGGCTCGCCTGCACCAAGCTGTCTGACCTGTAGTTTAGAAACAATTAATCACTGTGATGGGGCTGATGCAGAGAGCCAGGCTACTGTGCCCAGGATTGGAAGATTGTCGGTTCAAATCCCATAGCTGGCACAGTGATGTCACCGTTAGGCCCTTGAGCCAGGTTCTTAACCCCAGTTGCTCCGGGGCTTGCCTGGTTTCTTTGGGGCTGCAAAATTTATAAATGTAAGTGAAATTTTCCATCGAGGAACATGGTTACATTAGTATGTATTGAGATTGGTGTGGTGGGGTGCATTCAGGGGGGTTCACGACGGCAGAGGCTAATGGAGACCCGGGAATTGACTTCCGCAGGGATGCCAGTGACAGCAAACGTGGCGGCGCTGCACCAGGGGCCCCAGCAGAACAGCTCCAGCTTCCACGGCTGCATCCGCAACCTGTACATCGACAGCGAGCTGCAGGACCTGGCGCAGTTCCAGCTGCAGGACGGCATTCTGCCCGGCTGCGAGCCGTGCCGGAAGTCGGCGTGCCTCCACGGCACCTGCCACGCCACGGGCCGCTCCAGCTTCACCTGCGAGTGCGAGACCGGCTGGACGGGGGCGCTGTGCGACCAACAGACCAACGACCCCTGCCAGGGCAACAAGTAAGTCCCACTCATTTTGGCGTAGACAGTACCGGCCACAGCTCATGTGGCGCCCCCATGTGGCAAGCTTCGTCACCGGCACCCACCCGTACGAGACAAAGTGAAACTTGCCCGCTAAGTCGGTGCCCCTGGGTGGTCACCTATGTCACCTAATTGGTCGACTGGCGTATAAATGTGGATCGCGAGATCGGCGGTGCCGTAGGTTCCAGGCAAAATAACGATGCCCCAAATTTTAAATTTAAAAAGAACATGAACAGCATTGCATCCGCAGCCTTGGTTAGCAAATAGAGACGCATATGGCAGAAAATTGTACCTGATGTTGCACTGCGACTTTATAAAGGGATTTTTAAGCTACAGACACAACTGAGGTCCACATATCCAGGGTGTGCCTAAGGCATAAGTGAACTAAGCAGCTGTTTAGGGCCCAACGGCCACCAGGGGGCCCCCTCCCATCCGATCTGCCTGTCATGGCGCCAGCTCTGCGCCCGCTGGTGAGGCCCCCTCTGCGGTGTTGGCTCTGTGCCCGTCCACGGCCCTTACCAATCCGCAATGCATTCCCTCGCCGTGGCTCGGCGCCTTACCGTGTCTCTTGCGCCCCCTGCAGGTGCACCCACGGCACATGCCTGCCCATCAATGCCTTCTCCTACAGCTGCAAGTGTCAGCCCGGCTACACCGGCGTGCTGTGCGACGAGGAGGAGGAGGTTTTCAACCCATGCCAGTCTATTAAATGCAAGCATGGGAAGTGCAGGCTGTCGGGCCTGGGAAAAGCCTACTGCGAGTGTAATAGCGGATATACGGGAGAGGGATGTGACAGAGGTAAGGCGGAGCCACTCTCCATCGCAGCCAATCAGAACGGCTCTGTGTACCAAGGGCTCTCTGCTTCCTGTTTTCTCTGTCTTGTTTTTTTCTTGACTGAATCTTATTAAACAAAACTAATACATTAAGGAAACTAACCTTAGAAAAATAAAGGGTAGCACTTTACTTCTAGTAATTTGTAAACACATACATAATGCATTATAAACATGGCTATAAATATTTTTAAAAAGGCATAACATATTATAGCCATGTTTATTGTGCATTATGACAGCCTTATGAAGGTCTCCTCTATAATGCACTATATATACCTTTATAATCCTTAATGCTTATACCAACCCTTATAATACCATGCCGTGTATAGCCATGTTTATTATGCATTACATATGCCCTGTGAAGCTCTCATCAATACTGCACTATAGATACCTTTATAATGCATTATAACGGTTGGTATGAGCAATAAGGATGCTTTATTACTGCATTATAAAGGTATCTATAGTGCATTATAGATGATAGCTTCATGCAACATTCATAATGCATAATAAACATGGTCCTAATGTGTTATACCTTTTGATAAATATTTATAGCCGTGTTTATAATGCTTTATGGATGCATTATTATTTGTTATGAATGTGTTTAGAAATTACTAAAAACATGGTCTTAAGTAAAGTGTTGCCAAATAAGGCCTACTGGTCAACAGTTATAACATTCATGTTGAAACTGCATTTTTCTTTTTTGGCAAAACATGATTTTATGGGCCACTTATGTCATGTCTGTACTACATTTAATTTATGGGTCACGGTTAATTTTTCAGTTGTATAAAGAAAATGTAGCACAAGAATTTTGAGCTATCGACATGGTGTTCTTTTCATTGAAAATGACTGAAAATAAATTTTATTAGGACGATGAAGTGTGTGTTTTGGAAAATTCCTGATTAAATGACGTTTGCTGTCCAGCGTCCTTCAGCATTTCAGATTAAAACGGCTCACGTGTTTTGTCTTTAGAAACTACAGTATTTTGGGAGATTGCTGGTCTTTAACCTTTTCAGAAGCGAAATATTATTTCCCTTAACAGTGTATCGTGCAACGTCATTAGTGACCTTTTCAGAAATGTTCTGTTGCATTTTTCGATGCGGTCAGATGATTAATTGACCTTTCTTCTCTGGCTGCTTGTTTTTGTGTGTCCCCCTCCCCCCACCCCCCCACTATGAAATGCACCCCAGTGATTCTGATACTATTCTTATGCTATACTCTGCTTCTGACCTCCCAGCCTCCTCTGATTATTCCCTGAGCCCCTCGCGGTTCAGACAGGTGAGACCCTCCGGGGGGAAAGCAGACGCAGGACCAACATCTCGTTCTTGGCTCCTTACTCTGCTCCTTTTGAAATCATTCCCTGTCCACCATATAAACCAGCGTTTCTCAACCCGAGCCACAGGGACTCCCAGCCAGTCCTTACTTTTGCTCCCTCTCAGCTCCCAGCCAATCAGGAGCACCGAATTCCTGGTACAGGTATGCTGGGAGCTGGGCAGGAGCAAAACCGCGGACCGTCTGGGCATCCCCAAGGACTGGGTTGAGAAACACTGACATGCATAAACTTTTTATTTTAGTTCATGAACATTCATCCAAAGCATATGTGTGCATGTATATTGCTGTGTACTTAAATCATGAACTCCGTTGTCTTGAAATACGATCCAAGCCATACCGTGGTCTTTTGCTGTTGACCCTGCGTTCCTCCTTGGCATCTCGTAAACCATCATGCTGCTGTTTTTTTTGTGTGGGTGTGTAAATATAATTGTTTTTTTACGAAAGACCAAGTAGGCCTACAGAATATTTACAGATCTTTATGTCGGATTAAGGGAGTTTTCATGTGATAAGCATCAAGCAGAGTGCTAGGTTGGCCGTTCCATTACTGCCACGTTCTCGAGCAATGCGTTTTGCTCAGATTTTCCGTGCTTAAAGTTCAGCCAGATTCAACTTTGACCTTTCCACCTCTGACCTCTCAGATGCTCAGCCAATGAGAGAATAGCTTTGTGATGTGGGCCAATGTGACCAGTGGTGGAAAAATTAGATTCCATACCAAAATGTTACTCAAATAAAAAAAGCAAAAGTCAAGTGAAAGTAAAAAAAATAATAATACCTGGTTTTAAAAGTATTTAACCAACAAAGGTAAAAAATACTACACATTCAAATCTATTGATCTTACAGTAAGCAGCCTACCCTTTTAAATTCACTCAAGACAGGTTTGAATACAGCATTTTAAGTTACAGTGCGTCACGATAAGGAAAACTGAGTCACAGGAGGATAAGCGGATATTTTCTTTGTATTCTGAAAAAGCAGTGGCACTTGCCAGCACAGATTAGCGGGATGATGTTACATCGCTTATTCTGTGGAAAATGAAAAATCGATCTACAGTCCAGACTTAATAATGAATTATAAACATGTCAACAGTCGCTACTTTTAGACCCATTATTGATGGCCGTTCACTGCTTGGCCTAGTGGCGCTTCTGGGCAACGCCGCTCATGCACAAGGACAGAGCGCTCAAGGCTTGTATGAAAATCCCAAAGTCTTCTCCATTTAACTTGCGAGTCGGCGGGTGAGGAATTCGTGCCTGTACCCGGAAGGTCACCGGGTCGAAGCCCATGGCTGGCAGAGCGATCATATCACTCTTGGGCCCTTGAGCAAGGCCCTTAACCCCAAAAACTGCCCCAGGGGTACTGGATAAATGACTGACCCTACACCTTGACCCATGATTTGCTCTCACTTGGGCGTGCGTCTCACAGGAGAGCAAGATGGGATATGTAAAAAACACAAAGAATCCCTTGTACTTTTGGTTAGACATAGTTGTATAGATAAATAAACTATGATCGTGTAAAAAAAATCTCTTCTCTGGGCAGTGGAAGATCTTCCACAGTGGAAAAACTTCAGTAAGATGAGAAAGAGTAACAAATAATGGTCCCATTTCCCCCCCCCCTCCCCCTCCCTCTCCTGCAGAAATCGCTTGTCGAGGAGAACGGATCCGAGATAACTATCAGAAGCAGCAGGGGTACGCCGCATGCCAAACGACCGAGAAGGTCTCGCGGCTAGAGTGTCGCGGCGGCTGCGCAGGCGGCCAGTGCTGCGGAGCGCTGCGCAGCAAGCGGCGGAAATACACCTTCGAGTGCACCGACGGCTCGTCCTTCGTGGAGGAGGTGGAGAAGGTGGTCAAATGTGGCTGTACAAAGTGTCCCTCATAAATGTTCCCTCCTTTTTTGGTAACATGTCGCCTTTTTTTAAGGAAAACAACAACAACAAAAAAAAAAAATTAAAATCACACCTTTTGGCAGTGCTGGACTAATTAATGCTTCCATAGTGGAAATATTGAAATATATTGTAAAATAAAGAACAGACTTATTTTTTATTATGAATGGGAGAGAGAAAAGAAGACAGAAACATAGATGGCTATTTCTTCATTTGCCGCCACCCCAGGATGCGCGACATGTTTGTTTTGTTCCCAGGAAGAACTGGCGGTTTTCTTTGTCGCAAGTGAAGAAACAGTATACAACCCTTAACAGGTCACTGTTTGTCTGTTTTTTATTTTATTTTTAATACAGTTTTTTTTTTTTTTTTTAACGTTAGACGTTACGTGACTTTCGGAGTAAAATGCGTGTGGAAGTGAGGAGTCCGTTTTGGAGGGAAGAGCGAAAGTTACCGATCCTGCGTTAGCAGGGAAGATACGTAGGAAAGAAAAAAAGGGAATTTAAAAAAAAAAAAAAAAACGAAAGGTGTCGTGCTCTCTGTGACATTACCACAAAGTCTTCTCCACGTTGCATTGTGACACCGGCCTAACCGAATCCCAAAGGAAGGCTACGCACAGGCAAATCGACTTACATATCTCACCTTTAGACTCATCTACTGAAGGCGATAAACTTGCAAACCCAAGATGAGGTTCATGTGCACGTCAAGTGCATCATGAACCCTACCTGCACAAATCCAACACATGTACGATAGCAAAAAAAAAATATTTAGTGAACCTTGTTTCCAGTATTAATGCATTGTAATTTAAATGTTATGGGGAGGGGGGGAGGAGGATGTAAGAAATATAGTTTAATGATATATGATTAGCAATTTGGTTAAACGATTTGTCTTGTCCTTTTTTTTTTATCATGTCTCTGGCTGTTGGCGCAGTACTCACAATGTCACTGACAAGTATTTATTGTATCTAAAATATCTTTGCTTATTTGGTAGTTCATCCCCTTATATAATACAGTCTTTTAATATATATTAATTTATATTTGTCCTGATATTTTTGTATTAAAAAGACAGTCAATCTGTGGGATAGATGAACTAACACAGTTGTCCTATTTGGTTAATTTTCTTCCTTTTTTTTTTGTTTCTTTTGACCACTGAGACTGTTGTATTTTCCAGAAACCTTAGTTACATTTTAATCTTAAAATGTGAAGTGAAACAAAGCATTGTATATTTTTGTCAAATCTCCTGAGAATTTGTACTGTGCCAGAAATAAAAGTCTTTATATTAGAGTACACATGTAGAAAGTTACTTTTTCCCAATGTATTTTACAGAGATTACATGGTGTTTAGAAAAGTTCCCTAGGAAAACTAGACCTTTTACAAAATCCTTACCTTTTTAACACATTTATGCTAAGAAAAACTGTGACTTTTTCTAAATAAAACTACTTTGTTATCCCTGTTTATCCATGTTTTCAATGTTAACATGTTGCTGCTAAATTTGTAATGTAGACTTTGGATGATGATTATGTATTTTAGTGGACTGTGCTTCTCCTTCATAAAAACAAGCACACTGTATAACAACCAAGGTTCTCCTATGTACGTTGTGCTTCATCTTACCTGGACTAATATCAGTATCGTCACTGATGTTTGCATATTAAACACAATATTTACTTCGGTGCTGTTATCTGTTGTGTTCCTCTTTATTCTGGAAGATAAAGGCGAAGGAATATTCCAGCATACTAAAGCACTGAATTCAGCACTGGCACTGGAGTTAAACCATTTCAGCTGGATACTCAACTCAACCCCGAAATCTTGAGCTTTCGATTAAATAAATTGGCCTACAATCAAATTGTGTGAAACGGTCTGTTACTTGCGGACATGATTTTATTTTTTTTTGTTACAGCATATTTGTATTGCTATTGCCCATCAAAATAATTAGGATGACTATTTTGAATAATTATTACTCCCTTAATAGTTATAAGCCTTTGTACAATCAGCTCTCTAAAAGATTTATTAAACTGCATTTTGTACAATGATCAATTGTGTTTGAAGTGTCACAAGTGAGCCAGTGGGTAACAGTTTGTTTCCACAATGCATTGATAGCTGTTCTCTGAAAGCAGCTGTTGCTGGGATTGAAATAAATGGGTATTTTTCTAAACCCATACAAGCCTAATGAATAAAGGTTGGTTGGGTGGGATGTACTTTAATGGCTGGAAATTGATACATTTAATCACTAAATTGGCATAACTCTTCACAAGCTGGTCGGGGGTAGTAGCTAAATTTGTTGGTGAATGTCACACTGCTGCATACTTAAACCGGGCCTCCACTATGTTAGAATAAGAAAGAATTTTGGCCAGCTACCATGTTAGCAGAAGGTTTTGAGGCTGTTTGTTCGTTCTCAAAAGCTCATTGGTATGTGATGGCTTTCTGCAGCTTTGTGAGTCTGTCCAGCTCGCTTTAGAGACTACTGGAATTTTCTCGCCAGCGTTGCATTTTTGAGGACCAGTGGGTTCAGTTATTATTGAAGGGAATGTGCTCAGGTCAGACACCCTGCTGATGATTTTCCTCTGACCGTGTTCTGTAACATTTTTTGCTGGATTGTCTGATACGCTGCGTTGCCTTATGAGCCACAGGTTTTACAAGCAGAGAGAGACGTTACTCGAGATACATTTTGTAAATACTCATTTGAATTTATTATTATTGGAGTTCAGTGGTGTTTCTTTTGTGGATTTTCTGTTTTCACTGATACCAATATTCTACTGAATTTATTACAGATGCAAATGTTGAAGAAGTATTTATGTATTTTTTTTTTTTTAGTTGTTTGCCAGAGACTGAGCATTGCAAAAGCACAGAATTCCAGTTGTTTGGCGTTTCCCCTTCCCTGACAATCCCGTGATAGGCCCTCTGGGCGCCAGCAAGACACTGAGGGCAATCAGGACCTGGAGGCCATGCTGTTTGAGGGATAGGAGCAGAACTGAGGGCCGTTAAAATGTCACACACAATGCATGGATAATGCAGACCTGAGACTCTGACTTAATTGGGAAGACCTGCTGGAAATAGAGTCAGGAATCCAAATCGCAGTTGGTAAAAAAAAATAAAAATAAGGCAAATAATTGCTCTGGCAGTTTTTTTTTCTGATCATGCCCCCCCCAAGAGAACTGTAACGTAATAGATAACGTGCCGGACTGCAAAATGCTCACAGTCCCACCGTAGCAGTTTGTCAAAAGGAGCCTGAAGTTGGACTGTGTTTATTTAGATGGATGCTGCAATGATTGATTACGATTCCGTGCTCTCGGGTCTTGTTTTTGGGCTAAAGTACAATTTATTTTGTCATGGAACCAGTTCGACGTGCCAGATAAAACACAGAGTCTCCCACATGCCCACGCCCACATACAATCGATGCAAACGTTTATTTAATCAAACAGGTTTAATTAGCCCGCGGAACAGAAAACAAATCTATATCTGTCGGACGTGTAATTTACATCATGGTTTGTTCCATCTGTCATGGCGTGTTTTAATATGGAGACAAACCATAATGCTAAATTATTTGTTCCCAGGAATTTCTCAGGCTTGCCGTTGCAATCTCCTTTCAACGGGGCTTTTCATTTCTGCCAATATCTCCCAGAGAAGCTGTGGTCTGAATCTTATTCAAAAGAAATTTGCAATATACTGTAGACATAATATTATGTCATTAGAAAAATTAGTCTTTCTAAGAGCTGACAAATAAAAAGATGAGCCCCGTGTTTCATACACGAGTTATTAAAACATGTATGTTGCATTTAGCATCTTTTACAACTAGCTAAAACGTAAAATCTCTTAACGATGGACTTCTTTTCCATTTAAATATTAACGTTAAAACAGTGGTAGTCACCATGGTCTGCAGCTATACAAGAATGTACAGTCTTTCTGTATTTTTAAATTAAATTGTTTGAAGGTCTAAATCCATCTATCTAGGGCTACAAGAAGAGGGTGGGGGCCAGGCGGTGGGGGGTTAGAACGATTCCCTGAGTGACGGGCCCTAAAATTTTGGAACATAATTAGATTGGCCTGGGTTGGGGGCCCAATATGACGTGTTTTCATGGTGCCCAAAATTTCGAATAGCACCTCTGCATCCAATCATTAATCCATCCATTCGTTTGCAGTGGCTAATTCAGCTTAGAGTCATGGGTGCATTACAATTTCATATAATCCTAACCATAATTTGAATATATGTAAAGTTGAGTGAAATACATGCATTTGGGTTTAGAGGACCCACAAAAAAGAGCATGTAAACACAGGAGGACAATGTGCAAACAGACCTGGGAATAAAACCCAGAATCCTAGATGAGTGAGGCTACACTACACACCACTGAGCCACCGTCAATAGACCATGAAGAATCTCTAGACCTTCGACTCAAAGGATCATATTTGTCTGACAGTCATAGTTTGAAAGTATTATGCTTGAAAGAATCAGGTTTGTTCAGCAAGATTTACTTTGGTTACAGACAGAGGTTTAAACAAAATATTATATGCACCTTGACAAAAGACCAACATTCCTATCGCAATAACTGTTCTTATTCCAGAACTAGTTTCATACAGTATCAGGATGAAATAGGTGTAGTTCATTTTTCCCTTAACTTATGCATGAGCCACCAGACAAATATTCAGAGAGATACTCCAAATTATGTGGATTCGCAAAGGCCACAGACATGAAGACACGAGCCCTGCTCACCGTTGCCTGTTTTTGTTTGCTGTGAAATCCCTTTCATTTCTACGAGCAGCTACCTCCTTCCCGCTGAAGCCGGTTGGGTGAGGCTACGTGGGAACTGAAAGCCTATTGTTTGGATGGTTTTGAAATTGCCACATGAATAACATTCGCATTACAAGCCAGGTTTGGATTTCAGTACCAAGTAACTAAAGTGTCTATGCTATTGCCATATTTCCCCTCCTTTTGTAGCCACAATCAAATTTTAAATATGATTTTTGTCTTGCCTGTTTAAAGTGAATGAAATCATTATATTTCATAGATATAGTAATAATAGCCATGGTCACTTGACATAGGATTAGTGCCGTAACACTCGAAGCTTTTGCTAAGTGAAATTTGTTTGATTTAATAAAGTATGGTAATAGAAGCATAATGCCAAGGCAAGTATTATATATCAATATTTCCTCTCAGAAATGTTTGAGTTCTTTTTACAGGTTTTTTTAATGGCTATATAAGATTGGCCCTGAGTGGGCTGTCCCTTTTACTATTTCATTGTAGCTTGCGCCTTGCTTTACCATTATTCGCTTTAGATATTTAGTGTATGCCACATCTGGTTTAACCGTTTTCATTCTTGCTTCTTTTTTTTAACAACTACTAAAAGAACCTGAATTTCACGTGAGCCACGGAAATGCATTTCAACGCGCCATGCACGCGCTGCATAAACTTTGCTAAACCTCTAATTATTTTTTGCAACCTAAAAAAAAAAACAACGTAAATTGCTATTGACATGCTGCCATTCATTCTACATTGACGTCTCTCCCCCCCTCCGTCATTTGGCGGGGATTAACACAGCGGTGGATAAATGCTGAAATGTCAAAACGTGCTTTGCGTGGCCCTGTAAGAGGATTCTGGGGAGAAAAATGTTAGGGGCATAAGGCTGGTTTGGTTAAAATGAATGGCAATAGATTACATCAGAGTACGGGGAGGGGGCAAATTTAAGGCCGCTAGAACTATGACAGATTTCATTAAAAAAGAAACTTCAGACATAACGCAACGATAGCCAAAATGATAACGACATAACCGATAGCTCCTTTTGATCTTAGAATTTGATTCAGGGTCCACATAATAAAGTATTAAGAAAGAAAAGATAATGTCAGTTGGTAATAACTTTTTGGGGAGTCAAATGGAGGATCAAATGTGAGCAGGATGAATCTAACTGTCCCGTTCTATCGCTAAGGGAATATGTTCACCGTCAAGTGCAATGCAAAAATATACACGGGTGGTGATTAACATACATACTTAGCAGGCAGAGACGCAGAAGCAGCTCAACGGATTTCCATGCCGATCTTAAGTACAAAACTCATCCATGGAAAAGGGTGAGGGGGGAGGTGCCGCATCCGTGCTGCCCCTCCCCTGCCCAGGTGCAGCCGTCCTTCAGAGTTTGCGCCACCTTTCATCTGCGCCGCGACGGGGCTGATGGACCGACACGCTGAGCGGCTTCATGGTTAATTGATTAAAAAGACTTGAGCTGAGATACTAGATCAAAGGGGAGCCTAATTGTTTTATGTTACTCTGGAGGCCTGACCGTCCTCAGGTGGAATATTGGCGATACCATGTAGTCGAATCCACATAGCCTATATATATATTCACAAATACTCTTACATATACATATTCAACAATAAACTATGCAAGTGAGCTGAGTATCTTTTCACAAAACATTCACAATACCTATATTCCTATAAGAGAAAATTAAATCTTGAGGTCATATTTTGTTTTACTAACGAGCGTTTTGTAGAGAACTATATAAATCTGACATTAAACATTCCCGCAGACAAGTTACATATCGGTAAATACAAATCTAAAGCTAGGAGACACTGACATCTAGTGGATAAGATCTGAATGTCATCCCCAGCATGACCAGAAAAAAAACCTTGTTGGGTTGCAAGAATTCATTGCATGGTAAACTGGAAATCCTTCCACTGTTATTTTTAACGAGGAACATCATTAGTTGTCTCTGTCGGAAAACGTAAAAATAATTTTCAAAAACCGTCAAGTCAGGGAACAGAACTAGCCTACACTGAGGCACGGAAATGTAGGACAATAAAAGCTATCGGTTTTAACATTTTAAAAATTTATTTTAATATCCACGATCTGTAGGCCTACGGTTTTATTAGCTGACTCGAAGCATGAGCAGCCGTCGCCCCAGGCTCTTAAAATGAAGAAATGAGGATACAGTCCTCGGATGTCGGCACTGCCCCTTTTGCCTGCTATTTACAGGGGTCCACCCTGGCAAATATCGGTGCCCAGAAACCCCTTGATCCAAGACCATCCGGAAAGGAAAATATCTGAAGCCACGGAATGTGGAAAATCTATCATGGGTACGGATTATTCTTATGAGCCAAGGGGCCGGGCACCAGTTCACACGCAAACTTTGTTTTCAACGATTTTCTATGAAGCGAGCGTTTGTCAAACGCACGTTAAATTTAACACATTGCGACGTTTTGTTGTTTCGTTGTTTCTTCCCCAGTCCTTGAGAACTTAAGTCAACCATCACAGTCGTGTTAGGAGACATGTAACAACAATAATTGGAAACTGAATGGGCAGCAACGTTATAGGTCGTATTTTTATTGGGCTTTTCTCCTGGAAAAAAAGGATGACATATCGGTAAAACTATGGTGCAAAATAAACTCTGATTTAAATAGGTTTCATCTGTAACAAAAAAAAGTCGGTAAGAACGAACACTTCAAATAAATTGCAGTCGGTGGGATTTTCAATGTCAGTCCACCTGAAACCCCGCTTAATACATCAGAATATAAATATAAAATCCACACGTACTGTGAAATAGCTGTCAAACCCAATTAGTGCTATCACTGCACCGTTATTTTCTGTAGAAACATTCAACTCAATGTGATTGATTAACTAGGAATAATACGCCAAGTAAAAGTCAAACTAATCCCTTCCGTCAGAAACCATTTAAGAATAAAATATTTTTGAAAAATGATTGTAACCTGCACCTTTTATTTTCACTGTATAATGTTAGAGTGACTGTAATCAATTACAAATACCAGCAATACTACTCGGTATTACGCTATTACCGTATAAAATACAATAAATTAAAATTAATGTAATCATTAACCAGAACTACATTTCAGTTCATTAGTTCTGATTATTATATACTCGTCATTCAAACATTTTTGATTAATCACACATTTTATAAAACGAAAGTAGAAACATTTTATTTTGAAGCTAGAACAATGAATATCTTGGGAAGTGCAAAAATGGGCAGGACAGACTTGTCGTCTTTCTACCACTAGATGTCAGTGTTGTATTACACGGAAAGCGCTTTCACGATCCATTGCCATTCCTTAGTGACTACGATTCGAACATACACTGCGGTTTGCGAAATGGTTCAGTAATTACCATAGAAACACATTAATCAAATGCTTGATTACAGATTTTCACAATTGCAAAGATACATTTTCTGGAACCACCAATGTTTTTCTTTCCAAAACCCCAAACATAAAAACTAAAAGCTTTAACTATAATCTCCAAAACGCATTGCCGGGCAAAACCCAAGAATTGACTTAAAAACGTGGGAACTTTGTTCACAATTAAATCTTCGCTGCCAAAGCATATACAGATTCATCAAATATATAGACCCTACTTTTATCAACTTCACACTAGTGAATTGAAAAATGTGTATGTAAGCCATAAACGTAGAAGTAACAATTCATTTAATAGATGCGTTTCATTTTTTTTTTTTTTTTGGAATAGAGCACTGTACTGTCCAAGAATAACCTGAACAGAATCAGAAATACTTTATAGTAGTGAGGTTTACAAAAAGAAAATAGTCATCATATCAAATGAAATAAAAAATTCAGCAGATTTTTTCTGCGTCCCGTTGTTGGGCTATAGATCAAGCCAGAGTGTTTCATCAGCAATGCCCCCCCCCCCCCCCCCCCATCAGAAAACTATGGGAAATATTTCCTGCAGTGACACATTCACTGTGGGGAGTCGCCTACAACTATGTCACCTCAAGCAGTGTGCAGCTCTGAGTGTTAATCCGGAAGGTCATCAGTTCAAATCCCATGTATGGCCGAGTGTTGTCACTGCCAAGCTCCTTGAGCAGGGCTATGATCTGAACCTTATCTGTGAAATGTATGTCACTTTGGAGGAAAATCATCTGCTAAATAAACTGGAGAAGCATAGAGAAAGAATTTCCTAGTCATATTGATGTCTGTCATATGCTTTCCACAGCTATGCCTGGAAAAAAATGTTCCACAGGATTGAGAAATGGGGAATAGGAGCGAAGGAAGAGATTTGCGAATCTTGTATTCTTGTTGAATCATACACAGACTTTGCGATAAAAACTGACATCATCCCGAACTATAACGTAAGTACGCGCTGGCTGGCCGTGCTGTTGATGTTCCTGTTCCTTCACAGCATCTCGATATCCACTGAGGAAAACGTGTAGATGTGTTGCGTTAACTGTCCAGCCTGGTGGTGGGGGATTTCATGGTGGCTGACGGCTACCCAGAGCGTGATATTGCTCCCAGAGACATGTTTGATAATCACACTCCAATCTTGCCTGTGACATGGTGTCTTGTTCTTTGTCCTCATTGACATTCTCCACTCCACCTCCTCACCACACCTCCCTCTTCCTAGATTCCTTAAGCAATTGCTGATCTCCATTACAGCAGAGAGCATATACCTGAATGCATATATCCAAACAGCATTACTATTTTCCTCATTGGTTGCTTGCACTTTTAGAACAATGTATTAACTACTAAGCTTGTTAGTGCTTAAACCATGACATCTGTGTGCTCCTTATGCTGTTTTGAGTGGCACTGTTGTCTGAATGACAGCCTGAGGATAATGGTATTTTATGATGATACGTTTGCTTAGGGCTATGCAGAAAATATTTAGATCTGCAAATCTATGTGTATCTATGTAATCTATGTGATGCTGTCTAAGGTTCCCATTTAGGGAACTGAAGAAAAGGTTTGGGGAAGCTGGGTTCAAAGTATTGGGTTTTGTTTGTAGATTAGACAAAAAAAAACAAAAGGAAAATAAATAAATTCGGCTGAAGTATTCTACTTTGACATTAAAGATACATATACTCCGGCCTATTGAGAAACAAACATTAAAATACATTTAACTGTAATCCTAATCATTCAAATCTACACATAATTAGGGAGCAAAATAGAGAGGAAACAAAAGCAGAAAAAGACAGGAATACCGGATGAAAAGTTCATCCGTTTATTAAGTCAACTTCTCACATTTATGATTCAGAGGCTTCGTACAAAGGCCCGCGAACGTGACAAAAATAAAAGCAATTCATACTTAAGTATAAAACATATTTTAAAACAATCAGTCCATTTCCAGGATTATGGAAATATCTGAAGAAATACACGGGCCATCCGACGGCTTCATGTTTCAGCGTTCAGGCGCACAGGTGGCACTGGACCCGCCAACGCTAATCTCCGGCATCTCACACCTGACCCGGCGGTGCGCGGTAACCTTAACACGCGCCTCGGCACTCACTTTCATTAAAGTCTTCATTGAACGGAACGATAACATCATCTGGCTTCTGCGGACGGCAGACAGCTGCTAGGCTGGAAAGCGGCCCAATCGGTCAAGGATTCGCCTCTGCGAAAGGCGAGTAATGTTATTTTCTATTCAAATGATGACAGTAATCAAAGTGAGTGCGGGCAAGAACAGATGAACCACAGATCCGGAGCCCCAGCACTGCCAGCCTCTGTTCTGGGCTCTGAAACAATCCCAGAATCAAGGGCTGTTGATAGGGGTCCTATCTGGCCCCAAGCCACATGCCCGATCTAGCGTGGGGGAAATCCCCGGTGGGGTCCACCACGGCCTCGGAATCCCCCACGGTCGCCACGGAAATTCGGACGGTTGCGCTCGCGGCCCCGGTCCCCGCGGCCCGCCGAAGGCCCTCCCCTGCCGCCTCTCGGGGCTCCGCCACCCCGATCCGACTTAGACTTGGGTGGAGGCGACTTGGGGCGGAGCCTCTCGATCTCCTCTGTGCAGCCCGTCAGGTGGGAGTTGGGTGTGTTGAAATGGGCCGCGTACGCCTCCGCGTTGAAGTTGCTGTTGGTCAGCGTCGGGCCCACGGTCAGCCAGCCTGAAAAACGACACCAAGATCTCTTTGCCATCATTATCGTCAACGTCGGCGTTCCCCCAAACCTCGGAAACACTTAGTGCACTGTAAAGCACCCTTTAGTGGACTATAAAGCACACTTCATGCTCGGGAAGGAACATAAACACCAGGAGCTCCCAACCTTTTCATGATCGCAAAGAGCTTTGCTAGTCGTACAAGAAACTCACAGACCGGTAGAGCGGGGGGGGGGGGGTCTACCAGCAGTATCATTTGGGAACGCTTACTCTACACGTGAATATAATGCCATCGCTTTAATGGGATGGTATGCAGGATGTCTGCATTGATTTTTACAACAACGTCATAAAGAGCACTCGGTGGGCTATTAGCAGCCGCAGCTGTGTTACATTAGCGCAAATGTATGTAACAAACCCCACCCTAATCAAGATGGGCTTAAAGCAAGACCTTTTCTCGGGAGTCGTGATGACATGGAGAACATAAAGATGACTTTAGCAATAGAAGGAATGTCTTATATGTAATAATTAGGCAAGCAAATTATGATAAGGGAGTTCAACCATGTCCATTTTGACAGAAAATGACTCGGTGGGTCGTGACGCGGTGCCTATAATCAGAAGGTTGCTGGTTCAAAGCCCAGGGTCAGCGTAGTGATTTCAACGTCGGGCCCCTAAGTAAGGCCCTTAGCCCCCAACTGCTCTAGGGAGAGTGTGACCCTGCCTTCTTCTTCGGACAAAAGCGTCTGCTCTATAAATTAAACGGAAATGTTTTACAGATGTTACTATTCTCATTAAGTCATGCTAACCCTTAGCTTAAAAGCTGAAAACGAATGTTACACATTTCTTTATTTAGCTTATACTTTCAAATGTATCAACATTTCCATTGCTTAAACAAACATTCCTTTGTACGTAGCTTTTGAGATCATTAAAAGAAGAGAAAAAAAAAAACTCAGGGTAGGGTAAAGGCAAGAACAGAAACCGATTATTCCTAAGCGAAAAAAGACTGCGGTGAAAAGAGGGAAGCATTTATGTCTGTTTAAATTACATCTCGATACAATCGAGAGTCCTGCCTGTCCTGCAGATGTTGCCGTTGCGCGTCTGGAATAATGAGGTAGGACACAATGAAAAAGGTCCTTGGAGGACAGAGCCCCCAGAGGTTGCTCAGCGCGCGGTTCAGAAATTCACCGTAATTAAGTAGGGAAACACAGACAGAATGTTTGAGCGATGGTGTCCAAGACAACGTACTAAGCTGGTTTCTGATGCGTTTCCCCAGAAAGCCCTGACCTAGAGCGAGCTCGTGGGACACGGGGGGGGGGGAAGCACTCGGCCGGGAGGCAGGGAAAGGCGCCAGGACCCATTCGCGCTCACCTGGCCGAATCGTGCTGTCCCTTCCGAACAGGTGAAGCCGCCTCCGTCCAAGGCAGAAGTGCTCGATGATGTGGAAGATCTCCACCGGCTTCTCGATGTTGCCGATCTCGGGCTCGTCGGTTATGATCAGGTCGATGTCCACGTTGGCGTGGATGAAGTCACCGTCCGTGCTCCTCCGCACGGTCCCTTTGATCCCCATCAGGCAATGCTCCTGGGTCGGTGAGGTAGAGAAAGGTTAAGTGGGCATCTAGATTACCATTAGGTAAATATCAGAAACATCGACCATCTGCTTTCTACGTCTATGCCTATTCGGAAAAGTTAATAAAGCGAAAGTAATTGTTTTTACCCACAAAGTAACACACACCCCTCCCCGACTGAGCCAAGCTCTGCACGTCGATGCATCTTTCTTAAGGATATTATGTCGCCTTTTAAATGTACAAAACACAGAGAAACGCTCTCGGCTCAATACTTAGTAAAACGCACAATAGATGCATTTTCGTCTCGCCCTTTTCCCCTAGAAAGAAATTAGTTAGGTAATTTGAGTCCAATCAATAGCGATGCGGCCACACAAAAGGGGAAGCCAGTGAATGGCTATTCAGGCCCATTGCATCGCTCAGGCTCCCAGCGCAGGACAAACACTTCCAAGACACCCCCTCTCATTTGCATATCAATGACCATGCAGTTGGGGTAGGGGGCAGTCAGGGAAGTGGGGGGGGGGGGGGGAGCAATGCATACTGTGTTTCCACAAAAGGGAGGAGGGACAGGCAGAAATGATTATGAATTAATCAGGCCTTTCGATGGGATAAAGCAGACCGTCGGTGCTGATCCGCTTCCTCCACCTACCTTTGTTCTTTGGAAGACGGCTTTGGGGTCCAGAGTTTTCGTCTTCCCCGGGTTATTCTTGTTGGTCTTGATCCAGCAAATGTCTTCACATCTGCGGAAGCCCCATTTTCGCAGGCACTGGTGAAAAGGGGGTGGGGGGAAGGACTTCCAGATTCATATGAAGGTTTTACACTCATAACAAGGTTCAAGAATTTTATTCATCGCATACAGGAACGCAGCGGTATGCGACGGCAGAGAGTTGAAACCGGCGCTACTCCACACTGTGCCGTAAGGCTTAAGGGTAAAAGAATAAAAACAAGTTAACAGCATAAGTGCCAAGAAGCAGAGACACATAAAAAGAAAAAAAGTTATAAGAAATACATTCAGAACGCATTGGCAGGCCGACAACTTTATGGATTTAATAATGAGTGTATTTACCAGCTACAAGGACAGGAGATATAAAAAACTCCCCGTACTAATGGTCATTTAATAGACATGAACAGACAAGACGCCAGCATTGCCTACTCTGGAGGTCCGTCATGTTTCCTCTTCAGTGCACGGCGCTCGTGCCGCTGTGCAATGCCACCAAGACTTTGCACAGTGTAAGACCACCTTTAGTGATTATTTGAACTCTAATAATTGCATAGTGATAACAAAAGCAAACAATTGTTGTAATGAATCGAAGTGTTTTAGAAACGATAATGGTTACTTCATTAAATTAAATTTTAAAAATATTGATGTCGACACACTTTTGGCGTCGATGTCATCGACTATGTTGACTAACCGCCCTAAAACTGAACATCCTACAAAGCCAGCCAATTCAAAAAAGGGCGAAAATTTACACTTTATCCAGCCCTATTACTTATAAATCTGATAATCACATGGTCACATCATGTGTGGGCTTCAGAAAGTCCCTCCCCTGATAAATCTGAAACTGCCAACACTGTAGTTTGATACACGGTTAATTCAGAATATGACGGACGTTTCCGCAATATTACTGCTCCGGAAAAATGGTTTGCAGTTGGGCAAACTCTGAGCTCTAGTGTTGCAGTCACTGAGCTCCAGAGTTATATGGGGGAGGAAAAAAAAAAAAAACTGACAAACCTCGATCTCAGTCCAAGCTGTTATGTGGGCGCTCCCAAAAATGACAAAGACAGCTGTGGTTTCATTTATAGAAATAAAAAACCAAGCTGGGCTTAGCGTTGCGATGGTAGCTTGGTGTCAGACACGAGGACCCCTCTAGAGCCGTCTAAGCTAATGCCAGATAATGATGTAATTATTAAAAACATTCCAAGCAAGCCCTGTCTGAGACTAGTTAAGGGGTGAATCATAGAGAAAGGTTGCTCCGGTTAGACATTTTCATTAAACACATACCAAAGGACCTTCAAAGCATAAGATTCCCAAAGGACCTTCAGAAAAAAAAAAAATGAATCGATGCTACAGTAGGCCTGAAACTATTCCAGTATTCCAATATTTAATTTTTCGACTAGAATTTGATTTTAGAATACTATTACTTTCTGAAGAGTAATGTGTTTCGCTCAGTAGGTTACTACGTCGCGCCTGTAATTGGAGGTTCAGGAATCGCAGGGTTGGCAGAGTGAATTCCCCGCTGGGTCCTTGAGCACAGCCCTTAACTTGCTTTCTCATTAAAGTACGTTACTCTGGATAACAGCATTTACTAAATACATATACTGCAATATAAAGTTAATAATAAACTAGCCAAGAATTCTCTGCCACGGTGGGATATTTCCGTTTCAACTTCTCCTTCACATATGTCATGCTGCTGCACGATGGCAGTTTATTTTCTGTATATTTCACACAACCTCTGACTGTTTTCCTGTCGACAGCAATCCCTCCCTCTGACACGTGTCTCTCGTATTAAATCAGCACGCCACCAACTGTTGCTATTTCCACTCTATGTTAAGAACACAAACTTAAAATGGATAGATTCTGTACCTCACCCTTATGCCCAAGTGTCCAAGTAACCGTTACAGATATTTGGATATTTCAAACACTTTCGTTCTGAGATTTACTGAATATTTGTGCAGCACTGTGTCACAGTCTTAGTGAACGGCGTAACCCAGAAATTAAAACTACCAGAGAGACCCCAACTTCGGACCTTTACTCACCATCCTGCCGAGGTCCAGGCCTTCACCAGACCCGCACCAAAGAAAGACAAAGGACCTCAAGGCAGAAATCTCCTCAATTTCCAGTTTCATTATCTGTCAAGACAGAAGAAAGCGTCACTCTCACAAGGGAAACAGCATTCCTTTGGTAAAAACTCAATAAAAACACAGGCCAGGACTACAGACTAACTTTTTCCACTACAGCACTGGTGCTCCTTCCTGAAAATTTTAGGCGCACCACTTAAATCGACATGCAACGCATCACATTTATATTTTCTCAATCTTAATTGTAAGACTGATAAATGCTTTGTTAATAAACATACGACTTACAGAAATTACAATGTGATGTTTTATTTTAAAAGTCACAGAGTGAAGTCGTGCTTTTTTTTATTTTTTTTTAAACAAACACTATAGATCATATAGATCACCAAAGGGCCAAACAAGAGCAGTTTTGGACCAGATAGATGACATCATGCACAGAATCATCCCCAACCTGCATTGTTATGAAGACGTCTGCCTCGCGTTAGCTCTCTAATCACTCTCTCTCTCAAACACACACACACACACACACAGGATTGGGTACTGTTTAGATTGTATCTATTCCAAATCTGATTCTGTGCATCGAATTCAGTTCCGATTATGATACAGATGAGAAAAAAAAGGTCAAATGTTTTGGCAGCAATACACTGCATTTATTATTATTTTTTTAAGTGTCTTCCTAAAACTAAATTAATGAATCAATGGCCGAATTAATATATATATACACCTGTGCAGCCTGCTTTTAAAAACGCATGGTACCCACTTAAACCATGGTTATCATGTATTTGGTTGATATATTTGTATATAAACACTGGCCTTTAAGTTAATCAGCAGCAGACAATTTCCAAACTAATTTCCAAACTAACAGAACAAACAACTGGTTCATGGTCTTAGTAACACAGTACTTTCGAATAAAAGATGGTGACTTGGGACATATATATCCAAAATATTAATAGTAGCAGACAGTATCTAATTTTTGATACCATCCAGACATTACATTGAGGTGTACAGTATTTTGACTATTTTAAAAAGCAATGCTATTCCTGTATCTTGAATTCCCCAAAATATAGTTTTGCTAAAAGGAAACATTGCAGTACGCTCTAGTGCCATTTTACCTCCCAGGCCTAAATAGCAGTTCTACTAATAAATGTGTTTTCAGTTCGTACACGTGAAAATAATTTCAAGTAAAAATATGTAAGTGAAGTTGTCGTGCATTAACCCTTACATGGTTGATTAAAAGTGCATGTGTGGGAATCGAGAAGTGGAACCATAATTCAAATGTCTGAAATTGCTGGTTCTTAAAAATGTAGAACTGTTTCTAATTTGAAACCGGTTCTCAGTACCCAATCCCTCACACCGATTCATGCTCCCTCCTCGTGTTTCACGTAATAAACGATGATGGCAGGAGACCAACCGACCGACAGACATACAGACCAACTCACATTGGCGCGCCTAGTTATAAATTTGTCGCAGTCTCCAAAAGGTCTTAGTCTGGGACCCCCCCCAACTAAATAAATGTCGACCTGTGGCAGAGCACTGCTACTAGCCGACACCCACAAACAGGGCTCAGCCAAATCTAATGGCCGCAGGCTGAAGATCAACTACACCAGTAGTACAGGCCAACATTTAAGAATGACACTCTGTTTAATTCATTGAAAAAAAAGTCAACTACTCACGTCATCCCAGGTCCAGAACTTCTCGTTGGCGATGATTCCCGACTCTCGGTAGTACTCCTCCAGGGGCGGCTCAAGGAGGATCACATCAAACTTGC
The DNA here is from genome assembly GCA_026776725.1 of Gnathonemus echidnorhynchus. NCBI lineage: Eukaryota > Metazoa > Chordata > Actinopteri > Osteoglossiformes > Mormyridae > Gnathonemus > Gnathonemus echidnorhynchus. Next base: position 828,296 of record JAODJU010000050.1, on the reverse strand, counting down.
ACTTCAGTTCTCGCAAGTCAAAATGTTCTAAATCTGCTTGTAGATACCTGAAATGCATATAATAAAGTATCACCTGGGGTGATTTCCACACTGCTAGCGCTAGCAGAAATTTGTGCAAGATCAATATGATTTAATTTAAATTAAAAATAATCACTATAGTTTAATTAAAATTGAGAGAGAGAATAATGATTCCTAAGTGATAACTATTGTTTACATTTAAAATGCAAAGAAAGGCTCAACCTTCTTAGGTGTTATGAAGGTGTAAGTTAGGAGGCCTGTGAGCACTAAATGATTTCTGGCTTACATAGGTGGAGTATTTGTAGTGGAAATCAGTTCGTCTTTCAGCCTTATTAACTCTCTGAGTTTCGGATATTCTTCAAAGCGATCAGCGAGACCTACAGGAGGAGGAAAAGATTAAGAAAATGGTATCGGTTGCTACAACACAAACTCTACACAAGCTCTCCTCTTGCTGAATGAACTAATATATAGAATTCATCCATGCATACAAACAAGTAGAAACAGCATTTTGCTAGAAGGAAACTGGGTCAGACAAAGCTAGTATTTCACATACCAACATCCCGTATGAAGTTCTGCGGCCTGTGACCAGTATCCACAAAATGCTGACAGTAATCATTGTGTGGATTCAAGCTTTGGGTTCCCTGGTACAAAGATTTGCACACCATTAGTGTCGTTGCAGCATGACTGATGAGGAGTCGAGTCGAGCCACGTTTATTTAAAAAGCACTTTTAAACAACAGGAGTTGAACCCAAAGTGCCGTACAGACGATGTACCATTAAAAACATCACGGAATGACAAAACGGTGTAACAAGAGGAACATAAAACAACTGTATGAACGAAAACAATAAGACGTAAAATCAGTGACAATTGGTAAACAAACAATTCTCAAACTGAATTAGAAGCTAAGGAATAAACGTGTGTTTTTAGACGAGATTTGAAAACAGGCAGTGAAGTTGCCATTCTAACATTCGGGGGTTAGCCGTTCCAGAACATTTTAAAATGGATTTGAGAAAGTACTTCTTTACACAGCGTGTAGTTAGAGTATGGATTATTCTTGCTGTCAGTGTAGTGCAAGCTAAAACCCTGGGTTCCTTTAAATCAGAGCTAGATAAGATTTTAACAACTCTGAGCTAT
>JAODJU010000050.1:795243-817837 GCA_026776725.1 Gnathonemus echidnorhynchus | reverse complement strand
GCTGGGCTTTGGGGGGGCCCCCCCCCCCCCCCCCCGGCACTCGCGTTCTGCTTTGCGATTTTTAAATGCCTAAGTGGGAGAGCGGCAGCCCAACGAGGCGAGAGGAAAACAGGGGATGATGGAAAATGACAAGGCTGATTTTCACAAGCGTCCAGCATATGCGCAGGAATGCGAGCTATGCTTGTCGAAAAAACAAAAAATTCCCTATAGGAGAACGTGGACATTAAAGGTCAAACGATGAATCGTCGCCATTGTTCCTTCTGAAATGCTGAACTGCCTTTTTCAGCACAATAGAGAGGATCGGCCTGAATTATTGTACAGAATCACTGCATATTTACAGGATATCTATTCAGAGTCCACTCCCTCTGCGCTGAAATCTGCTCCGTGGTTCATTCACTTGATCTACATTTTATAGTGTTTGTATTTTGAAATGTAACCTATGTGCTACCACGTGCTTGCAGTCACTATAAGACCGGCTATATAATATACCTCAAAACAGCAGTTCATTCGTTATGTAAGGTCTGTAAAAGATTATGAATACCCAGAAGAGTCTGCAGTTAAAGGGGTATATGGTTTAGTACCACGCACCGGCAAAGTAATTATTAAAACATTCGCAGATCCGCTTCAAAAAGTCTCCAGCGTAGCAATTATAGTTTTTGAGTTTGTTCTTACAAGCCGTACTTGCCTTTGAGTGTTCCACGTCGTCGTTGTGAAATGGAACCAGCCGCTCTTTCCCTGCAGTGGGACGGCGCAGGCCTGGGGCCAGGCCTACTACGGGGAAGGTTCCGGAAAGGTGCTGCTGGATGAGGTGCAGTGCTCTGGCAACGAGCTGTCCATCGAGCAGTGCCCCAAGCGTCCGTGGGGGGAGCACAACTGCGAGCACCGGGAGGATGCTGGGGTGTCCTGTGTGCCAACAGCAGGTAGAGATGAAGGAACGTCCTTCCAGAATGTTATGTTGTTAAACTGTTGCTCATCCAGCCTTAACCCAAAATAAATCACTGCTCTTTACAGGACCATAAAAATGTTCCTCCTTTGAACAGGAACCATAGCTCATTCTTCTGCTGCTGTTTGTTGTGTATGTATGATCACTTGCCATCTTACCTTTCCTGTAGGACGATCGAGCTCTTTAACTGTCTCGCATAGATGCTTCTCTTAACATCTCACAACAGGAGAGGCCCGTGATATTTTTCCTTCCAGCAGGAACAATGTGCGTTAAGTGCCAAGGAGTTGAAGCTGGAGCTCCTGCAGAATTGAGAAACAGATATGCTCGGGGACTGAAAGAGTAGTGACGTTTCAGAATGTGGCCAAATGTGACGTTAGCGCGGTAACTCGGGGCTCGCGAGGCCGTGACGAGCCCCCTGCCGTCCTGGGGCGCCGTACAAAGCAAACACACTCTTTCCACATTCCATACAGCTGAGCTTGTCTCCTGTGTATTACAAAATATCAGCAGCCTGCCCCGTAAAAGCCAGATCTACCTCGGAAACGCGTAAATTATCCATCCAGGTCTGTTTTTTTTCCCCCCAGACGGCTCCTTGAGGCTGGTGAACGGGTCGGCGCCCCACCGAGGGCGTCTGGAGGTGCACTACAGGGGCCAGTGGGGTACGGTGTGCGACGACGGCTGGACAGACTCAAACACGCAGGTGGCCTGCAGGCAGCTTGGCTTCGGGTGAGGTGTCCGCCCTTGCTGTCGTCCCCCGTCAAGGAAGCTAGCCGTAGGTGGAACTTACAATGTTGTTTACAAATAGCGCCTAAGTTAGCCGCATGTACATTAGCCTCTCAGTTAGCTGCAAGCACATTGGTCTCTCAGGTAGTTGTACACCCTTAGCTTCTCAGTTAGCAGTGCGTCCTTTATGCCGCTTAGTTAGCCGCACTCCCTTAACCTCTCAGTTAGCCATGTACCCTTAGCCTCTCAGTTAGCCACACAACCTTAGCCTCTCAGGTAGCCATGTACCCTTAGCATCTCACTTAGCCATGTACCCTTAGCCTCTCAGTTAGCCGCGTACCCGTAACGTCTCAGTTAGCTTTACACCCCGTAGCATCTTGGTTATCCGTGCACCCCTTAGCTTCTCAGGTAGCCATGCACCCTTAGCGTCTCAGTTAGCCATGTACCCTTAGCCTCTCAGTTAGCCTCGCACCCTTATACTCTCAGTTAGCCGCGTACCCGTAGCGTCTCAGTTAGCCTCGCACCCTTATACTCTCAGTTAGCCGCGTACCCGTAGCGTCTCAGTTAGCCGCGTACCCGTAGCGTCTCAGTTAGCCGCGTACCTGTAGCGTCTCAGTTAGCCATACACCCCTTAGCATCTTAGTTAACTGCAAGCACCTTAGCCTCTCAGAAACCAGTGGCCCCATATGCAAACATTCAAAGGGGTCGCTTGGCCCAAAAAGCACCATTAGAAGAAAGTAGTGACTTGGTAGAGAAAAAGTAGTTTTGTAACAAAAGGTTATAATAGTTCATTTAAATTTTATGAATTTGAACATGTGACTTGTTTCCTACACGGTGTTTCCAAACACCAGCGGGTACCTCATTTGACCAGCTGCCCAGAGCGGAGGCATTTCCAGCCGGCGATGTGGAGAGCGTGTGAGTCTGTGAGACGTGGTGGTGTATTCATGAAGACCCACATCTGAAATGGGAGGGGGGGCGTGTGACCACAGGCATGGCGAGGGAGGAGCGGGGCAGCAGTTCGGGGGGGGCGTGGGTCCCATCCTGCTCGATGACATCAGCTGCACGGGGAAGGAACCGGCACTCGTGCACTGCGGTCGCCGCGAGTGGGGGAAGCACGACTGCACCCACAGGGAGGACGTCTCCATCTCCTGCAGTCCCCAGCGCCTGGCCCACGGCATCCCGCCCAGTAAGCCCCCCCCTTATCTGGCTGTACAGGAAGGCAGGCAGGGGACACCCTGGACAGGGCTCTGTTATATTTACAGAACAAATATTAATTTAGCAGACATTTTATCCAAAGCAACATACATTCAAGGGAATAGAATCAGTGGAGCAAGTGAAGAGCAAATCCAATATGCAGGATACATTTCTGAGAAAATGATCTCAAAGTTATTCGCAGATCGCATGAGAACTGAATGAGCTTTGTTGAGCTTTTGTTAACATACGATGAAAAAGCCTGATTTTAGCTCATCTCAAATACAACAAAAATTTGCTCTTCATTTGGGGTTAAGGGCCTTGCTCAAGGGCCCATTGATGATCACGGCATTTGAACCAGGAACTTTCCACATACCTCCCCAAACAAACATCCCTGAAACCAGGCCCGTGGGGCAGAAATGCATTTCATGGGGTGTCTTGCAGGTTTACTGATAGGTCCCCCTCGGTAGATTTTGCTGATGGGAGGGCATCAAACAAATTTCAGTGGTCCAAACCCCTAACTGTACTTCTTGTCTCCTTGCCAGAAACCCGGAAACATACTGCTGACTTCTGCTCTAACCCCCAGCCTGTCCACACGCGCAGTCTGACATATGCATGTACATCACACACAGCTTAGAGACGCCGGGCTGCCTGACCTCATGCTTTGGGGCTGCGGCGAGAAACCGGAGTAGCTGCAGGAAACTGACACGAAAGTCAAACTCACAGAAGTGTGACTGAACCCCCAAACCAGGCTGCATAGGAAGGTAGAGTAGGCTTAAGTTAGATCACGTCTTGCTGACTAAGTTCAGTTCAAATAATGTTTTTTCCAGCTTCCTATTCCTTTCTCTCCCCCCATTCCACCTCCTCACACACACATCTCCTACCCTTGAGCCGTATGGCTTCTGGAAGTAATTCCGTGGTGGTATGATAATTACGGTGGCTGCGAAGGACAAAGTCGATGCTAATTATAGGCCCATAACTGTGGTTCCTTTCGAGAAAACTGCAGAAGTGTCGTCTTTTTTGTCTTTGTCACTGGGCTTCCGGAAATCCGCTCCCGCTGGTCGGGTTAGAGCGCGATCGAGTCGACTGGGGCTCTGACTTCGATCGAAACGCTTTAGGGCATCATCGCTGTCTCCCATCCGGGAAGGCGGTTTGTTGGGAAAGTGGATGCTTTGACGTGGTGGCTAATGGGGACGGCCTCGTATTTTGAAAGGCGTTTTGAGGAGGAGGAAATTGTGCTTCCATACTCAGAGTGAGTAAGCTTACCTTAGGGAGAACAGGCATCCAGAGGGAACCAGTAACTGAAGCAATGGAATATGAGCTGTCAGCTGACTGCATGCAGCAATCCCTCCAGTCCTGGAGCAGGAAGCCGTCTCCTTCCCACCAAAATCTTAAAATGCAAAGGCAACAATCATAATTATCATCAGAGGTCATGTCTAGGTTCCTCTGTGTGTCCTCAAACGCTATTTCACAAAAACCTGAAAGAAATTCCAATGGTTCCTGAGGTTCACAGCACGTGGGGCTGACTGATTAAAAATAGCAGCCCATCTGTAGCATTTTCCTTTTTTCCAGTAGCAGTTCCACAGAATGACGGCTTCTCACTTATTGTAGGGCCATAATTAGTCCTTAAGAATGCAGCCAGGAATTAACACTGCTGCAGTGGCTTTTACCTACGTGATGCGGAGGTAATTATTTAATCTGTTTTGACTTTGTTGTCAGCATATATTTTCCTTGAAGTGCTAAACGCACCAGTCGTATCGTACGATTTGTTTGTGTGAAATTATATTCAGCTACCGGCAAAGTAATTATTGAAACTACTTAAAGGGCCTCTGATGTAGCAGTCATATAGTTTTACTTTGTTCCTTTAAGCTGTGCTTGCCTTTGAAATTTCAAAGCCACTTTAACCTTCTGTGTGACACAGAACAGTTTGAGAACTTTGCTGGATTCGAAGTTCAGGGCGAGCACAAAATGGTAGCCTTCATTCGTTTTCAACATGACAAAACAGAATATAAAATCAATACAAGGGACAGGTCATGCCTTATATTTTTTTGACAAGCATGCAAAGAACAGGGCTGTTGCTTGGAAAAATTTTTCTGGAAATAAACTTTATTGCAGTTGAATAAATCCCAGAGTTATAAACAAGAAATAAATGAAATTGATAATAAAAGGTTGCAGGTTTGATTCTTGGCTATGTGTGTGCGCATACTTGCGTGTATGTGTGTGTATACTTGAATGCATATGTGTGTATATGTGTGTGTGTGTGTATATATGTGCGTGTGTGTGTGCATGTGTCTGTGTGTATACTGTACTTGTGTGTTTGTATCCGTGTGTGTGTGTATGTGCATGTATACATGCATGTGTGTATATGTATGTGTGTGTGTGTATACGTGTGTGTGTGTGTCTGTGGAGTTTTGACACTTCTCCCATTTTTGTGCAGGCTTCCTTCATCTAATGCAATTTCTTAGAAGAACCCAGAAACATGTGGTTAGCTAAATCGGTGCCTCTAAATGGCTAATAGTGCATCCGTGTCCTGCAATGGACCAGCCTCCCATCCAGAGTGTCTCCTACTGTGTGGCGTGTGCTGTGTGAGATCGCAGCTGTATACTGAGTAAGTGGTCATGGAAAATGCCTTCATTCATGGGTAAACAATTAGGGACTAAGTAGAGCAACAGAACCACATGTTATTTCGCAGTAGGTGTTCTGAAAGTCTTCGAATTCTGCCAAAGTTTATTCCAGGATGTTTTGAGTCTTTGGTCCAGTTTACTCCGAGGTCCGGACCTAGAGTTATGGAGTTATAGTTGCAGCCTGTCACCTGCATTGCGGACATGCGATGAGCGGAATATTTAGCGAGGAAGCTATGTAGCTTGTGAATCCTCTTCAACAGGCAGCCAATTAAAAACCATCTCTCTGGGTATCAGTGAAAATCGTACCATAGGTTGTAATCAACAGTGGCATGCAGGAAGACTCGACATAGTTTGGCACAGCATAAAGCCAGGTGCGTCCCTAACGTAGGAAATAAACAATCTTAAGCTCGTTTAAAAAACACTGCTTAGACAATCCAAACGAAATTCATTAGACCCCAGAACACCCATTAAGATCCCATCTGGGATGATGGCTGAAATTCTCTTCCCAAAGGATGGAAGTCGTTGTGTCTATGTAGTACTGTCAGGAAAACAAATGATCATGTCACAGAAATTACTTTGTGACAATACTTCTGTTGTATTTATCATGGGAAAATTGCATTACCCATTTACATTTTCAGTGATTAGCAATAATTATTATTTCATTGTTATCTGAATAATTAATTTGTTGTGCATCAATCACATGCTTTAACAGCCTGCAATTTGTTGGCTGTTTATAGCACATCATTAATTTAATGTGTTGCATAAGCTGATGAATTTGTATATGTCATTCAAGAAAACACGCTCAGAAAAGATGTTTCTCATTTGTAACTGGAAAGAACCAACAGTGCACATATTTTATTAATATCATTATTTTTTTTGTGTGCAAATATTTTCTTGATATATAAATCTTTCTCCCTGCTGTACTTTTACATAATGCACACATTATGAGATGCTGTAAATGAAATCTTCTACTGTACATCCATGGCTGACTTCAGAAATATCCTCTGTCCAAATCATTCCAGGGTTATTTTTGCCAGGATGGAAACTTATGCATTTCATGTCTCTGGAGATCAATCACACGCACAGGTTGGCCAGTAAACTCGGAGGCATTCTGTTACCACAGCAACCCCGTGCAATCTCCATGACACCAAAAACAAAGTAGGGAGAATTTCTGCCTCTCTCACTACATGCACAGTCATATGAAGTTGTCACTGTGTCTTACTGCCTGTTTTCATGTCCTCGTTGAGTGGCTTGTTTACTTCTTATGTTTTAGGGTGCGCTTAGTTCAGGGGTGTCCAATCTTATCCACAAAGGGCCGGTGTGTATGCGTGTTTTCGCTGCAACTGCCTAATTAGATTACTAATTAGAGGACTGATTGGCTGAAGAGTCCTCACACCTGGGTTTGAACAGCTGACCTACAGGTTATCCCAAAAACCTGCATACACACCGGCCCTTTGCGGATATGATTGGACACCCCTGGCTTAGTTGTTACTAAGTTGTTACAGAAAAATGCCCCCAGTTGTGCAGTGGAAGCTAATGCTCTCAACTTGCGGATCACATGGCCTCAGGAACTTTGCTTGCAGGTTTCTGTAGAGCTGGAAAAATTCAGATTCTTCAAGAAGAATAATGTAATTAATCTGACAGCCTAATGAGCTGAAAAGCTGCAGCAGTTTGCTTAATTACTATGGTTTCCCTTCTTAATTAAAAATCCTGAAGATTCTACTGGTTTGACCCAGTAACCTGCAGGAAGAAAGGAGCTACATGAAGGAGATGAGTTCAGATCCCTTGCTATAAATCTAGGCTAGGCTAATGTATAAACCAAATCTGACCACGTAAACCAAAACACCAGGAACGATTTCTCCATGTCCGCTCCTGCCACACCGGGGAGTCAGTAGCCAGCTTAAAGCCTCTCTTGTGGTTGTTTGGTTTTGGTCGGTTACCTCAAGCACTGCACTGTATACCACTGCTACAGCAGGAAGCGAAAGCGCAGTGCGGGCTTTACACTAACTGCCAGTGTCACTTTCGTGCCATTTTTGGGAAACCAGGAAGCCGGTGTGTAATTACGCTAAGGATCTGCTGACCGTTAAGATGGGGACTCGCAAATGAGCAATGGTACAGGGTCTGCTTACCGTTGGGTCGGTGCGAATAAAGTCAACATTCCAGTGAGTGTTATTATTTATTAATAGCCCTGCCTAAGTCAGTGTTTTTACTAAATTGTACCAACTTGTAAAATTGTTTAATTTCCTGATGTGGAAGCACACACAGAAAAAGTCACTTCTTTCCTGGAAAACCTTAGACTGTGGTTTAGTGTGGAATCTGGGTGCTTCAACTTAGGGGGCTTGTCGCCTCAGTGGTAGCGGTGGTTAATACATTAACAGGTCATGTGACCCGTCATGTGCGAATACTGAACCTTCCCGCTCCATACCGGTCCACTGCTGTTTTCGTTAAATGTCATCGCAGATCCCCACAGAGTGAGACACGTTTGCGTCGATGGTGAGATACGTTTAAAATGTGCCATGCTACAAAGTAACACTTCGCTCTAACATTCGACGTGATCACCGGCGTCAGTCATCAACAAGTGATTCAGCTCCAATTAAACCTAATTCATCTCTTTCGGAGTCAAAACTGTTATGACAAAGAGCTGTACTGATTTCATCGGCTAAGGCATCTCACATGCAGTGAGAATCACAGATAACTGGCTTGTCTGAATTTCTTAGTCTTGTTCACTGCTGTTAGGAGGGTCTATAAAACGTGACACTGGTGTCATCTATACCATTCAGAAAATTTTCAGTGGGGTCAGAACTGCCCCACTCATCAAGCTCCATGTGTCCATTGCTGTTGCAGGTTTGCCACTCCGGCTGGTGGGTGGAGAGACTCCGAAGGAGGGCCGGGTGGAGGTGCTGATCAACGGACAGTGGGGCACCATCTGCGACGATGGATGGACCGACCGAGATGCAGACGTGGTGTGCCGGCAGCTCGGTTACACGTAAGTGGGACCCCATTCATTGTTTCTGGAGCCCCAGTCACTTTGAGCCAGAGGTGGAAAGTTCAGGAACAGAAAGTAAAAATCCAGACCAAGATTTTGTTTCAACCAACCAGTTGAGTTCTCTGTGAATGTGACTTTTTATACTCAACTGGTTGGTTGAAACAAAATCTTGGTCTGGATTTGTACATTCTGAACCTGAACTTTCAACCTATATTTTGTCCCCCAAGATGTTTCGAAAACTAAGTAAAGTCAGAAGATCATAGCTAGCTAGCTGCTTCAGCATCTCCTAAATAAGAAATGTGTTTCAGTAATATTTAGTGTAGTGACTGTCTGAGGCCAACACAATTTAAATATTTTTCTCTTATATACTGAAAAGGAATTTTCCATATATACGGGCCTCCCCTGCTAATGCATTCTTAACATGGAAGTTACCTTGACGTTACTTTTAGCTTCCTGAAAGCAGTGACTAAATTGGTGCCTTTTTTCCGATGTCCTTCGGACTGGAAATGCCTGAAATATCAGACTCTTCTCATGCAAAAAAAAAAAAAACCCTTCATAGCTGTGATGGATGGGCAGCTGTTAGAAGCACTTCAAGCACGAGCATCTCGTGGGGGCCAAGCACAACACGTCGACAAGTCGGTACTCGCACGCTAATGCAAATCACTGTTTCACATCAGGTGAATTGGGTTTATTCAAACTGATCCAAAATAAGCCATTAAGATGCTGTGAGCCTGTGTTCACTTACAACAGCCAATGAGCCAAATACTGTCCCACCTCCTCTTGTGCTCCCCTGGAGATAGATTAAGATCTCAAACACCTGCAAAGTATAACATAGCTATAAAAATGCGGCCATGGCACACAGAAGCAATAGGAATTACCACTGGTTAGGTTCAGCTGTAGATCAGGGAAATTTCTGTGTACCAGATGACGGCTCTTTGCTGTAGGTGTTAATTGTGTATCCTATGAAAACTCCTGAGAGCAATTTTAGGATATTTTAATGTGGAAGGCATAAGAGGAGCCAAAATTCATACAGAGGGGCCAACCTTATCATTAGCCAATGATATGTTTTGGAAAGGTGACTGACAGGGGAGGAGAACTCCAAGGGCCAATCAGCTTTGAGCTTGGGCTAGTGCCTCTGTGGCCCCACCCCTGTACACAGCTCCAGTATGATGCCTATCATGGGTATTGTAGTGACACCTTCTATTATAACTTCTATGATAAAATGAAGCAGTGAGTCTAATACTAGAAACATCCAGAATTTTCTAGACTGTGTAGGTCCCTGGATATTTCATGACCAAGTTTCTTAACATCTGACATTTTCCCAAACTCCAAGTGCAAAGTCACGCCTGAAAGACTATTAGAAATACAGGCGCATTGTATCTGCGCATCATGTCTGTCTTTGTATTGGGTGTCTTTTGAGGTAACTGTGTTAAAATCTTTACAAAGTATCTGTCCGCCTTGGATTCACAGTGCCGTGACAGGATATTAACACCAAAAACCTTGAAAAGCACCAAGACAAAGGCTAATGAGTCATGAATGAAAGAAGAGGTTAGAGGTTATTAGCGAGTGGTACCTCTCTAATATTCTCAGTTCCTTATCACAAAATGCAAAAGTCTCACCTGGAAGCTAGACTCTTGTTTTCTATAGCTATTTTCATTACAAGAATCTATCACCGCAATTATTTTTAACAGAGGGGTAATTACTCACTAGGACGAGTGTCTACATCTGTTCACTTGTGAATCACGATGATCCAGGCTTTAATGACGTAATGACCACATTCTTCTCCCACAATCCCAAGTGGCCTAGCCAAAGCGAGGACGATGGCCTACTTCGGCGAAGGTCAAGGGCCCATCCACGTGGACAACGTGAAGTGCACGGGGGCTGAGCGATCGCTGGGGGACTGCATCAAGGAGCCGGCGGGCTCGCACAACTGCCGCCACAGCGAAGACGCGGGAGTCATCTGCGACTACGGCCAGAGCGGCAGGGCAGACACAAGCCAAGGTGTCATTATTGCATGGTTTTATTTCACAATTTTCAAAAAATGTTTGCAAAACTAAATAGTATTAATAGGGTACTGCTTTACAATAAGGCTACCTGAATGGCTTATAATCAGGTTATTAACTGGGTTGTAGCACTTCAGTATTCAGTAATCAGTATTCAGTATTCAGATTACTTTATTTCTCCCAGAAGGGCATTCAGTTCCACAACCAACCCAGTACACATAAATAAAACTGAATGCAGAACAACATTCAAACATTAATATGCCACAGACAGCAGATCAGCATAAGGGTACAAGGACACAAGCAATGGACTCACTCTGATATTCATGGGTCTGAGTGAGAGAAAACAAACAAACAAATAAATAAAGGAACAGAAGAAGTTGTTTTGTAAATCATTAATAACACTGATTTTATTTTTATACGAGTTACTGGCAGTGGCAGGAGGGAGCTTTATTGTAAAGCAGCACCTTTAGTAGGGAGATTTTAGAAAACATAGCTAGCAACGAGCATTTTGCTTTATAAGCAGTCGAAGAGCAAATTTCCATAGCTCAGTCCCCTGGATACATTTTTATCAAATTTTCTGTGGACGTGGAGAGTTTTGGATATAACCAACCGCTTATAAAGCAAAATGCTCGTCGCTAGCTGCGTGTTTCTAAAATCCCTTCTTTGGATTGCATGAGGTCTGAGTGAGTTTTGGTTCCTGACACTGTAAAATGTGCTGAGGAGGCCCGTCTTTAGGTCTCATCTCCAAAACAACAAAACGTGGACTGTGTGAGTTTTGGAAATTTGCTCTTCAACTGCATAATGCTGAGCTCAGTACTGTAGCCAGAGAAATCACAAGCCAGACCTGTGCTACTGTGCAAAGTGAGGACTTTAGCAGTGCAGTTCTTAACCGGCTCCAGGTCAATGCCAGAGTCAGCACTTTAAGGAGGTGACTCTGCCCTGACATACATCACAAAACCAGAATGGTTAGAGCCGTGGTCGTTGAGGTTGGGCCATCTGACCCAGTAACAGCCCCTTTCTGTCTGGCTTGCGTGAGACCACGAATCCGAAATTCTCCATCTGATTACGAGAGCGTGACGGTTGGCAATCCTGCCACAGCTGCAAGCCTCACGTTAAAAAAAGAAAGAAAGAAAAGAAAAAAACGTTCCAAAAAAAACAAAAAAACAAAAACAATCGGCATATTGTTGGACGGAGATGAGGCGGAGGACGTGTCAAACATAGAGAACACAGAACCAGACACTGTTTTGGAGAATCTAAACATACATCGCTAGGAAAATAATCACTGGCCTGAGATGAGGTGTAGTGGTGGTCGGATTTAACACACACAGCCACATTGTTTAAGACAGATGGAGGGGATAATGAATAACAAACGGCTGAAAGCTCTGGGGCCTGTTTTTTAATACCGTCGCGTAGTCGGCGCCCTGTCACGCCTGTGCTCCCCTGTAGGATAGGTTAAACCGCGTTCTATACTTTCCCCATCTGGACAAACAGTGTGAGGTTCTCTTACGACTCACTCGAGAAGGATGGTGTGTGAGATAAAGGGGGGAGCTGGGACAGGTGTGTGGCGGATATTTCACCCGAAGCTCTCCGTGTAAAGAGAGAGGAGGAAATTTGGCGGTCATTCGGGGGCGGGCGGGCTTTCTCGTATATTGTTCTTAACGGAATAACGTAATGTTATGTAGCTTAGCGTGTGGTTTATCCATTAGCTCTTTACCGCATGAAACGTTTCCATGGAAGCAAGACTCGCTGTCTTTATATACGTTGGGTTTTGATTAAACTCTGCGATTTCAGAGGCCCGATTCTGTCCCCCTTTCCAGATCCTGTGCGCCCAGCGTGCGGAGTCCGCCATGTGCGGCCGCGGCAGAAAAGAATTATCGGTGGGGAGAATTCCTTAAGGTAAGGCTTTTGGAATGCATCGCAGATTAATCCGGGATGCCATCGTGAACGGGGGAAAATTCCATCTGGGCGGAGCGGATTTCAGCTCGGTGCATTGCTGCTGGTTTTGGATGTAATGCAGATGTTATGTTTAAGGAGCTCCGTGGCACAACATCAAGGTAAAAAAGAAGTGATGTGTGCCTTTGAGGTGAACCACAAGTTATGCTGGATGATGGGTCCGATTCTGCTCTCCAAGCACATTAATCTGTCAGCGGGAGCCGCATTGTTCGGGACGGACAGAAAAGGGAAAAGCAGGCAAATAAGAACCTCATGAGCTGACGTGGATGTGGTTGGCTCTACCCGCATCGTGTCACGTGACGGGAAATGTGCTTCTCCTCCTGAAGCTAGGGTGTGGAGGGGGGGTCTGCACACTTGAGCCCCCCCTCCACACCACCCACATAGTGCTGCTATAAATCTTGACTGGTCTGCGTGTGTGTGCGTCTGTGTGTGTGTGTGTCTGTGTGTGTGCGTGTTGCCTGTGTGCTTCCAGGGGCGGCTGGCCCTGGCAGGCAGCCATCCGGCTGCGTGGTTCCCCGGGTGACGGGCGTCTGGTGTGCGGGGCGACGCTGGTCAGCAGCTGCTGGATCCTCACCTCAGCCCACTGCTTCAAGAGGTGAGGGATGGAGTTAAACAGAACAGAACAGAATAGAATAGAATAGAATAGAATAGAATAGAATAGAATAGAATAGAATAGAATGTTTATCTTTGTACATATACGATGAAACTCTGTGTGAGTTCCTAGCAGTGCTACATATTATAAAAATTATTTTTAAAAGATAAGACAGACAGACAGACAGACAGACAGACAGACAGATAGATAGATAGATAGATAGATAGATAGATAGATAGATAGATAGATGACAGACAGACAGACAGACAGACAGACAGACAGACAGACAGATAGATAGATAGATAGATAGATAGATAGATAGATAGATAGATGAGTGAATAAAAAATAACATTTATAGCACGGTACTGTTGAATTCTTGAATCTGAATGGCCATAAGGGTGTTGGTCACTTTTCCTTAACCATACAACTGTAACGTTGTTTAAAATTCCAGATGGACAGCACAGTTTAAAATTAAGGGAAACTTAAAGGAAATTTTTAATTATCAGTTGAAGAAAGTTGTTCCACAAATAAATACATAATAAATCTGCTTCACTGTGCTTCAGGTGCTTCTCTACCGAATTAATATTCAGAGAAAGTTGGAAGTTTTGAGATTAAAGTTGGAAGTTTTGAAATTAATGTCAAAAGTCTTAAGATTAAATTCAAAATAAACTTTTGAGGAAAAAGTGGAAAATTAAAGTTTTTTACTTGAAGTTGAATTCGATGGACAGCTTCTCCTGGCAGACATGAGTCTTCCTTTCATGCAGAATGAACCCAAAAAGCCGCTGAATATGTCTGTGGTGTCGTCATGTAAGACGACTCCCTCATAGTCACTCGCTGGTTCCTACGTTTAACTTTCAATTGTTTTCGCAAAAGTTTATTTCGACATTAACCTCAAGACGTTTGACTTTAATCTAAAAAATCTGAAAATGATTTATAATTATTTTCCTTTCAGGTGACCCTAGTGCTCTTCTGTGGTTCTTCGTCTCTTCAGCCATGTGCTTAAAAAATTATTATTATTACAGTATTATTATTAATTATAACGCACAACTTATAATATATATGTGCAGTATAACGCTGAATAGTGAGCCTATTACTGAAAATACGGTTCAGAAGAAAGAAGTAAAAATTGGCTTTGGATAGGGGAACACAGGGCCGCTGTGCTTGGACACGCCCCCACTCGAACCCATGGCCCCGGCGACAGGCTTTTTAGCGGGGTGACGGCGTTCACTGCAGTCCGAAACCTCTCACGAATAGAAATGAACACCCGGCGGAGATTTCCTCTTCCCGCGGCCCGGTTTACCGTTTGCACTTATCTGGGTCATAAAGTGCCCCCCCACGGAGAGCATGGAGAGCAAATAAACCCTGTCCGCATGGGAGCGTTTCTGCGGGGATTCACGCGTAATGTGGCCGTTCCTGAATGGCAGAGCCCATCAGGGGATTGTAAATATTTGGGGGCCTCTCTGGGGATCATGGGGGGGGGCACGCAAGTTTGCTCACCAGCTGAAACGCTTCCACTTGCAGCCAACCTCAACTAACCCCCTCCCACCCCCCAACACACACACACACACACACACACACACACACACACACACAGAGCCCCTATTGGCTTTCCTCTACCTATGCGATTGCTAAATTATAGGCTCTGGAACAGTAGTAAACAGCACTCTGACAGACCCTAATAACTATAGCTATTTAGGATGGTCTTAGATGTGGCCGAGAAAGTGACTGTATTTATCTAAAAAAAAAGAAAAACTAAAACCTTCAGACGTGTTTACTTACGCTAAAACCTCTGTACCATGTGAGTTTCAACCTTATCTTCAATCTCAGGAAAAGAAATCTGTCACGGTCGCTTTGCGAAATAATGGTGGATTTTCCCGTTGAATCGCATTTTTTAAAATGAACCTGATGGAGGCTTCCTTAGCATTTAACGTATATTTATTCAGTATCAATCACAATTCCCCACACACCTGGTGAATCACTTATGCCTCTGTTTACTTAAGATCAGTGTTTATATTGTATTACTAAAATAATTTTTTTTTAATCATGGACATATTATGTAAAAACATAACCTGCATAGTGTTTTTTTACCCACATACCAAACACGAGTCTTGCTGCAGACGCGTTTGTTAGTTGACAATCCCTGAAGTCGTGTAGCTAGAGCACATTAAGAAAGTGTTTGGTTTCAACTTGGGTGCCGCACATGGCTCCCAATGTTTAGCGTTTCAAAACGGTTTTATGAAAATAGCCCGATGACAGACGCTCTGTGCAACATGACCGGGGACGTAGCAAAGTAAATGTCATATTATTTTTATGCATCTTGCCTCCATTTGGCTGCTGCCCAAGGATAATGAAACGACAGCCTTCGGGCAGTTACAGGCTGAAAACACCGTCGTCACATCAGACACGAGATTTGAAGAAATTACTTGATTTAGAACCTTGGTTTGTTGACATAGCGCCACTTTAGAGTTTCCCATCATAAAAATCAATAGCATTCACTTGTGCAAACATTACCTCTTCATGTGTCTCATACGATTCAGCACAGACCTTCTGTTGACTCTTAGCAATAGACGGAAAGGGTCTGAATATTGCTCTTTGAGGAAAACAAAATATAGCTACCAGGCAGCGAATTTATTTGAGAGGCGTCGAGCTTTTCTGTGCCGGACATCGCAAGCAACATTAACTGACTAGGTGTCCAGAAGTCGTTGACTCACCGCCATCCAACAGCAGGAAGCGGCTCTGATTTCAGGATGTTGATTTATTTCCGGAAGGATCCTGACAGTGCAACAAGCCACCCGCTTTTGGCGACTGCCGATTCCCCCTCTTCACCCCCTCTTTCCATCCATGGCCTGTTGGATGTAATTATTTTCCCACGAGTGCTGATCTGTGACAATTCAAAAACCACAAGAATGCGGAAGGGGCAGCAAAAACGCCACAGCCATGCTGGCAAACACGTACGTGGTCGATGCAGACCCTGGATATTCGCATCTGAAAGATAAATCTGCATCTCGCGAACATTGTTAACTCCCCTACGTGGGTGCCAGGGAATTCGCCAAGCGGAAATGATACCACGGAGCTCGTACCGAGTTACGTCTTTGGTTCATTCGAAACTCTGACCTCTGGGGGCCTGGAATAAATGCCCCCTATTACTTACAACACGATATGAGATCAGAGGATATTCTGTGGCAGAATGAGACGCGGTTCATTTTGTAAGCGAGCAGTCAGTGTAAATTCGGACGCGAGTGTGTGTTATTGATCTTCTGGCATTTGGGGAAGTTTGAAGTCTGTGACAAGGTTACAGGAGCAGGAAAATACCATATAGTTGTTCCGCAATTGGAGTTTTCATATGGGGTCGTTCATATTGCGTAGGATTAGAGGCACGCGTACATAATTTATTATACTGATATTTGATGTCCTTGTATTTGGTGATAAATAAATGATTCTGATTCAGTGACCTCAGCATATCATTTCCAGTCCACTGTTGTTTTTACTCAATTAAAAAGCAGTCATTACTGGTAACCGTTCATGTAAAAATAGAGAGTGCCGTAATAAAAGCACACTCCCATTCTCCCAGAGCCTGACACAGGTCTGCTTGTGGAGATGGGGGGGATTTTAGCGTCACTGTGTCATGTGACCCGCACCCAAGCCGCGACTCACATCATCCCCCTTCTCACACAGGTATGGGAACAGCACAAAGACGTACAAAGTCCGAGTGGGCGACTACCACATCCTGGTGCCGGAGGAGTACGAGACAGAGCACGCCGTGGAGGAGATCGTCCCCCACCCTAGCTACGAGGTCCACAGTAACGACTACGACCTGGCCCTGGTGAGGCTGTCTGGGCGGGAGGGCCGCTGCGTGACCTTCAGTCGCCACGTCCTGCCGGCCTGCCTGCCCGGGCGCAGGGAGAAGGCGGCCCGGACCTCCTCCAGCTGTTACATCACTGGCTGGGGCGACACAGGTAAGAAGCCCCGCCCCCTGGTAACCGGGTTCCCGAGTTCCCCGAGTCACGTGCGGGGCAGGCTAGCGTTTCAAGTTCCAGAGGCTCGCGCTTCGGGCCTTGCCAGCCCTTTCCTACCACGGCTAGCTAGACGGATTAAAGCGTTGCGATCCGAAGGTTCAGCGCATCTAATTCGGGAGCTTCAGTAACACATCCGTCTTCTTCTGCCATCCCGTCCAGCACATCCACAGAATAAATCCCTTAAATCTCAGAGCAGATGAGTCCAGGTTGGCTTCAACCTCAATTAAAAAGCAGTTTTGAATGACATGAGGCAGAGTGGATCTTTTTTTGGTTCTCCACCCTAAATATCACTAGGATTCACTTCTCTACTTGGCCTGACAGCTGAAAGACATGGAATTTGACATTTCTGTGTAATTTATTTCTACAAATCCAGATTTTTTTGACATTTTGGACAGACAAAGGGCTGTCAGCATGAAAATCTTTCATGGTAAATGCGTCCGCACCACTTTGACCTGCCAGAAACAATCTTACAGCTCCTGTCGCCTTCAAAATAATACTTTTTTTGGTTCAGTGGGTAACCCAGTGCAGATTTGTTCCCCTTCATAATGCAGCCGGCCTGAAGTTTTATTTATTTATTTATTTATTTATTTATTTATTTTTAATAATAGCTTTTTTTTTTCCAAAAAAAAGTATCTTGTTTTGGCTGTCGAAATGTGCACGCAATCATTATCCAGGGTCATATCCAAAAGGGCTGTCGTTGAACCAATGATTTATAATACTTTGAGGAATTTTCTAAGGATATATTAACTGTAATTTGTGACTGTGTTGAGAATTTGTGGTGTGGTGCAATTTGTTCATGCTGAATACTTTGTGTGTGTGTGTGGTGGGGCTGGAGAGGACTCAACATTTGAAGCCCTTGACATTTGGGTTGGTCAGATTGGATGAGAAGAATTGCGTTAAAGTATTAAACATGTTTCTACAAGCTATTGACTGTTCTGCCCCTGTGTTTCTTCACAGGGATATGCAGCATATGCGTGAAAGGCATCTGTCAGCTTTTTTGTTTGTTTTTCTGTATAGCTCATGTAGCTAATAAAAGAAACAGACTTCGTATAACACAAAAAAAACTTCTGAAAAGGTGCAGAATATATACAGTACAAACCAGTTAGACTGTACAAGCAAAATTACACTGCATAGTGTTTTACGTAGTGAAACTATTTAGCGTATATGATGAAACTATTTAGCGTAAATATCTTGCGCGGTGGCTGGTTTTTTGGTTCCCGTGCCCCGAGTGAGCTCGTGTCTCTCCCCAGGACGGGCTTATTCTAAGACTCTGCAGCAAGCCGCCGTCTCCCAGCTCCACAAACGCCACTGCGAGGCCCACTACCCAGGCCAGTTCACCACCCGGATGCTGTGTGCTGGAAACACGCCCTCAGAGCCCTGGGTGGACAGCTGCCGGGGGGACAGTGGGGGCCCACTGGTGTGTGAGCGGACCGGAGGTCGCTGGGTGCTCTACGGGGTCACGTCCTGGGGCTACTCGTGTCGGCTGCAGAACTCGCCCGGCGTCTACACCAAGGTGTCTGCCTTCGTGCCGTGGATCCGCCGCGTGTCGGGGCTGTGATGGCGCCCTAGGGGTCAGCTGAGTGTGGCGCGTAGGTGGGAGCAAGACCTTATGAACAAAAGGGTGTATACAGGGGGCGGGGTCACAAGGGAAGCGGCCCCGAGCTGAAAGCTGAATGGTTCACAGTGTCTGTCCCCCGTCAATCATCAATTCAAAACATATGATTGGCTAATGATAATTTTGGCTCCTCTGTATGAATTATGGCCCCTCTTATGCTCCAGCTATATTCCTTTACTACACATCAGCACTTCTCTGTTAAAGGGACCACATTCCGAATCCTAACAAAGGCACAGAACGGGGCGGCTGCCTGTCGTTTGTTTTTTCTTCTTCAAGCAAATGCCCACGGAAATAAGAGCGAAACACATTTTTAATTCCTAACATGAAGCGACAAACTTTGCACTTTAGGATTTAAAGAATTCATCGAAACAGTGTGCAGTTAGGTGATGGGAACATTACCTATTAAATAGGTATGCACAATAAAAGGTGTATTCAAGGACGTCTTCATTAAAATGTCAATTGTGTACTACGTTAACGTTAAGTGTCGCTTACTGTGCATTAAATTATGCTCTGCAGTAGACTGAGACTGCTTTGCTATGGTGCTCTTTCACTATGTTTAATGCAATAGTTTTGTGCAATACTTCAGGGATTCTCCACCTATAGATATCCATTATTACTAGTTTTTTTGAGAAAAAAACTGATAAATATACGTAAAATTATCTGTGAAAAGCGCGAAACAATTTGCATTATGAATTTCTAGTAACGCCGATTTGGTTACAACCGAACACGGTGCTATTGCAACTGCTTTTGTACAACGTCTTAGTTTTATATTACGTTTTTGAATGTATTACTGAACTTCGCAATGTATACTGCTTTTATAAAAGCCTTAACGTGGTATGTCAGTTTCGGATAAAGTGAGGTGTGTCGGTTAATGCGTGTTGTAAAAAGTACAAAAACAAATAAACATTTAAATGCAGTGCTGATATCGGTTTGTTAATTTGTTTTGCTTTGTGGGGATTAGAAAACAATTTTCATAACCAACTTAGAAATGAAGATTAATGATCATAATTTGATTCATTTTCATCACTGGTTTTAAATCATAGAAAACAAAATCGTGTTCTGCACAATAACTGCAAATATTATGTAAAATATACATCCAACTATTTTTTGTAACCACTTGTCCTATTCAGGGTCAGGGGGGGGTCCAGAACCTAACCCAGGATGGGGCACCAACCCATCACAGGGCACACTGACACATGCACAACTATGGACAATTTGGCAACTCTATATGTTTTTGGTCTGTGGGGGGGGGGCAGGGAGACTGAAGTACCCAGAGGAAACCCCACGATGACACGCGGAGAACATGCAGACTCCACACAGAAGGAGCCATGGTGGAGACTTGAACCCAGATCCTGGAGGTGAGAGGTAACAGCACCACCCCACCATGCCATCTCGGCCCGATAACGACCCGGCCCTTCCCCTGACTGAGGAGGGCTCACCTACCTGCTGACACGAGATGTTACGGCAGCACCTTGGTGGGAAGGAGCTCATGGAGATAAGCTGTGGCTTTCAGCTTCCTGTCCGCTCGAACATCTCCGCTGGATTAAGAGGACAATGAGAAGAGGTATAAACCCTGCGGAGGAAGCAGGAGTCACAAGCAAGGCAAGAGAGCCTGGGATTCATACCCTAGTGTCACAACATAAATTTAGGCTTTTATTCAAAGTGACATATATTTCTGTGAAAAAACAGGGTCATACAGTCCCTGGAGCAATTTGGGGTTGAGAGCCCTGCTCCAGGGTGGAGTGAGCCTAGAAATTCTGCCCACCCCCCCACAAAATGTCACCCTGGGCCTCCCTACCAAATTTGACCTATTTACAGGCCCCGGCAACGTGTTAGGTCCCCAGAATCTGCCAGGGTATCCACAGCCCTCCGACACCCCAAACTCAAGGCCCCAACAGTGAAACCATTCTTAAGTGGTGGGGTTTGAACCAGCAACCTTCTGACCAGAGACGCGGTGCTAGCCCACCAAGCCACTCACTGCACCCACTGACATGCAATCGCCTGCCATTGAAACCCGGTTCTGCGCGTAGAGCTTGCATGATCTCCCGCTGCTTTTTCCAGCCCCTCCAACTTCCGCTTTCAGTCCAAAGACAAGCAGTAAAGGTCACCTGACCCATCCAGGGTGTCCCCCTCCTAGCACCCAGGTATTCCAACTCACGCTGACCCTGTACTGTATAAGCTGCCAGAAGACGGGTAGGTGGAAACCTAATACTCACACAGGCAACAATTTACACCCACTGCTTTGTATTGAACCAGACGTAGCTCTACAACTTCAGAGGAATATCAAGTACGTGTTTGTCCTTCTACCGTGAAAGGATTTGATATGTCCTGGGTACGCCTGCGCTGCCGAGGAATGCATTCCGCCTTTTGCCGTCTGTTGCACTGCCTGCTTCCCACGTAACTTGGAAATTTTTGCATTTCCAGTGTGAAGCAGTGCAAACCAAGGCCTGTTCACAGCAGCACTTAGCACTACAGCTCCAAACAAAACTCACCGGCATGGCAAACATCCCAGTGTCCTCACTGTTGGCTGGACAAGCCGAATATGTTTACAGGGCACGGTTCTAAAGGACACTGTTTGCTCGGACGTGTGGCCCGGCCACAAAAGCCGGCACCTTCGCACAAGCATTCGCGGGAAGTACTGTCTGGCATATCCTATATCTAATGTCCTGCGTGATCCAAACATCTTCTGGCCAGAAAATTCAGCCTGGAGCGGAAAAAAAAAAAAACAACATAGCATAGTCTGCAGTTTTAATAGCAGAGGACGCTTCAAAGGGTAGCTTTTTATAAAGATGAGAGTGAGACGTGTCTGAAGCACAGGGCTGAGGAAACAAAAGCAAGAAAAGGTGGGACTTCACTAAAACGCTAAAATGAGATAAACACCGACTTGCTCAACAGGAAAGTTAATTCAATAAAAGAATGAATATAATTCATAAGGCATTGGGGTTAATGGAGGATTTTTATAATGGTTTAGGGTTAGATGTATGGTGAATACTAGCAAAAAATGTTCTAAAAAATGCAGCATTAAACACCATATGGTTACACCTTTTTAATGGTGCCTTAAAGTACGATACTATGTATATATTATGATAGTTTTAAGTGTCTTAGTCTCTGATTGTTTTCAAGAAATTCTGACACTTTCTTACCCCAAAGGTGTCCAGTCTAGGTGGAGTGATGTTCCTATCTTACTCGTAATGTGATTTCCTGTGATGTAACCTGTCCCCTCCCCCGTGCCTCCTAGGTTTTTTTTTATTTTTCATAAATCCCGTAAAAAAACTCCAGGTTTAAAATTGCATCAAACAATTTTAGCTGAAGGCCCTGCGCTTCAAACCCGTGTAAGTTCCGTGTACTGAAATCCCCCGCCTTTTTCCGAGTACTACAGAAATGTACGCCCGTATTTTCCACTTTTCTTAAAAAGTTGGCAAAGGTTTACAAAAAAAATAAAATAAATCAAAACAGAATAATGTTAGTAATATGGAACAGACAGGGATGATCATGCTCTCTGTTCAAACTGCAAAATACCTTTAAATCTTTATGAAACCAACTGAAGTAAATACATATTTAATTAACAAGCGCAAAAAATGCACAGTCCAGTAACCAAGTATCTCCAGCGTGAAGAATACAGGAAAAGACTCTCCTCTAGATAAAGTAGCGCTCTTTGCTGGCAGGGATCTGTCCCGAGCCATCTGCGGGCTCCACTGTGGTGACATCCACAGTGTCACCGCCGGGTGCCAACACCGGAGCTTCGGCGCCTCCGGCGAGCGCTCCCGCAGGATCTGGCTCGGAATGCGGCGCAGTAAATCGTAGTTTAGCACGCCCGAGTGTGACACCAGCAGATAAGCCACATTTTAGTAGGTAGCCTAAAAAGCAAAACCATAATATACTTACATCTATATATATATATTTATAGTGACTAAGTGTGTGTGTGTATTATTTGTTTATAAACATCACCAC
>JAODJU010000050.1:771449-790937 GCA_026776725.1 Gnathonemus echidnorhynchus | reverse complement strand
CCCCCCCCCCCCCCCCCGCCCCCCCACGGGGGACACGCGATATCTGCTCTCCACAGGTTCCTGTACTTGTGACACCACATGCCAGCACATGGAAACATTAAAACGAGGCCTTTGTTTTCCTGAAGAGGTGTTTAAATCCAGGTCGGGTTTCTGTGGTTCTTTTTTTTTTTTAATTATTTTTCCATTTTTGTGTTTTTTGGCAGCCGC
The DNA here is from genome assembly GCA_026776725.1 of Gnathonemus echidnorhynchus. Classification (NCBI taxonomy): domain Eukaryota; kingdom Metazoa; phylum Chordata; class Actinopteri; order Osteoglossiformes; family Mormyridae; genus Gnathonemus; species Gnathonemus echidnorhynchus. The sequence goes on along the minus strand of JAODJU010000050.1, from coordinate 790,730 downwards.
ATTTGAGGGTCGCTGGAGTCCTGTGACGAATGGGGTCCTCGAGGCTCCTGGCGCTCCTCGCTATCTGACTTTCTGCAGTTCCTCCCGCAGCCAGGCTGGCAGCGGTTGGCCCAGACGATGCAGAAGCTTGGACAGCTCGATGTTGTGGTCCTTGTAGTACTTGGACAGGAAAGCCCTGGACTGGGGAGACAAGGGGGACAGCAGAGGGTGGGTCACTATCTGCCTTTGAAGGAATTTCAGCTCGGTAAAACTTTATTCATCTCCGTGGGGAAATTCTGTTTTCGCTCATCCCTTTTTACTCTCCAGGAGACACGTTTGGGGGGTTTCAGAGAGCGGGGTCAACCAGCATCCGGCGGCCCGGGAGCAATTGGGGTTAAGGGCCTTGCTCAAGGGCCCAACAGTAGCATCGCTCTGACAGCCAAGGGATTTGAACCAGCGACCTTCCCATCACGGACACAGAATCCTAACCTGATGAGCTGCACGCTGCCCAGAATCTCAAACACTTATATCACGACCCTTAAATGGGTTTGTGGACTATGAACGGATGGAGAGACAGATGGACACAAGCAGAAGAAAATGCTTCTACAATATTTACATGTCTTTATTTTTTATTTTCAGGGTTAGCATGTCAAAAAAAAGTATCTTCTTTAACAGTATAGTAATAAACATTACAATAAATATCTGTCTCTTCACTACTGTCCCATTGCTAGGTCAAGATTTAACCCAGAAGCTCTGTAAGATGACAGGAAAGAGGGGCGAGGTGGACCGGGCCGAGGCGACAGGACAGTGAGAAGTCTAGAGTCTGTACTTCCCTCATGACCCAGTCTTAAGTTCTGGCTCCCCTTGCTTGAGCTGAAGCACACTGTAATTACTGACAGCGTGAAGGCAGTACAGAGATGTGTGGGGCGGGGGGGGGGGGGGGATTGACAGCACAGCTGCAGAAGTCTCAGCCAGCTTATCTGCCGGTCAGTGCATGCCTTCAGAGAAAGGCCATGGATCTGCACGGATAGCGTCACGGTCCCTGTGGTCGCTCCTCCACAAGCCGGGCGGGATCTCTCTCCGCTCCTCACGGCCGTCATTTGCTATGCATTGGATGAGCCGGTTCTGTCCAGGGACTGATCCTTATCTGCTGCCATTCTTTTTTTTGCTTTGGGGGGGCTTCGACGGAAGGGGCAATATGACTCCTCGTAATTAGGTTGTAACACCCCCCCCCCCACACCTGCCTCCCGGTGTACGATTTTTCTGCCAGATGCTCTTCTCCTCGGGGAATCCTCACCATGGCGATGCCAGAATGTCACATTGCAGCATTGTCAGGAAGTCAGAAATGCCCCAAGTAAGAAGTTCAGGGGCACTTAAGGAGAATTATGATTGAGTTTTTAATTAGTGAAATACATATTGTTTTCCTAGAGGACTGATAACTGCGTAAAATTAAATACAGAGAAACAGGACACTAACAGTTCAGCTGCAGAAAAGCAGAAGGTGAACTTTCACATGACTGGGATGCAAAATGAAAAGAAGTGAAATGAATATTATCAGACATGCTACTGTTTTATATATATATGTGTATGTGTGTGTGGATTGTATTTAAATTACATTGTGGGGACCAAATGTTCCTCATTTGTGTTTGTGTGAGAGATTACAGAACTTTATTCAACTGTTGCTCTAGTTACTTATTTAATCGTCCAAAGTATGATATATGTAACATTATTTGTTTATAAACATCACCGCAGAGATATCCACAATAACCAGGCAGTATTTATATATATATATATATATACACATACACACACACATACGCACGCACGCACACACACATACACACACACACGCACACATACACACACACACACACACACACGCACACATACATACACACACACACATACATACACACACACGCACACATACATACACACACACGCACACACACACACGCACACATACATACACACACACGCACACACACACACACACACACGCATACATACACACACACACACACAACTGGAAAATATTAAGAGACCTCTGTATAATGTTTGAAAAATCTGCATTTTTAAATCCTGGTTTAATCCTGGTTCTGCTGGCAGAGGCTACACTGTGCGACAGGCTGCTTCCAGGCTCAAAGTTTCTGAGACAGCAGTACACAAGAACGAGGTGAAGCAGGAGACAGTGATGATGACCAGAAACCAGCCAGGCAGAGGGCAGAAGCGACTTTCTAAGGGCAGAGATGACTGTCAGCTTATCTGGCAGTGTCTCATGAATCAGAGGACGACCTCAAGTGACCTTCCAAAGGATTGGGAAACATTAAGTGCAGGTGTGAAGTGCACTGCTAGGACAGTTTGTATCAGGCTCCTAGAAGCAGGACTGAAGTCCCATAAAGCAAGGAAGAAGCCCCTCATTAATGAGAAGCAGGGAAGAACCAGGTTGAAGTTTGCAAGAAAAAATATGTAGACACACCCATAATCAGAAATGAGTGAAACTGAAAATTTTGCAGAGGTCTCAATTTTTTTAAGAGCTGCATATACGTAGGGATTAATACATGAAAAGCTATATTTACACACAAACACACATACACACAATATATATATATATATATACAAACAGGTTAATGCATGACAAACTGCATGTTTTTAAACACACAGCTCCAGAGGCAAAGAAGCACCTGACGCACAGCGGAATGCGTTTAAAACCGTATGACGTGCGACATGTTGAGCACTAGACCCACCAGGGTTACTACACAGGGTTACTACTCACAGTGGTACCTAAATTAGTTCCACATTTACAAGCTGAAAATGCATTTATTAGTAGGACTACTTTTTTCTGCCAACAATTGAACATTTGTTTAGTGTTGGTTCATTTTAAATGATTTTGTACTTTTGGCATTTTAAGCAATGTTAGAATTAAAGATTATAACAGCGCATTGATTGACTACTGTGATTTACTGGCTGGAACTACATGTGCGTTTATAGGAAATTAATCAATACCCTCCTGACCAATCAGATTTGAGAATTAAAGAGTGTTGTGGTATAAATATATATCAATTCCAGAATTTCCGCCTGGGATCAATAGTCTTGTTTTATCTTAAATACTTAAATAAGCAAAACTTTGAGATGTGTTAATATCTTTAGTACTTCTCAGCAAATGGACACACATAGCAAAATAACTTAGCTTAGCACTGGTGTGACTGTATTCTAGGAAACCCCTGATCAATCAGGCTGCTTTATAACGTTCTGATGGGCCCTCTAGACTCATCAGTGGACATCGTTATTCTGTGCGATTCCACGCCCCCGACACTCCACAGACTCCACAATTACAACAATCAAAGTCACCAGGCTGAGTGAAATCGCACAATTAAATTCCCTCAGGTAGCTGTAAGGCCAAGCAGACATTTCCGATAAAATAATTGCATTAACCCATGCTAGCTATTACTGTATTTTGTTGGATTTTCCACTATTTATTTTCTTCACCTTTCACCTGGAAGCGTTATATCCAGGGGACTACATATACCCTCTTTCAGTCGTAAAGTAGTTTGACAAAGCTATTAGCGAACCACACTGCCAAGAAAAGAGATTCAGTTTGGCGGAGAAGGAAATAAGTTAATTAGCAGTAGGTCGGGTTGGACTTGTTTTCCATGGGAAACAGTCTACTGTACTCCCACTAATCAATAAACCTTTTAAATTTTAAAGCCCCTTTAAAAATGCAGTCTGCTTTTTTGGAACCTGGTGACAAGCCTGGCTCTCAGCCAGCCCCTAACATGGCCATGGGACTGTAACATGCGACACATCCGGAGCTGGGAAAGACCTGTTAAGTACGGATTCTTCATTTATCTTTTGTTTTCTGTCGGGCTGTTTGTTAGGGAAGGGCAGGACACGTGCTGAAAAGGAACGCGAAAAGGCGATGTTTTAACGTTTAAATATTTTAAATCGCTAAAATATACAGATTGTTACATTTAAATAATGCTATATACATATTTATGGAATTAATACTACCTCATATGGGGGGGGGGGGGGGATAATGCAAATGAACTTATAGGGAAAAGCTACTGCAACATTTTTCAAACGACAAAGAATTTATTTAAATGTTTTTAAAAAGCAGACGTTAACTGTAATACTGGAAATGGTAGTAACCACATCTGGGGTTTTCGTTTTAATTATTGAAAAACTTCCTTTATGTAAGACAACTGTGAAAACAAAACAAATCTTTTTTTTTTTTGGAGACATTATGCCAATTTGTCAAATTAAGGGCTCTTTTTTTGAAGGTTTTTATTTTATGGCTTAAAACAAAGGCCCCCCATTCTCAGCAACAAGGTCTGTATGTAAACTGATACCTTTCAGAAGGCTTAAACAACACTCAAAGGATACTTGAAATGCAACTCTTTCTCTACAGCCGTTTCTCTGTAATTTCCATGCAGTTTCAAGTTAGTCAATGCCCACAATTTCACAGGCTCTCCAAATTCTCTATTACTACATTCTAATGTACTACATTACAGTACATAATATTTATATTACTGAATTGCTGATTTGCTATATGCTTGGGTTTAAAGGCATAATCCATTTAACATCTGCATGACTAAGTGGTAGGATACAGTAGGGGACACACAATGCTGGGTGAAAATGTGATTGAATCCATCAGATTTTATCCCGGCCCAAATGACTTTCTGATTCCGGAAGAAGAACGAGCTTTAGAGATGAGTCACCGTCTAACTGCCACTTGTTGCAGAGAGAAGCAAAAAGTTAACTAGCAGGTATGTGCTATATTGAATAAGCTGCTGGATAAAATCTCTCTGTCTGTCTGTCCGACTTTCTGTGTGTCGGTTGGTCTGTTGATCGGTCAATTCAAGACAAATTTTTAATCAGGACCAACGGAATTCACTGGGAAATTCTGTCACGTACTCAGAAACTGTTCACATTCTTTCGTCAAATACAGAGCAAGCAAAACAGAGCTGTGATTTTTAGCGCGAATGGTGAGATACCTCAGCGGTCATGGGGGGGTACTTTCGTCCTTTGCTCTTCCCCAGGCATTTTGTCTTCCCGCCTTCTAGCAGCTGACACCAAAATCCCTTCTGAGGATCGAACCTGAAAAAAAGGCGGCGACAGCTTTACCCACACTGGGACCGACGGGATCAAAAAATGATTACGTTAATCCAGTACTTCTCACATCTGGAGGATTTTCAGTGTTCGTCTGTCTGTTTTTTTAAGGCCCTTGGCATTTCGGCATCTGCGCGAAAGTCGGCTGAACTTTTTGCTAATCGGCAAAAGAGATCCTCACACTGAGTTCCATTCTCTCAGGCGTCCACATAGCTAAGCATTGAAAAAATGGTTAACACTTCCCAGAAAGACTATCTTTACAATATCTTTAGCATGAATCAGAATAGCTTAAAGAATACCGGTACGATACACGAAAGATTCACCTCCCGTACTCCCTGATACTCCCTGACAGTCCACACAAACTGAGATATCAGCATCTTTGAAAACGCGGCACCTGTTTTTTCGACCAACCAGGATAGTGTGGAGGTGGAGCTTGGATAACAGGAAGTGGCACTTCTCAGCATCTTTGAAAACGAGGCACCTGCTTTTTCGACCAATCAGGATAGTGTGGAGGTGGAGCTTGGATAACAGGAAGTGGCACTTCTCAGCATCTTTGAAAACGAGGCACCTGTTTTTTCGACCAATCAGGATAGTGTGGAGGTGGAGCTTGGATAACTGGAAGTGGCACTGGCCAAATGCTCTGGGGAGTTCCACTTTGCGAGAGGCCACGTTCAGACGAGGCTAACCGGAGTGTAGCACTGGATATTAATAAGCGCCTTGCGTATCCCATGATTGATGGACCCGTCGGGCTCGTGCTTGCTGAGCTGGCTGTCGGCTGACATGGGAGCAACGGCGACAGAGCTTCCCGGTGCTGAGATAAGCAGCTATCTGATATCTGTATTACTGCCCAGCACCACTTCCTAAACATCCAAACGGCCCCTTCCATCTCACCCCGGGGGCATCCCAGGTGACGCATCACTCACGCAGGCGTGGGCCCTCGGGGAATTCCTGTACGCACACTGGAATTGAAACGGATGCGAGGCTCTGTTCAGCTGCGTGTCATCCGAAGCTTTTTTTTCCCCCCCTCGCTGACCAATAAGGTGTGCCGTTTGTTAATTTTTACAGTCGGGGGCAGTGTCTATCAAAGCCCATGAGAATGGGACTCTTTATACTCAATTGGTTGGTTGAAACAAAATCTTGGTCTGGATTTGTACTTTCTGGACCTGGACTTTCCGCCTCTGCATGTAAACTTCTGCATACATGTCCAACCTAGCTGCAGTGAGAACTGTAAGATGGGTGATTAAAAATGTGTATTGGGGAAGAAGATGCCACCCTGGGCAATTACCAGTATCAGCCCCCGATCGAAGAGTGGGGGCTTGATGTTTCCTACTGGCTTACTTAACCATGTGAAAAAAATAACCAAGACTAGTAAATGAGCTCATTTAATTATAACAGCATGAAGGATCATCCAACTCGAATGCGGATAACTCACGTCAAAGCCTGAGAGTAATTGTAATATGGAGAGACTCCTAAGAACTTCTGAACTTCATCCATGACAGCAGCAGGGTCGTTTCTCAACTGCTGGCCGTCGATGATCAGAAGCTATGAACACGGGGAGGGGGTCACCGATTAGACTGCAGAACGGCTGAGATTTGTGCATTGCAATAAATTATCCCCAATTATTTTTTTTACAGCTACTTTCACGTAGTACACAATTACAATTTAATAAACTGGAAGGTTTAGTAAGTTTAGTAACGACTTAGATCATTCCAGGCACACCTAATATGTTTGGAAGTTGAGAATACTGAATGTAAATTAAGAATGTGTTCTTCACCCTGGCCCACCAGTAGGGGGCGGTGTGTTACCTGGCTAGGGGGGAAGTAGGTGAGCCATCGCTCGAGGTGGGTGGCATACAGGCCTGGGACAAGGCAGCGGCTTTGGAGGGAGCGCAGCTCAGCCGGGAAGTGGTGTCCTGCGGAGATCACCTCGTAGAAGCTGTATTGGAGGGCGGTGCGGTCCTCGTGGGCCCTCTGGTGCTACAGGGTGGGGGGGGGGGGGGCACCCACAGGGGGCTGTGTTTAATCATAGGCTTTAGAGAGTGCATAGAAAGCAGCTGTTTACCGCGACAGGCCACAAGCGTCCCCCCCTCACAGGAGATTAATCCCCGCTAGCGGAAGACCGATGTGTCTGGGAATCTTGTCTATTAACAGAAGGCGCAATAAAAGAGGAGCTCCGCACTACCACGACAAGCCGGAAAGTCATTTATCCTTTTCGGATCCCGCTGTTCGTTATCCGAAAAGGGCGCCCACGCGTCCCTGGGAACAAATGCGAGGCGAAAACCCGGTACGGATTCGCATCGGTCTCGGCGGATCGATACGAGACCCTAGCAGGTGCTGATTTAGATGGTGGCAATTAAGGCAGAGACAAAAACTCATAAGTGAGCAGTAAGTCAATTAACGCCCGAGGCCACGCCCCTTTCCACGCTTCCAGGGGGGACGATGGAATTCATCTCGAATGAAGCCTCATCCATTAACTGCAGGAAATTGAAGAGACAGCTTTTGGTGAGCGCAGTGCTCTCTCAGCAGTAATAATTGCACGCCGGGCCCGCAGGACATGCTGTTGATGAGATTTCTCTCCATTCCTCGGTCCCACCTCGCCCCCCCCACTCCCCCCACCTCCGTGCTGAGCGTGCCCGAGTGTCACATGGGGGGAAACCAGAGCAATGTGTGGGGGTGAGGCTGATGCGGTGGCAGAGAAAGCTATCGATCACGACACCGTTTGCAAATACCCCTGATATGACTTTCCTTATGTCTGTTTTTACAAACTCAGTGTGTGTGTTGTATTATTGGGGATTGTATCGTTCCCGAGAACAATATATTGTACCAGAATAGCTCCAGAATTGCTACACACCCATTTAATGATTAACGCTGTTGAAACTGAAATTGAAGTTGGAATGCAATTGAAATAATTGAAATTAAATTTGAAATGAAGTTAAACTGACACTGAAGTTGCCTTACATTTGTAGGGTTGTGGGTTCAAATCCCACCCCTGGGTCTGTGTGCCTGTGTCAGAACACATTCCCACCACGTCCAAAATCAATCTGGTAAACTGGAGCCTTTAAATGGTGTGTGAATCAGTGCTATTACGGTTGTGGTTTTTTGATTAAGTTTTTAGTATATTATTTAAAAATTTCATTTGAAATTCAGTTCAGTTTTAATTAGTTTTCAGTGTGGTTTTATTAGTTTTCATTTTAAAGGTAAATTTCTGTTTAGTGTATATTTTAGTTTCGGTTCAAGATTCAGTATTTTTATTTCTAGGGCGAAACCAAACGTTGCAAAGATATTTTATGTGTCTGATCTTTAGAGAATCCTACATCACTACACAGTGCACATTACTAATTTCCTCAAAAGGGGCAAAACATGTTGTTGGTATTATTAAAAGGTTATTGAAAACAAACAAACAAACCATTACTTTAGCTAAATAATATTAAGAATGGGAACTGGACGTTGAGGTTTGTTTTTATTTTATTTTAGTTCGTTTTGGAAGCAATATTTATTGTCTCCGTTTGGTCGTAGCGTTTATTTTATTGTCATATTTTACTTTATTTCCGTTTTCGCTTCCGGCTTGAGATTTCTGTAACGATAATGACCCTGGTGTGAGTATGTGTCTGCCAATGGACTCATGCCACCTACAGCGTCCCACGTCTCACACCCAGAGCTTTCTGGGACAGACCGCCCGCTCACCGTCACCTTGTACTAGATAAACTCTAAAGACAAAAGAGTGATGGATGGTCATCTATGTGTAATGTCAGGCGCAATGCTTAATCTTAGCTCTGAAAAATGTGAAGTTTAAACAAATTTAAAAAAAAAGCACTAAGGTTAGACATCATCAATTGTGCTCCAAGTACCAGTTCAGCTACTAGCTTTCAGGCATTCCTAGAAATGAATTATCAATTAAAACCAATGGAAAGCCTTATGGGAAAACGATGCGAATGAGACTTTACACGTGGGGAATATTATGGTCTGTAAAAGTCTATACCGAGGGCCTGACCTTTCCTTAGGAGACCATTCTGGAAAAAAATGGCTTTCTAGCAAACAGGCCACTCTGGGCACGGCTGCCATTAAGCCTCAACACAAAGAAATCAACACTAATGCTGCCCGGGGGCTCCGGGAGAGGAGGAGAAAAACATGGGGGGGGCCCCCGGCTCTCCCCCCACACCGATCTGGGGACTTATAATTTCAGCTGATGTATTCTGGATAACAGCAAGTCAATAAAAAACGCAGAGCGTCGAAGTTGAAACTGAGGTCAACTCTATTTTTTTGCCACCCCCTCCCAAAACACATGCCTGCATGAGACAGAGTGTTAAGAAGCCTGGGTGTTCAGATCTGGGGGGTTTGTGGCTCTGACCGCCATTATTACGCTAGCTCTACCCTATTGGATGCCATCAGTCACATGACTCAGAGAGTCCAGGACCCCGTGCTAAGTCATCCAGCACGTGCCCAACCACAACGCTGAATTCACACCCAAGGATTAATAAAACCCAAAGTGGAGACTTCGGCAAGCTAACCAAATTTTTTACAGAACGGTCATATCTGTGCTGATCGTCACCGTCGTTCACTATCAACGCAAACGGAACAATCCTCTCGAGGATCGTGGTGCTTTGATTAGCAGAAGGAGCTTGAGTAGAAGCTGAAAGCAGTGTGGGGGAGGTGTGCTTTTACCTGGTACCAAGAGTAAGCTCTGTCCGAGGGGTTGATTAGCAGCGTAATGATTTTGGCTTTGGGCAGCAGAGCGGCTGCCCGCTTGGGAGAATCCTCAGAAGGGAAGTAGTTGGCACTCTTTTCAAACAGGAAGTCGGTGGTCACGTTCGAAGGGATGGGGAAAAACTCCATATACCTGTGGGACGAAAAAAAAAATGCTTAGCCAGTAGTACAGGATCGCGGGGAGCCTGGAACGATTCCCAGAAAGCACAGGACGGCAGGCGTCACTGGGCACGCTCACACACAGCAGCGCACGGGTCTGATTTAGGGACCGGAATCTGCCTAAGCGCATGTTTTTTTAAGCTGGAGGGGAAACCAGAGTCCCTGGAGGAGACCTGCATGAGCGTGGGGGAGGACATGCAGACTTCACATACACAGAGTGGGGCAGGGGGAAGCCCCCAACCCCAACCGTAGATATGGGGGCCATGTTAACATACATATGCATATGCAGACATACATATTATATCTTTGGGTTGGGACTCAGAAGGTTGCTGGCTTAAATCCCCATGGTTGGCGGAGGGACCCCACCATTAGGCCCCTAAGTCCTTTAACCCCATCTGCTCCAGGGTCTGGCTGACCCTGCTTTCTCCTCGACGCCGGCTTAAGTGTCCTCCTGGGACGCTTTTCCAGCAGCCCTGATCCTGAAGGACGTCTCCCATAAATGCTGAGCACTCACTGGCTGCTTTTTCTCTGGTCAAGCTTTTCCAAAAACATCTCCACTGTGTTTAGGTCAGATAGCCAGGTCATGTGATTTAACACTGTCGGCAATCTATCTATCGCATTTTTCCCCCCTCAAGTTTATTTACTCCATCCATCGGTGCCACTAGAGATTTTGGACCCCATGACACAAATATATTGGCCCCCCAACCACAAACCAATTCAATTATGTTTCAGTTTTTTTAGGGCCCCTGTCACTTGGAATCATGCTAACTCCCTCGCCCTTTACAGCACCCCTTTATCTATCTATCTATCTATCTATCTATCTATCTATCTATGCACACAGTCATTATAATTTGTGAAAATTGCACACAAATATTGTCATAAGCCTCTATCTGTCGTCTTATTACTTTAAACCACTAATAAACTCTTCTGTAGCATCTGGAGCCCCAGAATATTTGGATGAAGCTCCGTGTTTGGGGCATCGCAGCCACACATCATGACCTGGTCATTTCCGTTGGCAGGCTAACGTCGTTCACTAGAGCGGCGCGAGGGCAGCCCACGCCGGCATTAAACGGCCCGAGACAGGAATTACCGATCACCGTGACTGTTCAGTCTGTTCCCCAAGCATTCTTGCCGTGCGCCGGCCAGGAGCAGATGAGTTAATACGTCCCCGTCTTCTTGCAGCTGCCGTCTACGGTGCACGGTGGATGTGCGTTCAGCCTGAACAAACCTCTGATTTACTGCCCAGCCCAGTTTGCCTTCGGGCCCCTGCACTCACGCAGCCGTTCCCAGCCGTCCTCCCTGGATCTTTCGCTCCTTTTACTCCCTTTCATTAACATATGTTTTACTTCCAGTGCCGCTGATTTCTGTTTATAAATCGCCTTGCTTCTACTCAATAGAAAATAGCTTAAATTTCTCATTTGAATCTGGCCCTGGTTCTGTCAATTTACATACCCTTCCTGTGTTTTCCTGCGTGTGCCGGTTTCCTCCCACAGTCCAAAACACAGGCGCAATATTTACATTTACATTTAATTTATTTAGCAGGCGCTTTTATCCGAAGCGACAAACATTCTTTTTGTTTGAGAGAGCGGGGACAGCCAGTCCCTGGCACGGCTGGGGGGGTTAAGGGCCTTACTCAAGGGCACAATGGTGAAATACTTACCCAGCCCACAATATATTTGTGAATCGCATATCTGACTGTGACCATGTGAATGAATGGAAGTACAGTCATTCGTCACTTAATGTGGAAACATTCTGAGGAATGCGTCATTAGACAGTTTCATCATTGTGTGATCATCACAGACTGTACTTACATGAACCTAAAAAACACGAAGGATTTATGGTATAGCCTAAAAACGAAAAAAATTATAGTAAATAAGTAAATGAGTAACATAGTTGCTTTTTATCATTACCAAATATTATGCACTGTACATAATTGCATGCGCAAACCTTTTATACGACTAGCGGTTCAGTAAGTTTGCATACACCAGCATCACCACAAACAAGTGAGAAATGTGTTGCGCTATGACGTTACGACAGCTACGACGTCACTCGGCGATAGGAATTTCTCATCTCCATTATCATCTATTGCCGCCACGTCGCATAAGTAGTCCGTCGTTGACCGAAACGTCGTCATGCACCGCATCAGTGTATGTAGAGATGCATTGTGATATACTGATTTGCACAGCGCCCCCAAGGGGACAGGGCTGGAAATTTTTCTTTCGAAACAGTTCTGCCTTCTCCCGCAAATTGTTTTGCGTTTACTCACTTAAACTTTGGTCACAACAAATCCATGGGAATTAAGCATTAATACAATATCTGTGTATATTAGACTAAATTCAAAGTAAAAATCAATCGGGTGATCCATTACCGTTGGATCTGTGGGAATGGGCGGCACAGCAAAAGGTCACAAGACAGGGTTGCGAGGGAACGCAAGAACATTTGCGAGAGAACACAGAACTGTCAAAAAAAATATTTTGCAACCCTGTCACTTTAGGGGCGCCACAGATTTGCACCTAGTGCAAATCAAATCAGACAGATGATTCAGAAATGAACTGAGAAATGGATTGAGATTAACTCTCAAAACCTAGGTGGTAAATATTTGAATGTCTATTTCTCGAACGCACAAAACCGACCTGTTCATAATCAAGGCTGCAAAACTTTGTTTTCGCTGTTCTTCGTCCTCTGCCCTGATTTGTCCTACTAAACCTTCTTTCTTTATTGATTGCGACACGCTGCATAATATTCCTTGATATCACCATTACCCTGCTCTGCTGAAGTACGTCAAGGCTCTGCTTTCTTTGGGTCTATTTCCCTGCTCAGCGGACGCCTTCAGCCTTTTCCATATCTTGTCCTTCCATTCTGCTGTTGATTACAGACGGTAATGAACTAAATACCCATTACACGCCATCCTAATCTTTAAGAAGTACTCTCAATACCACTGCCATGCTAAGACTGTTCAAGGGCCCTCGGGGGGGGGGGGGGGGAGATTCTGCGTGATCAACACTTATTGGAAAAGGCTACTTAGAACCTCAAAAGGGGGGCACAATCAATCACATAGGCAAACGCCCCCCCCACATGTGCCGGCTCAATACTCCTCTTAAATTTATTGTTGGCTTTGCTGTGCCTGGTGAGCGTGAATATTCCCAGCTCACTATTGTGTATGGTTTCAGCGTGCAATCCATGTGTATCTGTTCACCAGCGCACATTTTTAACACCAGCACACCACCATTTTAAGACCATTTCTGTGGTATAGTGACAACCAAACTAATTGCCGATTAATGCATTCTTCATTTTCTAGAATGTTTTCCCCCCCAATTTGCTCTATGCACAGCGAGGACCCTGGGGTGTCTAGGTTAATGCCAGACACCTCTGGTGCCAAAATATGGCTCTCCTCCCTCTTCCCTGCTTCCGCACTATGTGAGTGATTACATTTGCTCTGGACAATAATAAATAAACACACAAACTCCCAAATGGGTATTTGAAACATGCTATGGCTTAAAAGAGACTGGTATATTGATGATAGAATATTATGAAAGGATATCCATTTATGTGAGAACATCACCAGCCAGTGATAGCCTGAGCCATAAGATTACAAAAATAAACTGATACATAAGCAAAACATATAAGTAGAAACCATCTGGGAAATATACATGGGAAAATCTAGTCTGTAATTGCTAGAAAAATGTGCATAATATAAAAGTTAGTCATCAGCTGGGAATGGAAATATTGTAGTATACCAGACTCAACATGACATAGATAGATAGATAGATAGATAGATAGACAGACAGACAGACAGACAGACAGACAGACAGACAGACAGAAAGGAAGGAAGGAAGGAAGGAAGGAAGGAAGGGAAGTAGAGATTTCAGGTCAAGAGAGTACAAATTCAGACCAAGATTTTATTTCAACCAATCAGCTGAGTATAAAGAGTCACAGTCACAGAGTCCTCAGCTGGTTGGTTGAAATAAAATCTTGTTGTGAATTTGTACTCTCTGGACCTGAAATCTCCACCTCTGAGAGATAGATGACGGACGAATTGATGGACGGAGGCTTTTTTCATCTCCGAAGGGAATTTCTGAAAAGTAACGAATGGCCCGTACCGGGATTTAACGCGCAACCTTGCCGTGATTAGCACCTAATCGGCCAAGCCGCTTTCATTAAAGTTCTCTAACTTTATGCTAGTTTCTGAGCTTAATATAAGAGTTTGTTATTTTCTTGTTTTAAGGTTGTTATGAGGTAGCTTGTTTTATAATTTTAAGATTTTGAGTTCCAAGTCTGAGTCAAATTGAGACAATCATGTGTCAGTAAAGCATTGTTTAAGTAAAACTATTGGTTTAAGTTTCATTTTTGACCATATGAAATTATATAAACTGACACTATTGGTAAAATGCTCCTTAAAATCAGTATCGGAAACAAAGTTTTCATATAACAGAAAATAAAAATGGTCCAGAATCAGAATTTAACACAACGTCACTTAAAATTCGACAAAATGTTCATAAGCTGTAATTTCCTGCAATAAATAATAAAGATTTGTTATAATAAACATTTCAGGTAGTGTGTGCATTAATTAATTGCCAGTAACAGTAATTGTGGACTTGCAAGCGTTTCGCTGTTGATAACACGTGCGCTGGGTCGCCATCTCATTAACGACACAATGACATTTTAAATCCCCGTGTTATTTTATGCTAATCCACAGCACAACGTGATGAAAGCCCGCTCCTGAAACGTGACCTTTGCAGACCTATTCTGATCCATCACGGGGCTTTTTTATGAGTGCCTGATGACCGAAATGTCAACGCGGCATAGCCAGCGACGTGGGGGTATCCGGTCTCGCGCCGGCCCGACCCGTGGAGGTGAATGGGACCTCGGGGACAGCTCTGGTACCGAGCCTCAGGCGGGACGCCGCTCGATGAGCCGTGGACGCCGGAGGTCACTGCTGCCGCTTGCGACTTGCAGCGCCGGGTGACCTTGGCCCGGTATGGCTGAAGCCCACGGGTCACGTCCTGACAGGACTGGATAAGCCCCACAGCCCTCGGTGGCTCATCCCCCTGCTCTCGGGTGACCCATATGACTTGCTATGTTTCTCATCTCTTTTAAGTTCCAAATGTTAAAGACAAGAGATGATGCTCTGTACGCAGTGTATGAAATGCTGCATCCAGGGGCCTATACAGGGGCTGTACTGAAAGCTGATTGGCCCTTAGAGAGCCCCTCCCTTGCTACTCACCAATTCAAAACATATCATTGGCTAGTTGGTCCTTCCCTATGATTTATAGCCCCTCTTATTCCCCCACCTTTAAAAAAGCAAATCCTAAAATGGCTTCATCTTTGTGCTGTTTCAGAAATGTATAAATTCTTCCAAAAGGGCCCCCCCCACGCTAACCAACTACACTGAAGTTAATCATGTTAGCAGAACAAAGCTGACGAAAGCATTGATTAAAAAACGCTGCTTACCAGTCGATACCCTTGTGGTAGTTGTTGGTGTTGAAGAACTGAACTTCCTCGAAGGTCTTCAGACTGGGAAGGTTGCTCGATATGGACGGGTGCATGATGAGGAATAGGTACAGCGCTGTGGTTCCTGAGAATAAAACATTTCAAAAGGTAACGTTACGTGATGCTCGACAAGTTAGCCCCAATTTATGAAGCACTATTATCAAGTTCATACGAAAAAACAATGCTGTTGTGGTTGAAACAGGAATTACGCATATCCCCAAACTTTATTTTTACTTATCTGTGCAATTATGACCATAATCCGGTCCATATTTCTATTCTAAAATTTCAATACATCTTAATAAAACCCCATTTTCGCGAAATGTTACATTCTACGCCATCACAAAACGCGTTATAACATGCAAACTGAGACCAAGATGTTACAGATTGAAATACTGAATGATGGAAATCCACTAAAATTATGAACAAAAAATGTATTAGTGTTCAAATAAAATTAGCCTTCAAAGAGATCACTTTCTAAGACATTGAAGTATAAATTTACAATGGTTCCTATTACGGGATACACTTTCAAAAAAGAAATCCGACATGGAGTAGCTCTTGACATTTCACATTCTTTACTTACGCCTCCAAAGACTTTTAAGGAGCATCAAGAGCTATGAGATATGCATCTATATGTCTAAATACAGGGCGAGATGTAAAATACACAGAACTGCAAAGAGTTCTATGAAAGGACAGAGGTATGACGGTATAAGCCATTAACACTAAACCCTCAGGAAAATGAGATGGTGTAAGGGGGTATAAAGCCTGGAGTGTCACGCTGTCGAGTGCAGTGTCAGAGAGAGCTGAGCGGGTCGGGATCCGTGACGGTCTGGCATGCGCTTCTGCGCCGAGCTGAATTATATCCACGCACTGCCCTCTGAAAGTCCCCTTTCATTCTGAAGTTAATTCATGTTAAACCAGCCGTCTGGGGATCACAATACAAAACGGACAAACCGGTGGAAGGAGAAGACATTCTACAGGGAAACCCGATGCCCCACATGCCCCACATGCCCCGTTTCACGTCTCGGACTCTAATAAACAAAATTTTTATAGCATTAGCGGGGCGCAGCGGCTGCGTTGGAAAAACCGCAGGAAAGGTCTCCGATTCCTTCAAACGTGAGCGGATTCTGATTTCACTCTCTCTCTCTGATTAAACCCAAAACACTGTTTCTGGGGAGGAGGGGAAAAAAAAAAATCAAGATAAAAGAGACTAGAAAACAGAAGTACGATGTACAGGTTGGCGTTCACTTAGGCCGTTCAGGAGCCGTGCCAGACTGCCTGGGGCAAATCAATCAAAATTAGCTCCTACAGCCCCCATATAAAGCGCCGGCATCTGCTCTACGTACCGGTTTTCTGCGGCCCGATCACCACGAACTTCGGCAAGCGGTCGCAGGTCTTCTCTTTCGACCAAATGTCCTTGTGCCTCTTGTCGTCGCAGGGATTCTGGATGGCGCCAATGATAAATTATGTAAATTGGCAATCAGTCAGGTTAAAACGGGCAATAACTCACACAAAGCCTCCCAAAAACACACATATTTCAATAAAACACTCATATACTGATTTAGTGTATGTGTATATTGATTCTTATACCAATAATATTGATATTTAGGGTCCATAAACAGATCATGATGCTTTTAGTTACTTCAAACCAATAGTTCAATGTCAAATTTTGCTATTGGACAGAGTAGAAGGTACCATGGCTGTATCAGGACCGGTTCTTGCTATAAACACCTGCTCACCTGCCAAAGTGGCTGTCTCTGTTCAGGGAAGAGCTGGAAATACTTGTGGGCCAGCTGCAGTGGCGGCAGTGTGTGCAGGTTAAGGTTGGTCCAGCACTGGACGAAGTTAGCCAGGTTCACGAAGGTGTAAAGACCTAGCCGGTCATTTCCGTAGTTGGATAAATGTGTCATAAAGATGCTGATCTGTAAAGGCAGAGAGATTTTTTTTTTTTTACCATCGACGGTTGGAAATGCTGACTCGAAACACCTTCCACGAGCTCCCGACAGATGGCAGTAGGGACTTCCTGAAGTACCTGGACGGGCACAGCTGTAAAATCAATCTCTGTTTGACCACAATGGCTTATCTGACAGTTTTTAAGCTCTCGATCATCCGTTTTTAGCCGCTGATGAAGAGCGGTTTGAAAGCCCCTGTCAAAATTGTGTAAAACTGAGGGCCGCGTCTTTGCGCCGTTTAAAACCAGTCACTCAGGAGACGTGCTGGCGGCACTTCTGAGAAGCGGCGATTTAAGCAAGGGCACGTCTTCAAGACGACATCACCTATGAATTAACGGCACTCCCGCCCGATATAAGACCAGACAGATCTTTAGCTACCTCCGCCTCCAATTAATCATTTTGCATTAATCCCCAGCATGCCTAAACCTAACCTATCATTGTGCCAAACAAACAAAAAACACAACAACACAAAATTCACCATGCTGCAGAGCTATGCAATGTGGACGAATCAGATCGCAAAAGACACATTTTCATCTGAGACAACCAGCTGCCAGACGATCCCACTGCTGCGACACGCCACTGCTCGTCGTATTTATAAATAACGGACTGTACTTCTCAATTTGTTTTAGTACACAAGAAGGAAACTGATATTTCAGGAGTGAAACTGCAGACAGTAATAGCTTTCAGTGATACCGATACAGATAGCTGGTCAGGGCTTCCATTAAAATTGGGAGTAATAGTGTAGAAACAGTAATTAAATATATCAAATTCTCTTTGGAGAAAGTAAATATATTTCAAGTAGAGGTCAGACCTTCAGAAGCTTTAAAACGAAGGACGATTCACCCTTATCAAGCATCCTAACGACAGAGACATCTATACTGCTTATTTATCCGGCTTGGCTACATTCTTTAATCTCCTGGAAATACACTATATGGTCAAAATTGTGGACACCAGCTTGTTCCGGGGGATTAATACAAAGTTACTCCACACTAGACTTGTATAATAGCCTCTGATCTTCTGGAAGGCTTTTCATTAGATGTTGGCTGGTGGGATATTGGGTATTGATGTAGGATGATCAGGTCCCTTTCTCTGGGTTCGTGTGACCGACCACTTCACAACTTAACTTGCTCCCAGACATTCTGACCTTCACGGTCGCTTCACCTGCGGCTGACCAGGGCAGCTCTAGCTGGGGAGATACACGGCGAGGTGATTTTTTGGTAAGATGGCGCCCTAGGATGCCGTCAAGTGGAAAGTCGCTGACCTCTTCTGCGTGACCTTCCATTCTGCTGCTAATGTTTGCCGCAGGAGATTGTGTGACTGTGCGCTTAATTAAATTCCTGCGTCAGTAATGGGTGTGGCCTAATGAGGCAGTCGTCCTAATTAACACGGGGGTCCACACCCTTCTGGCCATATGGTGTAATTAGCAGAGCCGCTAACTTCAGGATCGCTAATACGTGCCATGCACTCCGACGTCTCGGCCCTTCGGCCAGGCATGGCCATGTGCCCCATCGCACGACGACGTTCGGCATTGACACGGAGCCCCCGACGAGGCCCCGTGGTGACATGTGCCACATTTGGGCGGTGAAACCCAGCGGAGATGTATGCATGATGTAAGATGGAGAGAGATGGCATGAAGTCGGAAGGGATGTGTGTGTGTGTGTGTGTATGTGCACAGGTGCATGTGTGTATATGTGTGTGTATATGTGTGTGTGTGTGTGTGTGTGCGTGCAGCTGCATGTGTGTATATGTGTGTGTGTGTGTGTGTGTGTGTATGTGCACAGGTGCATGTGTGTATATGTGTGTGTGTGTGTGTGTGTGTGCGTGCAGCTGCATGTGTGTATGTGTGTGTGTGTGTGTGTGTGCGTGCAGCTGCATGTGTATATATGTGTGTGT